>JAOQGH010000001.1:56605699-56647924 GCA_025769975.1 Gallinago jamesoni
CCCACATGGGATGGAATACCTGAGTCCCTGCTAGGTCCTGGGAAGAAATTAACCCTTTCTTCACCAGACCCAGTACAGTCCTTAAGGTTAGCCATTTCTCCCTGTAGCATTGCTTTCTTCTCCTGCGTATCGACAGTATTTCTCAACTTTGTATCATCAAGAAATTTCTCCTATGAAGTAGAAATTCATCACTTTGGAACAATGGAGAACGACAAAGACATACGCAATGATAAATCAGTCACAACGTAACCATGCCTAACAAATGTGATCCTGTGATACATTGGTTGCAGTATGCTCCATAAGGAGATGGAAATACTTCTGCCATTGTATGCAAAGGTTGTTTATCACCTTCACTATTTTGCAGTGAGCTGCTGAAAGAAATTAGGAGAGAGCAGAGGAGCTCTACCATTAAAAGATGCAGCACTGAGTCTTCTTTACAAAAAACACCAGAACTATATGAAGGAGGGCCAGAAAAAAACAATGGTATCAGATACAGAGGGGAAAAGAGAAGGAAAATATGTTTTTTCCAGAAAATATATTTAAGAAGGAAACAGATGTCATGCAAAAAAAAGAATCCATGAAAAGGGAGAAACAAGCAGAAAGAGAATAGTAAGACCCATGATGGTTTAGGACCTAACGACTCTAACTTTTTGCCACAAGAAAGAGGTGTTTGAAAGTAGTAGAGAAGAGGCAAAATGATGCCTTGGAAGTGAAACACCTGGGGTGAGCTGGGCCTGCCAGGGGCCTGCTGTCTGCACCTGAGGTGAGCAGTTTATAAGTAGAAAATACCTTTTTATTTTGCTAGTAGGGCACAGAGATATTTTTCATTTTCACCTTCTTTTATTTTTCCCTGCTGATTCAATTGTACTTCAATGTCTCACAAAATCCCTTAAGAAAATAAATACAGAAGTAGAAAGTTGAAGCAGTGTGCCATGGAATTCTATGATTCAAAACTTTATTTTCTTTTTAAAAAATACTTTTGTTTGGAAAATTCCTTACATTTTTTCTAAAAGGGAGACAGAGTTAACTCCCAAAGGTAACACTTGATCCAAGACAAAAGTTTCATTCTCAAAAAACCAGCTTGCAGCTATTTTTGGCACCAGTGGTGAACCCAAATTTGCTGCTCACACTGTCTCAGATCCACATACTGTATGGATTGCAATGTGGCAGTGAGTGCTTGTGGGGCTGCAAGTCTTATTGGAAGCAATAGCACATTTAGCAAAGCGGTGTATCAGCAGCAGACAAGCTTTCTCCTTGGTGCCAGGAATATGGTCCCTCTACATGAAGCCCAGGATGGAATTCTTAATAAGCCATTTACTCCCAATTTCCTTATTTACAGCCTCTTTCCATCTCAGCACTATCTCAACAGCCTGGGGTACCTGTCTTCCTGAGATGTTTCCTTCACGCCATCCAATTTGACAGTGTAGTTTTCTATACTTCCCTCATAAATATCTTCTGAGCCTGAGAAACTCAGATAAGTGAACTGAAAGACAGGGAAACAGCTTGGGTGGCATGGACAGAGGGGGCAAGAGGCTTTGAACTCTTTACTTTTCCCGTCATGATTTAACCCCAACTAGCAATTAAGCATCACACAGCTGATCGCTCACCTCCCCCCAGCAGAATGGGGGAGAGAATCAGAAGAGTCAAAGTGAGAAAACTCATGGGTTGATGTAAAAACAGTTTAGTAGGTAAATAGGTAAAGAAAAAGCCACATGCCCAAGCAAAGCAAGCAAGGACTTAATTGACTGCTTCCCATCAGCAGGAAGGTGTTCATCCACCTGCAGGAAAGCTGGGCTCTGTCATACATTACTTGGGAAGACAAACACCATCAACCTGAACATCCCACTCCTTCTTCCTTCTACTCCTAGCTTTATATACTGAGCATGATGTCATATGGTAAGGAACATCCCTTTGGTCAGTTGGGATTAGCTGTCCCGTCTGTGTCCCCTCCCAACTTCGTGTGCACTCCCAGCCCTCACTGGTGGGACACTGTGAGGAGCAGAAAATGCCGTGACTCTGTGTAAACACTGCTCAGCAATAAGTAAAAAGTATCTGCGTCATCAACACTGCTTTCAGCACAGAACCAAAACATAGTCTCCATACTAGCTACTATGTAGAAAATTAACTCTATCCCAGTGAAAACCAGCACACTAATGTTCCTCAGACAAATTTAAGGTTGATGGATAGTTGGGGGTTTTGTGTGGTTTTGCCCACCTTGTAGTAGCAGATGCTTAGTCTAGCAGGCATGTAAATTACAAAGCTGTTTAGGAAGGTTAACAGGCTCTGAAATCCAAAGGGATTACCATTGCAGACGTCAGGTTTATCCAGGTAGAAACTTTCTCCCAAGTTCCTGGGCTCTCCCCTCTCACATAGGGGGTCACAGAGGGCCACTGTGTCCACTGTGACCCACCAAGTGTGCAGACACCTCCCTTCCCGGGGAGGAGGCAGCTCCAAGCAGGTTGTCCTCCCACCCGGGAGTCCCACTGGCAGGGTGAGACAACACCCCATGGGACTTCCCCACCCTCTCCTTGTCCTTGCTGGTATTACCTTCACCCCAGGCCCCAGCTCCTCAGGAGGAGACAAAACTGCATTTTTTTTCAGCCCATGGATGAATTACAAGTTCTATGCCAAAACCAGACTGTTCCTGCAAAGGGACTGAGCCTGGGGCAGAAGATAATGAGAAGAGACACCAAGCTATGGAGAAACATGCTTGGTTTCTCTGACTGGAAGGAGTGAGGAGCAGGGGCTTACTGCCCCTAGATTAGGTTGCTCCTTCTTACAACACAAACCCTTCATCTTTCCTTTATGGCAACAGAAGTGGCCAGATCAGATTTGCATATCTCTGGACTTGCAAAAACAGAGGCATCACAGGCAACAGTCACTATTATTTGCTGCTGGAACCCCATGCCTCACTCTCTGCCCACATCACACACAAAGACATTTTTCTGACTCTTCCTCTCCCCAGCCTCTTCTGTGGACTTCCCCAAGGGTCAAGTGTAGTCCAGTCCTAACAACAAAGGAAGAGACTTGTTCCCTCCTGATCCCACTCCCTGCCAAATAAGACAGCTTTGTTTCCAGGGCAGGAGGAAGAAAACAGTCTGAGGACACCTGAGAGTTCCAGAGTGCTTTGCAGCATCTTGTGCAGATTGCGCTAGGAAGGTATGGTTTCCAATAGATTACATTTGCCCTTGGCAGAAGGCATCACCATAGAAAAGATGTTGACAAAGTTGATGGGGACATATGAATGCTTTAAAAAATGGGAGGCAAAACCACAAATGAACAAGAGGAGGATATGAGGAGGGAAGCCACATGGAAGTGGACAGCCATGTGTGAGGGGGGAAGCCACATGGAAGTGGACAACTGTGTGTGGAGTGTGAAAGAATACAGAAATACATCAGCTCTGCAGGAAAGGAGCCGGGAGTTACAGCAGATCACAAACTGAACATGAATCCACAGAGTTCTGCTGTTGCGAAGAAAGCAAACATCCCACTGAGCTGTATAAACAAAAGGATAGTTTTCCAAGCCCACGAAATAATCATTCCACTTCACTCAGAGTTGCAGTGAGCCAACCTCAAGAGTTGCTGTTACGTGTACCACCTTAGGTGGGAAATTCTAATAGTGCTTTTAGAAAATCTCCAGGACCAAAGACTTTGTTTAGATATGATAACCTCCACTGAATGGCAACTTAGTAGCAGTAATTATGTTCTTAATGCAAACAGTCTCCCTACTGATGATAAATATATTTTTGCATTATAATACTTTACATAAGCGTAATGTCGTTATGTATTTATTAGACAAAAATAGAGTTTAATAGAAGGCATCTAACAAATTTTCTTCCCTGTTCAAAAGTACCATAATCACATAACATAATATTTTCTCTTGATTAAAGCAAGAGTGAAAAACAAATAAAAGAAATATTTTTAAAAAATATATGAAATCTGGGGATATATATTTCAAGCAATATATTAACTCTTCTCTTCTGACTCCAAGTCTTCCCTGAAATGATGATGAATATTTTTCACTTCTTTGTGAGTTTGGCTAGCACAGAGTTAAAGCTAGCACATCTCTCAGACATTGCATTCAAGCATACTTCCCTAGTTACCAGAAGACTGAGCTCAATTGCATTTCCTTAGCCCCAGAATTGCTGGGGGTGTTGGTGACCAAATCATGCAGCCCACATCCATTAATATCAGTTGTTCACCCCTAATTTGACATACTGAGTACAGTGAGTTCACAGTGCAGAGATCCTCACCAAGGCCCTCCCTGAAGGCTTGCACACACTGCCTTTTGCATTTGGCTTGTATAGTGAAAGCTGATTTGAGTCAGTTCCATCCCTTTTGACACAAAATGCCTGATAATGATACCCACGGACATCGGACACTCATTTTTAAAGTCAGCAAGGTTCCCTGTGACTTCTAAAGAAAGTGGACACAGGCTCCCACACTTCTGCAGTCTCAGAAAACAAATAATCCATTGTTTATCTTTTCTCCGTTCACATAAATACTAGGTCTCACAAGTTTGCCCCAATAGAAGTGTACCAAAAGTGTTACTGCCTGGTTGGGCAAGCAGACGAGGCGGTGGTCTGTGTATCCAAGCTTCAAGGATGGATGCTGCTTTACCTATGCCATTGAGTCTCATTCAGGTCTATGTTCCAGTTTTCCATTGCATTTTTTGAGGAATATTGCTGTTAACCCAAGTGAGTGCGGAGGGTATACATCTTCAACAGCAGTTGTAACTGATTTTTGCCCATTCAGATTTGTGGGCACTGATTTGTGCCCCATACAGAGGCACAGATGAGATAAGAAGTTAAGGATAGATTGAAAGAATTGGGTTTATCTATTGGATTGAGCAAAAACATAACTGTCTCCAGACAGACAGAAATCCACCTCAAAGAGAGCAATTAATTTTTTTCCATGTCCATGGTGGCTAGATTAGAAATAATGGGGAAAAACTTAAAGGAAGATAGCATCAGATTAAACATTATGGAACTGAGTAAGGACACTTACTCCTTACTCCTTACTGTTCCTTACTGAGGAACTCACTCAGTAAGGACAGCAAAGTATTGCAATAAGTTTCCTCCTTCAGTGCAAGTTTTCATAGAATTATTCTGTTCTCCGAGAGATTTTCAGAGGACTTTCCCACTCCTGTAACTATACTGAAAGGCTAAGGAAATTCATAGTTAAAAGTCTTTCTTAAAAACAGACTGAAGTTAGAAGACATGGTTGTATCTGATTTGGAAGCCTCTCTCTGCTTTGTGAAAGCTAAGTTCCTCATTGATATATTTGTTTTGAAAAATCACCTCCTAACCCATTTTGGACTACACTGAAGGCTGTAGAGCTCTCTGTGCCTTTGAAAATTTCTTCCTTGGACAGGTGCTCTCAAGGTCCTTAGCAGAACTGAGGTGCTTAACTTGCTTCAGTCTCAATGAATGTGTCCTGCAGGCCTGCAGTTTCATTCAATGTCAAGAGACATTCATCTCCCAAGGTTCAAATTTCTAAAGGCATTTAGATTTTCCAGCACAGTTTTACTCAATCCAAATGACTGAGGCACTGATGGCTTAATTGCGAAACTAATTTAGAGCTAAAGTTCTAAAACTAAAGGACATTTTAGGCCCAGATCCTCCAAGATGAGAGGTATTGAATCTCCAGTGATTTCACTGGAATGAGATACTAAATGCCAATAATATTCTGTACCTAAATGTCTTTCAAAAATAAGACTTTGTTTCCTCAATCACACATGTGTTTTTGAAAATGTGTCCACTGACCTTTAATCCAATGTCTTCAAAAAAATCCTTGGAGTGTTTTATTTTTATCAGTCAGCTCTGTTAAAAACCATGGAGTTCACAATAGCCTGTGTAGTATCTTAGAGCACAACACAAGATGTTTAGAATTAGCTAGAGGCTTGGGGGTTTTGTTTGTTTTTTTTTTCTTAAGCTTTGTTTTTTCTCCAAGTTTTATGGAATTTATCAGAATTTATGTTCTTCTACTTGTAAATAAAGACCTTGCTGCCATGGCAGTAGATGGTCTATAAATCAGGAGAATAAATAAACAGAACAGGACTGATCCATCAGGATGAAGGCAGCATAAGAAGCTCCTAGGTGTTTCCTCTTGTTTTAGCATATGTTTTTGGAGCGTCACTTGAAGAAGCTTACTTTGTCCTACACAGTGAGTATAAAGGGTTACAGCTATTTATTTTATTTTATTTTATTTTTTTAATGTTCCAGTCTTCTCATAGCTTTGGAGCATCCTGTTGGGACTGTTTGGAAGCACTAAAACTTAGAGTGGCCTCTAAGCATTAGTGAGGACATTCTGTTGTCATTGCTTCTCCAACTTAGGAAGCATCAGTCACTAGGAGCACTGGTGCAGAAGGACCTCATAAGCCTTGCGGTGCAGAGTCATTTACAGCACAGGGTGTGCAGTGATATGTCAGTGAATGATGATGTAAACTACCATAATGTCAATTTAAAAAAGGGTATGATGGTTTTTATCCATTGCAGAACTGGTTTCCTGTTCAGTCCTTCCTGTTCATCAAGTCAAGGCTTGCTTCTACCTCCCAGCAGCTATTTGTTTCCATCTGCTCCTTTAAACCTTAGCATCCCTTCCAAATTTGGGAAATTGTTCAGATAATCATGCTTGAACTAAAGCAGCTGTGAAGGAAAAAGCCCTTGTAGTGTTGTTGTTGTTGGCTTTTGTTTCATTGTGTTTTATTTATATTTTTTTTTTAGCAGATCTGATTATTAACTCTTGTGGAGGGCAGATCACATAACTTGGGTGTGGGAAGTGATTTACAGTTTCCATCTATTCATTACTGAGAAATGCTGACCTGCAAATTTTGCAGGCGTTCCCACAACCTCTGAAGAAGTACTCCAGCAGGATATAAATACAGCCATTCTTTCTGCTGTCTGTGGTATTGAAGTAGCTTTTCAGCTTATCAGCAAGGAAAGCAATGTACATGTTGGGGCACTGGGAAACTAGACATCTCATATCTTCAAAATTATACACACTTATATATATACACCTAGACCAGGACTACATTTTAAGGAGTGTTTCCTAGTTTTGCTTCCCTTTATAATCCAAGCGTTTAAATGGGATTTTGCTGAGCCTGTGTTGACTCTTTGCTGTAGAGAAACTTTCTGTGTGAACCAGCTATTGCTGCTACCAGTGATTTTTTCCTCTAGGTGTTGAGGTTTATCAATATTGGCTGAGGTAATGTGTCAGATTCATAATGTGCTTGTGTTGCATCCTCATGGTGAGTCCTGAAATTATACCAACATGCCTGGGCTAACCAGAAGAACAAAACTCCCTTTAGCAGTTTCAGAGTTAGAGCAAAAAGGGTGGCATGGTAACTGTCTCTGTTCTTTCAGTGACACTGTTTTTTTTCCTGCCTATGTTACCTTTTCTGATAAACACCTTTGCACTTTTCCCTGCACAGCACCTTCAACTATTAATAGGCTCCCATTAAAATCTATGGTTACCTTTACATTATTTTTCTCTAAAATCACATCAAGGCCATCAGTGTCGTGACACTCCCAAAATCCATGACTCTGACACAGCAGCTGCTGTGTGTGCTCCAGCCGTTGTTACTGAGCTCTTCATTCCTGTCTCGCAACCCTGCACACTCGGGGTAAGAACCGTGGTTTTCTTTTGTGTTTGTACAACACTCAGCACAGCAGAGTCCTAGTTCAGAATTAAGTAAGATGGATAGATCCTCCCACATTATAAAAAAACAAATAATAATGACATTGAAAAGAAGGAAATTGTACAGCAGAAATAGCTGCATTGCCAATCGATGCAAGTCAGAAGAATGGTATTAAATTTAACCTCCTACAACATTCTAGAGTTAATTTGGGGTCCGTGGGATTTTTAAGAAGAAACACGGCCTACTTTTCTGAATAATTAGACAAAATGATTCTTGCTAAAATGTACTAAACATGCATAAAGAACAAAAAAAATTAAAGATTAAAATTTCCCAAAATTAAAAGCTTGAATAAGCATTTGGAGGGAGAGAAAAGAATCTCTGTTCCTCCTGAATTTGCATAAACCTTTTAATTTGGGTTTTTAATTAAAGCCCCAAGGTAACTCCAAACATTTTCTTTGGGAGAATGGAAGAAGTTAAATGCTGAATTCTGGCTTTGTGACCATCTTTACTGAATTTAACACTGGTTTTCATGACAGAGAGCACACACACATATGTAATTGAGCACAAGGAAATATGAAAGAGCTGAGAAAGACTAGGAATGCCAGGTCTGAGGGTACTTTAGGGATATACCCTGCACTGGACACCAGGGCAGCCCCTTCACTCATCCTTTGTGTCCTGGCAGGCTTTTTCAGATGCAGAGATGAACAGTTGTGTGTTTGCCCTGGGTCCTTTTTTAAGTTCTCTGCCTCTTTTCCCAGTGCAGGTCTGGGAAAGAGAGCTTTGTCTGTGAAGTCCTTGAGTGTAGAGATCCCTGATGTGTCTTTCTGGGAGCCACCGTAACTAAAACTGGTGAGTGAAACTGGAGTGCAAAGGATCTCCTCCATCCTAGTGTGAGGGCCCTGCTCAAGCATCAGGCACTGGTGGGCATGAGAGGATCCCAGGAGGGGGCTGGTGAGACAAGACAGTACTTGGCAAAGGAGAACTAGCTTTGGCTTCTGCCTGAATGAGTTTCAGCAGAGAGATGGGAAAAATTATGTGGTAAAGACACAACATGGGCTTATACTGTATGGCATGGAACTGATCTATTGACTCCTATGCAGGCTGCTATTTATTGTTCCTATATATAGGCTGTTTTCATGCTTTTCAAGCTTATACTGTGTTTTGTTTTTCTCACCTGAGCTTTGTGTAGAAACTCAGTGAAGCAGAAACTGAAACCCCAGTTGCTCTTGGCTTCTACAACAAAGAGTTGTTCTTTCCCAGTGAATATTTAAATATATTTTCTTACAAAGGAAGCAGATCCCAAAGAGGCTATGTAACAGTGTAATTCCTGAACACTCTGTAGCCTAGAGGTAAGGGTTGGGCTGAACTTTGTGGTCTGAGGAGGGGATGGAAAGGATCCCTGAAATTAATTTCCTTTAGTAATGGGGTTTTTTTTGTCTCTGAAGCATGGTGGTGAATCTCCCTTCATGAATCCTGTTAGATCTATTCTATTATGTAAGAAATTATGTCAATTAATGGAGATACAGAGCACACATTCAAGCCCAGTGGAAAGACATTGTCTAGCCTTACAGCTGAAAGAGCATAAGCTCACATGGCTAGCTTGACAGCAAATCAAACCCGTATCACCAAAGCTTGGAGCTACAGGCAGATGTACAATGGCCATGGGTAGCACTCCTGCTGAACCCCCAAGAGATGTACATGTTGTCCTAAGAGGTAGCTATTAAATTCCCTGTGTTTGAGGGCACAGAGACCTGGCATCCGCCAGATGAGGTCCTGAGATCTGTGCTACAGGAATCAGGGTAAATAAGCATACTCTAAACTCTGTTTCTGTGAGTAGACTTTTCTGCCACCCAAGCTATTTTTCCTAGTAATGGTCACTCTGATACTCTACCCACCACCACCAGCACACCAGTATCAGCAATGTAAACATACTTTCTGTCACAATGTGCTTGCAGAACCACATACTATACAAATGAAAAATTCATCTTGCTTGAAGTATGGCACTATAACGTCCTATCTGTGTTCTTATGATGGCCCAAATTGCACCCTTCTCACATAGGGGCAGACATGAGAACCATGTTCACAGTTCCCTCAGGTCCCTGCAAAAGGATAGCCAGATGTGCCCAGCATCAGTACCAGTCTGAGTGGCCAGCTTCTCAGCTGTCCCCAGGTCTCCCCTGTCATCTCCAAATCTGTACTGGCTTGGAAAGCGCTTGCCCTGTGCTCCACTGATTTGTGTACACACCTCCTGTGAAAGACAAAAAGAGGAAAAGAAGGTTCAGAGCATACAGGAAGATAAGTTGTTCCTTAAACGAAGCTTTCACTACAGCAGGGAGATCAGCAATCAGGTTTCTCCAGTAGATTTGTTAACAGTTAATAAGAGGCCATGGAGGAGACAGCACTGCTGCCTTTGTGTGGTTAAAAAGGCAATAAACCTCCGATGAGGAAATAGAGACTGGAAGCCAGGCTGTGGTTATATAGTACTCATAAAATCTTTGGCTTGCTAGAGAGCTGCTAACCAGGGCCACAGTGAGAGCTAGGAGCAGCCACCACAGTAACACAGCAGCATTGCTAAAAATGCAAGTGCCGAAACCTAGCTACTGTGTCTGTAAGTACATATCCTGGACTTTAAGAGACTCAGCAGCTTCAGGGATGGCTTTCTTGAGTTAATCCAGGGTAGGTGTTGCTGGTTTGTCCACCAAATAATGTGGAGAAATTCTTTCTAATGTTTTGCCCCGTGGTCCCAGATCTGAGATAAGCCACTAGGGTAGGTTGGATGAAGGTGGGTGAGGCAGAGCCATGTTATTGGCCTGCAGAGCACTAAATTACTGCAGTATCATCATCTGACAGAAATATAAAGAGATGCTCTTCTGTTACAGCAAGGGGGGAGTGGATAATTGCACCACAGGGACACCTCTGGGATACAGCCATTTGTAGTTAATCAGAATTATTCATCTGTTTGGTAAACTTCTATTTCTTTTATGACAAGAGGAAAAATTGACTAAGGATGCTGCCAGGAGATACAGTAAACACACCAGCCTGGGAGGCCTGTGAATGGAAGCTAAGAAGCATGCAAACGAATCATTTAGCAAGCTTGTTTTCAGATGGAAATGCTGAGTGCAGGAAGTCTGCTGCTGCTCTTAATGTTGAAACTGGTCAATGCATCTCTCTTTATGTCCATGAGATGGATTGTATTTTAATAGGCTCGGCTTCCATAGTGAGCAGCTTAATGCTCTACCTGACGGATGATGCTTCGCTGGAAGGCTGGCAGCTCCTGCCAGGGCAGCATCTTGCTGAGGTAGAAGTGTGGTGTCAGCAGCAGGGAAGAGTCCAGCTCAAGGTGTCCATCTCTCTTGTATACACAGTCTGTCTACTGAAAGTGTTAGCAGAAGAGAGGACAAAAGCAGTGCAGACCTACCTAACAGACAGAGGTGGCTGGTGCTACAGCTTTAGGCCTTTGCAGCCCAGTTGCTACAGTTGGAATCTCAACTTTAAGGAGGATCATGGTAGAAACTTGCCTCCTCTATCCACACAGGCATTTGCAGGAGGGACTGAAATCAGGACAAAGCCAAAAGCAGAGGGGGCCCTAGAGTCCTCATCTGCCCTGCAGGACATCACAGCCAGTTCCCCAGCTGGGCCCATTCTCACCTGGAGCATTTTCTCTAACCTGAGTGTGGAGTTCCCTCAGCAGTAATCTGCTGCATCATGCCAGGAATAATATTTTCTCATTATCACCCCAGAGGGTCTGCATTCTCTGCTGAGAAAGGAGGAGAGGTTGTTGATCCAGCATGTGGCATTCATGACCTGCAGTGTGAATCACAGGCATATGACAGACAGATCATATGATCGACCATATGATCAATCTCTCCTCCCTGCTGGGCAGCTTATACCCTGCTTATTTCACCTCCCCAGAAGTGAACTTCCTTGCTAGAGGAGTTTGGAGGGAAATGGCATGGAAATAACAAAGAAATCCAAGGGTTTCCAAGTTAACTACCTTTTGTATTCTTATGATAGACAGGTTTATGAAATATTTCTAGCCATCTAAGAAGCCCAGAGCAAGGCTCTTACAATGAGTGTTATTATGGGGGGGGTGGGGGGGGGGGTGGGGGAGTAAATTTATCTTGCTCATATAATCACAGAGTCCTGCAGCCTGACTCACGATTATTTATTTATTATCCTCATTTCCTGAGGAAACAAGCCTTATGAAATTGTCCTTCTGCCTGCTGCTTCCCCACCTCCTTCCCTGCATTGCTTTAAGTCATTGCCTGATTTCAACCAACTCTTAAGGAGGTTTCAGAGATGTAAAACTCCTATGCTTTTGTAAGAATTGGGGCTGGATAGAGGAAAGGGATCCAAATCAATGTCACCATAGAAGAAAAGGTTTCAAAGTGAGCTCTAATGTTATTTGCTTTGCTCAGCACACCCATGCAGGTCTGATGCAGAACAATCTTCCCTGCCAAATTTGGGATATAGGAGGGGGATGTGAGTCCCATGATGCAGCCAAAGGGGTGGGCAGGCTATGGAAAGCCCTGCAAGCAATGACACTATAGGAATAGGGAAGAGAGGGAGTTAGGGGGGGATGCATAGGAGCAGGGGTGTAAATTCAGGCAAAACAAAATAATCCTGCTGCTCTCAGCAGTGGTGGTGTCGGCAGTGCTAGCTGCATCCTGACCATAGAAGCACAGGCTAAAAGACATCCCCTGCCCCAAATAACTGACCACCAAAAGCATGCCTGCCATTTTTGTGGAGTCATTTAGGCCTTCTTCCAGTGCAGACTTAAAGCTTATCACTGATCAAAATCATTTGAAGAAACCCATTGGCTTCAGCTGGGCTGTTTCCCAAGTCAGGCACAAGGTTAACGTATCTTCTTGAATCAAAGACTTGCAGTGTGAAGAGCGAGGTGGTATTGTGGTAATTACCCCGCACAGGCACAAGTGGCCATTAAACCTATTTGGATGCCTTGGATAGTGAAGCAAGCCTGTGCAGTTAAATAGCATATTGATAGTTCCAGTAACAATTTAGGGAAGTACAGAGCAGTATTTCAGATAATGAGGCAATCTTATCTACTTGTCAAAAGTAAAACCTGAAAATTTTAAGGACCCTATTGTATTTTGCCTGAAAGAAAAAAGGAGCTAGAAGAGACTTGATTGAGGTATTCATAATTATATGAGAAATAGTGAAAACTAATCAGTCTGTGCTTTTTATATTGTCACATAATGCAAGAACAAGGGGACTCTTAAAATGTAAATTAATAAGCAGTACATTCAGCGTTCAAATGTATTTAGTGAATCGTGTTACAATTACAGTATATATAAATAATCCACCAATTTCCATAAAACTATCTGATAAAATTTACCCATAACAATAGTTCATTTCCCAATTCCCTTTTCATTACTTCAAATCCTTTAGAAACCCAAAGGAAGCTGTGGGCTGGAGATTGTAAAAAGCTGTATATTTAGAACAAATCTGAGGAGCAGACTGACTTGTGCAGCATGTGCTCCCCTTCAGAAGTATGCAGCCCTAGGAAGTTAAGGACACTAATGCAGAGGCTGGCTAAAAGGAAAGGGAAAAAGAGCCCACACTGGACAATTTTATGACCATTAGTAACATTTGTATCTATACAAGCTAAGATAATTATAATGGTAATCATATCTCATGCTTCAGAGCCTAAAGTGATTGCCTGCAGAGGCCAGGGAAGCCTTGGAGAGTTTCCATTGAAAGGAAGATTAGAAATGCCTAAGATTATTTAATTTTGTCATATTGGACATAGCAAAAAGAAGATACTTATTTCCCCTTTTAAAAGCTTTTCATTTCTCCTTTTTTAATCAGTTCCTTCCCTGTTGGATTGACCTGTAACCTGGTATCCCCATTGACATCTTCACTTTTTTTTGCATTTTCCATATATTTTGTGCCCGTTCTTCTCTTGTGCTTATCTCGTTCATCCCTAAGTATATCACCCCTCCAGTGTGAAGAAGTTATACTTGCATACCGTGTCCTTGACCAGATGTCATTAGTGATCCCTGCTCTGACTTTGTTGCTCCCCAAGTGATGTCAGCTCGTCTCTTCTTTTTGCGTGCAAGAAACTCCCTCCTCCATGGGAGCCTTTTCCAGCCAGGTTCTCCAGGCTGTATTTCTGTATCCCAATCTTTCCACTAAGACTCACAGGAATCATGTTATCAAGCAGGACAGTCTCATTTTACAGCTTATCCGCTGTTTTAAAAACTGAAGGAATTGAATAAAGAATCATAAATGCCACATGTTGCCGTTTAACCATTGCAGAAATTGCTGTGGGATTTGATCACCTGATCTCCTTTCCTGTTCTCCGGCATTTTGCACCTTCATTGCACAATGATCCCATGGGGGGCCAGATTCAGATAGCATCTTGTGGAGAATTTTAGATGTCTCCACAAAGCGAGGTCTCCAGTGATTTCAGTGAACCAACATGTGTAATAACAGTTATGAGAGAATGTCAGAAATCAGCCTCAGGCAAAGAAGACGTGGTCATTCTCCACTTATGAAGAAATGAGATAGGAATGAAATGGTGTGTTTTTATTACTCTGTGCCACCTGCTCACAGCAACACAGTGAAGAAAAATTGACAACAAAGGGCTGCTATTTTCCTCTCCATGCAAGGAAAACTGAAGTATACATAGAGATTTTATTGCTTCCTGCCACACAATATCCAAGTCTTCCGAGCCAGTTGCAAGGAGATGCCTGCCTCTGGTTGCCCCCTTGCTAGAAGCAACAACCAGGTTGTGACTTTCTGAGGTTGTGTGAGTATAGCAAGACAAAGGAGCACACTGATGAACACACTGATCCTTTGAGCCATTTGCTTTCTACCTATGATAATAGCTTTTATCTAAGGTTTCATACGAGCTCAAAGGATCAACTCTGTGTTTAGAAGCAGAAGAGCTGGGGCCTGGATCATGCTTCATGCACTTAAATGCCCTAAAGTGGAGCCCGGGCACACACTAAGGTGTTATGTATATGTCTGGGGCTTCTCCTCTGTGAACCACGGTGTCAGCCCCTTCATATAGATCTACAAACACACGATAGGCAACGCTGGTCTGGAAAGAGGGCAGGGGTGGCAGCTTAGCTGATAGCATATATATATATACCCTGAGATGTTGCCAAGCTCTTGGTCTGCTCCTGCACACATCATGCCTCAACTGGAGTTCATGCCAAAACTGTGACTGTGAGTCCTGAGACCAGGCACTTAAAAGAGCTCTGAGAAATTTATTCTCCCTGTGAGTCAGGTAGTTCACTTTAGAACATTTCAGAAGAAGTAAAATGATAATTTGAGAACTAAAGGTAACTACGATAAAGGTATAGAAGATTATGAATGGCAAAAGGAAGGCCAAGAAAGCCCTGCTAGTCAGCCTTTTTGGTAATAAAAAATAAATTGGTGGCCATTGAATGAAATTACAAAGGAAGACATTGTGAGTGGGTGAAAGGTAATGTTGTTTACACAAGGTATAATTAAACCATGATATTCACTGGTCTAGAGATTGAGAGGGATAGCTCTCCAGGTTCAAGAAGAGATTCAGCATGTATATAAGTAAAAAGAACACCCGCAAGGACACTAGCTAAATACAATTACAAGGGCTATCAATCCTCATGCTTCAGGGCATAGTTACCTGCTGAGGTCAGGAAGAAATTTCATCATGGTATAGCACTAAAAAGTAAAATACATTATTGAACATTGATAGGCATTGGGTACCTTATTAGATAGTCCTTTAATCTTTTCCACTATGCAATTTTTTTGTTCCTCCATATCACAAATCAGTGAAGCATTTAGGTGTGCTCTTATTCCATTTTGAAATCAATAGGACTTAAACGTGTGCCTCACTGTAAGTGCACTTTTAAGTGCTTTCCAGAAGAGATATATTAAGAAGCTACTTAAATTTTTAGATGTATTGAAGTTGGTTTTGGTTCTGGACTGATGTTTCAGTGCTGAAATCACACAGGCAAAAGCATAGAACTTGCTGCCTCTCATATACTATCAATTGACGTTGCAGAAACTCCATACAACAGCATGCTGCCAATTCTAACAAACTTTCATAAAAACCTTTCATCTCTAAACCCCATTAATTTTGACTACAGTTCTACAGTTCATTTGTACAGATAATCCAATATGCATATAGACATAATCACACTGGTCTAAAATAATATCTTCATCTTTGGGCTTCTTTGGTGTGAATAAAAAGAGCTTTGCCATCTGCTATAGTCTCCTTCCTCCCTCATATTTCCATCCTCCTCATTCACCTTGCAGTCCCAGGTATCAGCCAGGCATTGAAGATCTCTTTGAATATTTAAGTTTCCCTTTAGATTTTGAAGCCCATCTTCTTTCTCCTTAGAGGACATATCACTCAATCCCAACAGTCTTTCAGGGTCCTTGGCAGGGCTCTGAATATAGGGGAAATGCAGTGCCGATCTGATCTCTCTACAGAGTCGGGATATAGTAGACACATTTCCAATGTGGAAAGAGGCTTCACCTGGAGAAGGTTATACAGAAGTATAAACAGAAGCTTAAGTGTTATTCACAGTCCTTCTTAAATGTTGCTGACAGGTGGTTAAGGGTTTGACAGATACAGGAGCCCGGGGCAACTGATGTGGCTGAAGGATAGATGCTACCAAAAACCCAGGTTCTTGTAGCCTTTAGTGATTGTCAGCTAAAAGGCTACTTAAAGTATTGCCATAATGGCAGGAGAAGTTCCTCTCCTGTGGGTCTGTCTTCCCGGTTTTCCTCACTGGACCAATTATAGAGGGGTTGCAGCAACTCACAGGGGGTGGCTGGGAGAGCTTCAGCGACGTGCAGGAGACAGTAATTCTTCCATCCACAGTCTGAGTAGCAGTCGTAGGGACCTACATATTGAGATCAAGGGAACATTTCCAATGACTTATGGAGAGGCTAGAACTAAGCCTTTACAGAATACTAAATAATTAAATCAGACCTCCCGTAGAGGCAAAATAGATCTCTAGCACTTAAGAATCAGCATTTAATAGCACACAGAAAGGCATAATTTTTAGTCTGTATAGGTAGATAATATAGATCTGCACTAATAAGGGAAACCATAAATCGAGGGATTTTTCTTAAACAGCTCTTTTCTTCACCTGATCGTTAAACATAAAAGTAAAGATGTTGTCTGGTGTAGTCAGATGTACAGCTTGAATTGCTATTTGCTTCCAGCTTAATTTAAGATAAAATTTTAACTGCTTAGTCTAAATGCACAATCTTAGATACCTATAAAAGACTGACAGAGGAAGTGTTAAGCAGATGCTCTCTGCAAATCTGTTCTACTTACGTCATTTCTAGTTAAGTGTTCAGAAAGTACCCAACCTGGTGCCTGACAAACGTGATAAACTTCTATGATGAAACAACTGGCTTGGTAGATGAGGGAAGATCAGTAGGTTTTGTCTACCTAGACTTCATTAAGGCTTCTAACACTGTCTCCATAAGATCCTCATAGACAATCTGCTGAAGTATGGGCTGGATGAACAGACAGTGAAGTGGACTGAAAATTGGCTGAGTGGCTAGACCCAGAGGGTGCTGATCAGTGGCACAATGTCTAGCTGGAGGCTAGTAAGTAGTTGTGTCCCCAGGGGCCAATACTGGGTCTGGGCCTGTTTAACACCTTCATTAATGATCTGGATAATGGGGCAGAGTGTACCCTCAGCATGTTTGCTGGTGACATAAACCTGGGAGAAACGGCTGATACACCATAGGGCTGTGCTGCCATCCACAGTGACCTCCACAAGCTGGAGAAATGGTCTGAAAGTAACCTAATGAAGTTCTATGAGGGACCTCAGGCACCAGTAAATGTTGGGGGCTGCCTGGCTGAAAACCAGCATGGCAGAAAGGACCAGGGGGTCCTGGTGGACATCAAGTTTAACATAAGCCAGAAATGCGTCCTTGTGGCAAAGAAGGCTAATGGTAAACTTGGCTGCTTTAGGAGGAGTGTTTCCAGCAGATCAACGGAGGTGGTCCTTCCATTCTACTCAGCACTGGTGAGGCCACACCTGGAGTACTGGGTCCAGTTCTGGGTTCCTCAATACAAGAGAGACACGGACACGCTGGACAGAGTCCAATGAAGTCCATGAAGATGGCTAAGGGTCAAGAGCACCTCACATATGAGGAAAGGCTGAGACAGCTGGGGCTGTTCAGCCTGGAGAAGAGAAAGTTCAGGGGGAATCTCATCAATGTATATGAATAACTGAAGGGAGGGTGCAAAGTAGACAGACCTAGTCTCTTTTCAGAGGTGCTGAATGATAGGACAAGGAGCAATGGGCACTAACAGAAACACAGGAGGGTCCCTCTGAACATCGGAAACCACTTCTTTATTCTGAAGGTGACCGAGCACTGGCACAGGTTGTCCAGGGAGATTGTGAAGTCTCCATCCTTAGAGATATTCAAAATCCATCTGGACACATTCCTGGGGAACCTGCTTTAGGTGGCCCTGCTTGAACAGAGACACTGGACAAGATGACCTCCAGAGATCACTTCCAATCTTAGCCATTCTGTGATCCTCTGATAATCAAAAGCCACAGACACAATTGCATGTCTTAGCCTGGGGTCTTCTGTTTAAGCCACAAATGAGGGGGTCAAAGCCCTTCTAAAGAAATTTCTGTGTACTAGAAGATTCCCTTTATCCTTTGGGAAGCTCTAGTAGTTGTATGTTGGGAGCTTCCTTGCACATGTAATGTTCTCTGTAGTCTTAGTAATATGTTCTGGCCTAGGATTTCCTGAGCTTCTAAACCATTAACATTTCCTATAGGGTAATATGTACAGTTATGTTTTCCTCTTAATACGGGATTTATAAGAACAGGATCAAAATGTGTACTTCATGCTTTACAGTGTTCCATATTTCTGCATCTCCACTCTGCTCCTGTCAGACAGACCTCAACATCCCTTTCCTCCTCAGTTCTCATTTTAAGAGGGCTGCAGAAGTTCAGGACTCTCTGGGTTAACACTCAACAGAAGCGAAAATCTTTATCTCACAGTGTGTGGGACAAATTGGATTCGAAACGGCTACAGACAGTCATCAATTCTTCAAATGGACATAGCATGAGTCTTCCATAAACTGAACTATAGCCAGTCTGCACAGATTCATCTGGAGAGGTTATTATTAGGGAACTGGGGGTGTTTTCAAATGCAGGGATGTAATTTATCATGACTAGGTTTTGTTAGCAAGGAATTTAGACAGTTTCTGTTACTGTAACCTAGTAAGTCATTTTATCAGCGTATTTATTTCCTTGGCTGCTGACACCTCAGCAACCCTCATACCCTCTTAGTGTCACATGGCAGGAAAACAACTGACAAATAAAGAGAAATCATTGGCTGTGGACTCACTGAAATTACATATTCCATCTGGGAAGCTTGGATAATGCAGTGTAGTAGTAAAGCAGAGTCCATTAAAGGTATACAGGCCTCTTGTTCTCTCTCTCTGTCTCGTCTTACACTGTATATAGAGGGGAGAATCTGTAAGCAAGGGAATGCATCATGAAATCCTGCCTAGCTGTAGGGAAAACTGACAGCAGTGTTTCTGGATACAGAACAGCCAAGAGTCCTAAGAGGAAGTCCAGGGTAAATGACAGCAGAGCTGCCTCTCCCTGCTTTACTCCCTCCCCAAACACTGGAAGACTTGCACAGATATCTACCTTATCCCAGTTAGACCTGGGGTCACAAGCAGCTGCTCACTCCCCTTAGAAAAATCCAATCCAATTACATGTTGCAAGATCAATTTTGCCTGGTTCAGCTCATCTCTGCTATTGCTAAATAATTAACCACTTATTTGGCAGTACTTTATAAGTTTTCCTGTCCCTGCCTCTCCAACCATACACAAAAACAGAAGGGCAATTAAAAGTGCATTTACCTGTGACCCTCAGGGATTAGCACACGATGTGAGAGTCAGTATATTTTGTTTCTATTAGACTAGCAGAGAAGCAAATTCCAGGGTTTAAGAGCACCAAGGAAAAGTAACATGCAGCCAAAATAGCCAGATCTCCAATCTCAAGACTATGCAGAAAAGCCCAAGCTTTTTTTTTTTCCAATTGCTGTTATGAACAAAACCAGTCTTAGGAAGGGAAACCACAGCCCACAGCCGGAAGGGCTTTGTAAATCAGAGACAACTTCTTAAATTGTTCTGACAAGCTATGAGAAAACTGTGCAAGTACAGAAGGGATCTTCCATTTCCTCTCACAACCACAACGGAGTTAGCAGGCAGCCCTGCCCCTATTCCAGGCAGAAACAGCTTGGCAGGACAGTCGCGAGGGCAGAAGAGGAAGAATACCTGTTATAAGCACAGGGCCAGATTTAGCTGGATGTGTAAGGAGATAGTACCTGGCCACGTGGCAGACAGTCATCCTTCCTGCCCCTCTCATTGCTCCCCACGTGCTGCAGGCCCTGTCTGCAGACACCACCTCTGGTAGGACCAGATGAAATTTTTCCACTTAAATACTTTTATACAGGAAAAAAACACAATTTGGGTTGGTTCAGTTTATTTTAAAGAAATAAAGAGTGGTGGGTAGAAAGTGAAGGCTTTCCTTGAGTTTTACATTTCATAGGTCAATAAAACTCCAGGAAAACTGAAAGGCTGGCAAGGAAGGAATCAGTGAACTGGGGGAGATAATTTTGTAATTCCTATTACTAAAATGGAAAGGAAATTATTGCCAAGAGGAAAAAGAGAAATTTATTTGTAAATTCCTAGGGAGATCCTCCTTTCTGGAAAACTTGTCTTTGGAAAGAGAACATGAGATATTTTTACAGCCGGCATCACAGCTGTCTCATGTTCTCTCTGATCACATATGCGGACAAGAGGGACAAGCGTGGACAGCTGGGGAATACCCCTGAAAGTCATTGACACAAATGATCAACTGCCTGAACCTTTCTTCAGTGCTTATTAGCAAAGAAGGAAAGGAGCTACTCAAGGACAGTCCCTGTCCATTCTTGTCAGGATCAGTCAGGACACAACAACAACATGGTCTCAACAAATCAGTACAGAAGAACAATCTGCCACCTTTGTTAAGAGGCATTAAATTGAACAAACCAAGGAGGTCTTAAGTACTGAAAGTTATTTTGCGAAGGGTGATTTACAGAGCCCCAAAGAGCATCCCAGTCCCTCTCTTCCATTTCTTCACTTATCTTTCGCACAAAACCAAAATCCAAGGGCTGAGGGGTATGCATATGACTTTAGTATATACATATGACTTTAGTATATACATACTGTGAACAGTCTGTTCTGCAGGCTACATCACTTTCCTAATGTCTAAAGACTTTAAAAGAAAACGCAGAAGGAAATTCAACCTAGGGAAGACATGATATCTTTCTGCTCTTGGAGAGCCAGTCATTTCATCCCCACTCTGCGGATACTTGTTCAATGGGGGTTTAGATTAGATATTAGGAAGAATTACTTTACTGAGAGAGTGGTCAGGTACTGGAACAGCCTGCCCGGGGATGTGGTGGAGTTGCCAACCCTGGAGATATTTACAAAACGTGTAGACATGGCACTTCAGGGCATGTTGTAGTGCCTGAGATTGTTGTTTTGTGCCTGTTTGTGGGTGGGAGGTTTTTTTCATTTGTTTTTTTTTATTATTTGTTTGTTTGTTTGGGGGGGAGGGGCCTGGTTTTTGGGGGTTTTGTTTTGGTTGGACTTGATGATCTCAAAGATCCCTTCCAACCATGAAGATTCTGTGATTCTGTGGAAGACTAGAACCGTATTAGAAAGGTAACTGTTTCTTACAAGCAGCACCTTGGATTTTACAGCAGGTTAAGTATTTCCACTGGTCAAAGCCTCACAGTGATTATGGCCATCAAGGAGAAAAGCTCTTTTTTAGCTTTGAAACAGCCAATGCAGAGTATTTCCAAACATTGCACCTAACTCCATCTTAGTCTGAACATTGCTGTGGAAAGAAATGAGTAGGGGAAGTCCCCAAAGGAGCCCTTCTGGGTGGCAGACCCTCTCTGAGGCTGGATCAGGTGGAGGGATTCTGATTCAACAGTGAACGTAACTTCATTACATTCAGTTTCATTGACTTCAGTGAAGTTACTGCTTGTTTTACAAAGCAAACCAGTTACTGCTAGTTTTACCAGCAAAAGCAAAGTTGGAGGCAGTGTCAAACAAATCAGCAATAATTGGAAGTGGTTCCTCAATCTTCTACCTTCTACCAAGCAATGATAGTTGTGTGCACAGGAATCACAGAATCACAGAATAGCAGGGGCTGGAAGGGATCTTCAGAGATCATTTAGTCCACCCCCCCTGCCAAAGCAGTTTCATCTAGTGCAGGTTGGACAGGCTCTAATCCAGTTAACAAAGCCATTTACTACTAATCTAACAGTACTAGTTATACTGTTATATTAGGTATTCATAAATAAGCAATTATTTCTTGCTGTGCTTTGCAAAATCTTCTTGCTTTTCCTTCCAGATTGAAAGCTGACTGGTCAGAAATCCTTGTTTCTTGTAATTAGGCTCTATCTGACACTTGGTGTCATTTCAGTTTTAAGGAAAGCACCTTTGCTAAGCTGTATTGCTCAGACTGCAGGAGGGTCAGAGACAAGAGCAGGAAACAAGTGGACTATGTAGGTTATATCCACCTGCCAATGTAAAAACTGACCTCGGGTCAACTTTATTTGTCTTTTCAAACCACTTCATGTCAGATAGCAGGGTTCCTGTCAGAGCACTGGACCCGTGCAAGGAACAAACAGGGGAATTAATGCTCTCTATGTGGCAGGAATGGGAAATGGTGGCATGGCATTTGTGACAGCTTCCTTCGTCCCTGGGAATTCACAGCACAGTTTTATATCAGTTCAAAGTGAAAACTAAGAACAGTAGGAGAGGCAGAGCTAGAAAGAAGCCTTGGCTTTGGGTGCCTGTATCTGAAGCCAGGATATTGTCCTCGCAGGATATTTACCATGTACATAATTAAACCCCTAAGTGCCAGCTGAACTGGAAATCATGCTGTGTGGTGCCTCTCCTACCGTCTGAATGACTGTTAGACAGTTGGCTCTGTTTTAACACAAAAATGCAGTCCATCATAGGCCCATTCATCTGTCATCTGTTGCCTGCTTCTCTCTTTTTCCATTTAGTCGTGTACAAGATGAAATGTTTTCCTCCTGCTGCTTGTCTGTTTTTTCTACACTTCATTTTCTTTGCCATTTTTATGTGCCCACAATGGAATAGCCACATAGAGTCACATTGCCAGCCATAATCATGGATTGAAGCTATATTATCTTAAGAAATAAGCAGCCGTCTCCATATTTTTCTTTTTTCTTTCTTATTACAAAGCTGAAATGAACATACTATTAACTAGACTTCAGTCTCTGCCCTTCTTCTTTCACTTTAAAATAACTAATAGAAGAGCAGGGAAAAGTTACCAGGCATTGTTATACATTTATTACTGTGACATACTAAGCAGAGAGCCAAAGTAATGATAGAGCAATGCAGCCAAAGAAAATTACCTGTATTATATTGTCATAGGCGATTGAGACACAGTCAGTTACATGTATACAAACCACAGGAATTGTTTAAAGAGAAAGTAATTATGGGGCTGGGGGGCTGGGAGTTTTAGATAAATACTCTCATGAATTATTTACTGTAAGACTGGGGAAGATTTTTTCCTGAAAATAACTGCAAAACAGTAGCCACAAATCAGGCTATTTGATGAGCTGTTTTGAAGTCATGAATAAGTATGTATATATTTCTGTGCTGGACTGTGCCAGAACTGTCTGACCCACTCTGGCAATGATAGACATTCTCATTTTGTCTATTTCTAATCCTCAGTGCTGAAGAAAAGAAAACAAATGTTTATCCAGGAATTAGCTTCTATGTGACCCTCTTGATTTGCAAGGACAAAAAACTCCCAAATCTTGGAACATTGCCTTCTGCCTTCCTGGTGTGTTTTTACATACCACATGACAGCTCCTGAAGCCTGCCTCCTTCTATGAAGCTTTCTCCTTTACAGTGAAAATGATAAACTTTTGAGATCTCCTAGAGTACTCATGATTCATCATGAGTCATGATGCCTTAAATTTGGAGTACCCTAAACATGAAGGTTAAACTCATCTTTCATTTCTTTAAGGAAATAGCTGGGATGGAATTTGCAAATATTTTTAGGCATCAGAAGATTCAAGAAAAATCTTATCAGGATTTTTAAAAGTTCTTGATGTGGTTAGGAACAGGATTCATATCACAGACACATAAAAATTAGGCACCTAATTTAAGGACCATAGATCTCCCTCCAGAGCAAAATTCAGTCTATTAAATAAGAGGTGAGAAAAACATTTGTAGTTCTCCAATAACTAGGGGTGGTCAGGTTTCTCTGGGGCTAAGTGGGATGAATTCCACCTCCACGGCTAGCTCCACTGGGAAAATCCATCCCTCAGCCACTCTCTAGCCCTGGCAACTCTGAAGCAGGGGTTCCTTTGCCCAGCTGTAAACCAGGACCAGGCACTCATCCTGCAACACCCCATGTGGGATCAGTTTTGGAAAGAAACAGGAAACACACAGCAGATGTGCCCTTCCTTTAAAATCACCCAGCGTAGCTCCCATGCCTCTGGGGCCCAGAGGCAGCTGCAGTAGCGTCAGTGTGCACCTCCCGCCTCCCATCTGGGTCATGGCTAAAGCCACTCTAAAGCAAAATATTTCTGCATGAACCAGTCTATGCCATCCAAGTTTTCCTCCTCCCTTGCCCTGGACTAGCAGCATTAGAGGCCTCTGTGGTGTTGTCTGGGAAGCACCTGCATGGGCAGACCTGCAGCAGATTTCAGTTGGGACCTTGATTGCCACCTCCTGCTCCTGATAGTCACAGGTGGACACATCCCTTGTGTTGTGCTCGTCACAGCACATGGTGTCTTACCTCCAGTCTATCTGCCGGTGAAAGCAAAACAACCAGAGTATCCTCTGGAAAAAAAAAAAAAATGAAGTAACAGTAAAAAGGGAAATAATTAGGATTGGGCACAAGCAACTCCTGCGTGCTCACTGTGCTATGGGTACTGATTTTGTAGGGGAAATATGTGTATAAAGATGAAGATGCTATCTCTTAGAGATACTCTGGTGTAAGGACCATCAAAGCTTGAAAAGCCACTATATTCCTACCAAATTTTATCAGACTGCATGCCAAACTCCCACTGGCTCTCACCCAGATTCCAAGCTACCTGAAGAATTATTAGCTTAAAAGCTTCTTTAGATCTTATCAGCTGCACCTAGCTCACCATGTGTGTAGATAAGATTCACTGTTCCTGATAAAAGAGCTAGTATCCAACTCCAGGGTTCCCTGTCCCACTTTAATAATGAAAATTATTAGTGGCTATAATGAGACTTGGTCAGAGCTTTTTGGGTTTATTTTTTCTATTAAATATATTGAACTGAGAATTCTCAGATTTTTTAAATTTTATTTTTGTAATAAAAGGTGAAGTTTAAAAGAAATATTTCAAATATTTTCAGTGAAGGAGTGGAGACATAATACTGGGGCTACATAAGAGATAGGGCAGTCAAAATCAAATCCAAACAGTTTAAAATTACTGACGTGAAATAGTTCTCTCTCATTTGAACTAGTTTTTGTGTATGGGGAGCATTTCTCACTGTGAACATTTTCAAGAGATTGACTATTCTATTTTTGCTTAGGTTAGGAAAAAATACGAAATTTCAAAAAATATTATGGGATTCAAAATGTTTCCCACCCACATCATTAAAGAAAAAAAGTAGAACTGATTTACTCATATGTAATTTGAGCAACATAAACTTCAGATACTTCTGCTTGCACTGACCAGAACATCAACACGGTGATTTTACCTGTTCTATTTATTATAACATATTTAAATTTACTCAAACTGGTATTTAACAGTCTACATGGGAGCTTGCTAATGGTTTTAATTAACTGTCCTTTGAGAGTTCCTTACATTCACATTGACACAACCATACATTTCAGGCAGTGAAAATAATGCCTGTACGAAACAGCAAAAAGACAAATCTGTCACTGTGGGAAAGAACAACAAGCTTTTAAGTTTCACAAATTAGGAAAATGAAAAAAAAATAATAATAAAAACCTCTCTAGGATTTGTCTAACAAGCCTAATTCAACTGATAAAAGAAGCGCTCTGCTAAGGGAGCTGTGTTCGTTACAGTGTTAGTTCATTAGAGGTGAGGTGGCAACGCTTCTGCCACACGCAGCTGAGTCACTCCCCACAGCCTCCACGGAGAGCAGGCAATTGCTCACTCCTCTGCCTCCTCGCTGATGAAGCGGACATGCTGACATGTGAGACTTGAGCATCCATGAACGTGAAGCAGGGCACCTCTTCTCCCCTTCGGGATGCTGAGCCTCCCTGCCGGTTGTCTCCTTCTGCCACTCCCTGGCCAGCCCGTGTGGCCACGTTGGGTTATCCTGCTCCCATGTTTCCATCCTATCTCAACTGGCGGGGTCCCGCTTCTCCCACTCCTGGCTGCTAACCTGTCACTGAGGATCTAAGCTGCTTTGGCACTCTCTAGCCCATCAGGGAGGCTGGAAGCACAGTCTCACATTCCTGTTTCTTTCTCAATTTCTGGTATTTTGCAAGCAGCATTAGAAACATCACTTGCCAGGGTTTCCTAACACTTCCCTTCTAAGTCTTTATTTTCAACTTTTACTCATTTCAACTGCACAGATGTTTCCCACTTGGGATTTTTATCTCAGAATAAGCATATGTATTTAAGTTTTAACAAAAATGGTTGAAAAATTTCCTGAAATGAGATTAGGGGAAGAGACAGCACTATTTTGCCCTGATAGCAATTGGGTAAAACTTTATTTCAGAAACTGTAGTGCCCCCATCCTTTGGAGGATGGACATAATATTTGGTAGAGGTGGCCTTTCCCCCCTTATACTGTTGCTATGGAAAACTGCTTTTACACGGTGTTGTGGTTTCACCCAGCGGGCAGCTAAACACCACACAGCCGTTTGCTCACTCCCCCCAATGAGATGGGGGAAAGAATCAGAAAAAAGGTAAAACTCATGTAGTGAGATAAAGACAGTTTAATAATACAGAAAGTGAAGGGGAAATAATAATAATGATAAAAAAAAATATATGAAACAAGTGATGCACAATGCAGTTGCTCACCACCTGCTGACCAATGCCCAGCCAGTCCCCAAGCAGTGGCCACCATGGCTGCCCAATTCCCCCCAGTTTTATTGTTCAGCATGACGTCATATGGTATGGAATATCCCTTTGGCCACTTTGGGTCAGATGTCCTGACTGTGTCCCCTCCCAGCTTCTTGTGCACCCCTAGCCTCCTTGCTGGCAGGGCAGTATGAGAAGCTGAAAAGTCCTTGACTTAGTGTAAGCACTGCTCAGTAACAATTAAAACATCAGTGTGTTATCAACATTAATCTCATCCTAAATCCAAACCACAGCTACTAGGAAGACAACTCTATCCCAACTGAAACCAGGACACTCAGCAAGGTTAAGCATTTAAAATATTTTATTTTTGCTCATTACAGCCTTGTTAGAGCTCGGTTGCTCAATGTTTGAGAGGGTTGTAGGGACCAGCCTAGCTCTTTAAGTGAGAAAAGACATTGGAGGGCTCCCTCCAGGGCAGGAGAGGCTAAGCAGTGATCCAGGCAGAAGGGCAGGAAAGCAGAAGACTGGAAGCTAGGTTTTTCTGCCTTACCAGTGTGGAGGCTCCTCCAGCAAGGAAAAGGAGAGAGCAGTGTGGCACAGTGTGCTGGTAGGAGAGAAGTTTATGGGGCCGTGGGGGAAATAAATGCACAGAGGAGTCTAAAAGCTAAAGACAGAGAGGAGAGGAGTAAGGAAAGAAAAGGAGAAAGGAGAGAAACCTCCCTGGCTCTCTTCTAGCTACCAAGTGTGCCGCTGTCTTTTCTAAATCCATTGTGCTTTCTTTTAGGTTGTGGAGGAAAAGTTCCAGAATAGCATAAGGTAAGGTCAAACGCTTGCTCTAGGATAACAGTAATATCAAAAAACATATGCTGTGTTGTGTTATCACCAATTAGCAATTGCTTCCACTGTGACAAATGGTCTCTGAATCACCATACTTCCAGGGTAAAGAAGGTAGAGGGTAATTGTGAGCTACCTATATCTGAAGTGTTTATGTAAATGCTTATTTTTAATAATAACAACAACAATAATGACAATAGAGAATCCCCTGCTTTGCATGGCTGTGGTTGCTCAGAACAGCTGTTTTAATGAGACATCTGCCAGTGAAACAATTTAGCCTGAGGATAATGAATAACTGTTACTTAACTGAGACAGCATTAGCATAAACTCTGCTTAATGGAGACATATTTGGCCAGTGAATAGTGATTTCTTGGTACTTATCAAGGTGTTCAATAGTGAAAATTACAAGCTTGTGGCAAAAATAAATGAACAAATGACTAGTCATACAGTATATATTGTGATTTTTCTGGTTGCTTTAGTTTGAAATACCTTAAAGGAGTCTTGTCAGAAAGTGAATTATTTAAAACTTAGGGAACTTTTGTGGTGGGTTCTTGGGAACTGCTGAAACACTGGTGGTCACTTGAATCTTGCTCTTTGTATTTTGCTACAGATATTATTAAAATATGAAAACACAATCATTTGTATCCCTATTTTACAGCATTTTTTTCTCTCATCTGAAACTTTCCATATAGCCATTATGCAAGTATTTGCACGTGTCCATGTTCAACACACTTTACTCTGGATTGTTTCAAAGCTGGGTAAACTAAACAATCCAGAATGGCATTTCAGGTAGGGAATTCTGTTCTGATAGACTCTGTTCAGCAGACTGCCCAAATTTTTCTAGTTCCTATAGAGATGTATTTCAGAATGCTGAGACAACTGCATAAAAAAGTTATGCTGTGATGGGCAAGCACAGTCATATGTTCAGATCAAAGTTATAGACATGATTTTTGCAGTCTGCTGATTGCCTGTGCAAGAAGTAAAACCTTGCTTGTAAGTGATAATGTTATTTGCTTTCAAGGGAGACAGACTCCATGTGTGTGTGTTGACTGTTACCCCCGGCTTTAAAAAAAAAAGTGCTAGCAAAGTCTATCTTCTTTATGAAATAAACTAGAATAATGAGGTTAAATGAGAGGCCAGTGCAGTGTGATTCAATTTATTTGGACAGACCTATGAATGAAATGAGTATGAACCATGAGACCTTTGAACACTGTGAAAAGTTATCTGTTATTTCTCTTGAGGAAACTAAACGAATCCTTTCTCAGATAAGATAAGAGAGACTGTTACCATATTAGTGAAAGCATTTACCAGATTTAGAAGAATGCCAAATAGTCCTTCCTCTCATATTTACAGCTCTCTTTTCCTGGATATAAAAAATGCAGCTCCTGTCATGTGGTGACTCCAAAGGTAGATTTAGAAGAGAGCCCTGGGGATCTGGAAGATGGAGAAGACTTTGGTCACCTGTAAGTGATGATGTCTGGAGCTCTCCAGAGAAATACATAACATTTGGTGGTAATCCTGGCCCCTGCTTTCATTCTGGAACCCAGAAATAATGAAATTGCCATCTGGTAAATATTAAGAAAAACTGACAATTATTTTGAATGTATTGAAATATCTTGTTTCATTAAATTGATTAATTGATATATTGATATAGTAACATATAGGTACCATTCCTAGAGTGGGTCTAGTATTAGAAATGTATGGTGAGAGTCATTTGTAATAGAGACATGTATGTTTGAACAAGGCAAGTAGGCTCCCTTTTGAGCAGGAATTTTAGGCTGTGATTCATTTGACCTATTTTAGACACCTACACTAAGACAAGATGAATCTGGAGAAGTGAATCATACCCGTTGTGTCTATACTGCTCTGGACTCTTGTTGAAACTGCAGCAGAGTTTCTGGGAGCTGCTCTAATTTTGTCAAGTTACAGCACCCCCAGTAAGGTTCTCCAACTAGAAACAAGAATCAGAGCCACCTTTGAAGTTTGCCAGAATAGCTAGGTTACTTGAAAAAGGGACAGTCTTGCCGTTGATGGCTTTTCCGATAGCAGTCCTCAACTCAGTTATATTGGCAGTTTGGTGGGAAAGTGATATTGATTTTGGAAAGTAAGATAAGCCCTGCAGTCAAAAGACTTCTTTCAAAAGGACAAGCCTTTCTTGTGTAAATGTAGGGTGACAGCTGTTTGCCTGAAAGCTGAGATCAGCACTCACGGAGCATAGTATCCCCACTCCATAGCACTCCACCTCTCATCAAACATTTGTGTGAGCGAGCTGGGGCAACATTCTTTGGTGGCCTGGCCACCTCTACTTCAGCGCTAATGAATCAAGGCAGTTCTGCTCTTAATTCCACTTTGCATCATGTTTATTGTCATGCCTGGCCTGGGAAAAATCACACAACAATTTAGATAGGAAGGGATCTCAATAGGTTATCTGGTCCAATCCTCTTCCTATAAACTGAGTTTAAATTTATATCAGGTTTCTCAAAGACTTGTCCAGTCAAGCTTTGAATATATCCATGGATGGAGATTTCAAGCAACAGCTCTTGTTCAGTCTAGCTATTGAAAGCTTTGCTTACATCTGTGTAGGCAGATTTCAAGTAAAGGGCTTTTTCGTGGCCTAGTGAAAAATCACATATAAATTATGTCAACATGCATTTAGCATGTTAAAAAGCATAAGCAAAATTATATAGAACTAAAAAGCCCAAGGAAAAATTAATAGAAACTATTGCCCTATTGTCCTGGTTCATTTCAGTAGTCAGTCTGGCCCAAACCATGACACCTGTACAGAGAAAGCACTAGGAGAACTTGCACAATACAGTTGTTTGGGGAACTGGCACTGAATTGAACTCTTACTTGCTCCAACTTCACAGATTTACTTTTAGCCAGGTATCTAAACTATTTGGCTTAATAGTATTCCAGAAACAGCCACACTTTCAAAGTGATGCAACAGGGAAATAAATTACCTCTATTATGTGAAAAGCAATGCATGTGAAGTCTCTGAGAAGACAGAATTTTGTGAGCAAGAGACTTAATTTGTCTTGGAAAACCCAGATATCAATAAATACAGGTGATTGTGCTTGCACTAATTATAAACACAGGCTTGAGCACAAAGTTATACTCACACCACATGAGTATTTTGTTATGGCTTGAAGACTCTTTGGACAGCTTTGAATTTCTTTCTGGAATTTGAAAACTAGTACTGTGGCTGGCTGTCTCAAAGGACAGCAAGTCAGATGTAAGTTGTCAGGGTTGGTATGAAATATTTTAGCCTTAGTTATTTTAAGAAATAAGTAACAAACTTCATTTCATTGTTTCCTCTTTCAGCTAACCCATCACAGCTCCTCTGCTGCCTTCAGAAACATTGAGAGAACTGATTCAATCCAGGATGTGGTTGTTCTTTTGTCATGTCCTAACTTACGTGTGCTTGAATCACAGGCTTCAATCACAGGCTTTCACTGTCCTTGCTCTTGGAGGGACATCAAACATTTGGGCACGTGAAGACTCTACAAGGAAGGCTGTGTTCTCAGAACCAAGCTCCCACCCATAAACTTCTTGCTCCAGTCCTAGAAAGATCACACAGCTGGTGAAATTGCTTTAGCCCTCCAAACCTCTGGCTGATAACGAAGCTCATGTACTTTGACCGCAAGCATTACTGAAGTCCATTAACGGCCTGCTTTTATTACATTCTTTCTTATCCACAGAAGTAATTACCAGAGACATGCACTTTCACTGTGACTCTTCCCACTTGAGCTCTCCCCAGAACAAGAAGCACAGTGTATATTCATATTGAGGAATTAAGATCAACCCTTCATCCTCACACTGCATTTTCACAAGCATTTTTGGAGACAACAGGGAGGAATCTTCTTCATAAATTAAAAAAAAAAAAATCTTTAGTGAGGGGTCAATAGTTTCTTAATCTGTGTCCACCCAAGGACTATAGTTATTGTGAGATTCTCTCTGTAAACTAGAAAAAAAATTTTGATCTGATAATTGCTCTGTGTACTATCCTGAAGAGCTGTAAGATCTCCTACTAGGGGGCATTGTGCAATTATTTGTACAATTGCTAACTAAATGGGGTTCTGATCTAGGAGTGGGTTCTCAAGGGTGCTCGTGTTACTGCTAAAAAAATAAGAAAAGTCATCTAGAATGATTGCTGAAGGTACCTTAGAGGAGTTTTCTTTTGACGTTTCTGTTTTTGAGTAGAAGAGCTTCCTTTTCTAGATGCACACACACAATTTGGGGAGCATTTTCTCTTCCTTTTTTTCTTTTTTTTTTTTTTTTTCCTTCTGATTGAAGTAACTTTTCCACTATGTGTGTACTCCATAAGTCAACCATCCTTCCTGTGCTGCAGGAGCTCAATTCATTGCTTAAGGGAAGAATAAAACAGAAACACACACTGGATCAAAAAGAAACAAGACTGCAGGTCTGAGAGAGACTTGCCCTTGGCATTTCCCCTTGCCCTGCCCCCACAGGCAAGCAATACTATAGGGGCCTCTGACAGTCTTATGGAAATACATAGCATCTGAAGTAAACGTTACCCTAGTCCACAGATGCCATAAAGAAAAATGTTGGTCTTCTAAAGCTTAAAGGAGTGATCTCGGTTGTGGAAAGGGCAGTGGCAAGTTTTGGGAGGCTTTGCTTCACCTCTCTTGATCTGGACTTTGCTGATAAATGCACACAAAGTGGCCCAACAAAGAATCCAATTATAAAGCAATTAAGAATGCTGAACCTGACAGTCCCCTTGACTGGCCAAATGTGTGTGCCCTGGCGCTGTGAAATAGAGGGGCTCCTGCTCCTGTTGTGCTCTGCATGAATGTAAAACAAGATTTTGGGGACTTCAGCTTCCACTTTGGCAAACAAAAGGCTTCTGGCAAGAGTTGTGACCATTGTACAGTTATTCCATCACTCAAATGAATCAATTTCAGACATGAGTTTTAAATCTGTCAAATTATAGCACTGATGTGTTTTTTTTTTAACTTTGCTCACCAGTTTTTCACATGCTATGCGTTGTCACTAAGAGCATTTTATGACAATGGCAAATCAGAATTGAATAAGAGCTTGCTTTCTCCAGCAAGTTACACTCCAACTATTTGAGCTAAAGGAAAGCCTGTGTAAACTACCAGTGAGAGAGAACTTGAACACACATGTGATCTGCCTGATGTCCACAAAACTTACTGCAAATTACCTGTTTTAGCTCATTCACTATTTATGTGCAAAAGCAAATTGCTGACAGGAGCCCTCATGCTTAAATCTACAGTTTCAAAAGTATTTTTAATCTAAAACACTTATTTGCTTTTGGCTATTTTATTCATTCAAAGATGTGTCCTCTGACAAACAAACATCATAAAATTCTCTCCTGAATCTTCCTGAGCACCCTAGCTGGTCATTTGTGATCCAAAATTCCTCAAGCCTGGGGTGCTGGCACCTTTAAAGTTTTTCTGAAAGGACAGGACAAGAGACACTTGGAGAATAAGAAGAGCTCTGAAACCCTCTCCTGGCTATCCCTTTACAACAGAAACAGTGGGAAGAAAAACTTCACAGCAAGTATCTGCTGCCTTTCTTTACTGTCCCTCCTCCTGGTTATCACCACAGGGGAAGACCCTTCTATTCCAGAGGCAAATATCTCTGGAAGGCAAAATATTGCAGTAATTCCAGATTTTAATGCACAAACCCCCAGATTCCCACGTCTTTGTCAGCAATACAGTTACTATTATCCTGTAAAAGGTTAAAGGAAATCTCCAAAGCTCTACGACAGAGCAGCCAGGACGCCAGTTATGTACCAAGTACCCCATCTTCTCTGGGTGTGCTAATTCTGCCCATGCTCTGGAGCATGTGGGTTCACAGACTTTCCATGGAGGCTCTACTGGAGGTGACTGTTACATTCAGGATGTGAAAGAAACAAACTTAAACTGAACCTGAGGAAGCATTGTCTGTTGATGGCTAAATCCTCAGTTATGAAATAAAAGATGCAATAAGCAACAGGTATACCCTTGCGCTTCCATTACACAGGAACAGAAGAGGCAGCACTGTTTGCCAGAGGTGCTTACAGAAGCAATAGAGGCTTGTTGGCTTCCAAGAAGATGTTTAACGTAGTATCAACATCAGTATCCTGGGGCAAGAGTGCAGCAGGAACTGTCAGTAAGATCTTTCCACAGGTAGAGGGATCAGTGCATGAAAACAAATGGTAGTGTTCAAGAATGTCAGATTTCATTTGGAAAGTAATTTTATTGTGTGGTTTCCAAGGTGTTATTGTGATTCCAGCTAAAGGAAAAAATATTCTAAATTGATAGCATCCTTTTAATCCCATATCTTAATTGGCTGAGAGGAGTATCTGCCAGTGCAGAGAGGAGCAATAGGTTTTTAGAGTAATAATGAAATTACCTGTCCCTACTGCACTTTTTTCATCAGTAGATCTCAAAACACTCTGCAAGAGGAAGTAAACTTCACCATTTCTGTCTTATAGAGACAGTTATGCGGTTGATATTACATTTTCTTTTTATGTCTCCATACACTGAGAAAAGATTTTGTCATGGAACTGTCTTCTGTAATGGGTAAATCACTAGTATTTAATTAAGCTAGCAATGAGATGATGCTCATCAGCAGTTTTAAAATATCCCTGACTCCACACTTTTATAGTCAAATAAGAAAATACACAAAACATAAGATTTGCATGGGAGCTTTATGCTCTCTTTTATTTCTATAACTACCATTAAAGCCTTTCTTCCAGGACAAGGAAGAATAAATACCTTCAATGTAGAATGTGCAAAAGTTCAGTGAAGTGGCAGAATTATCTAATGGCTAATTTAGGGATGCACATAAGCAGAGCAAAGAGGTGACGGTTCTTTATACCAGCTGAAGTTACATTTCCAGAATTCTTCTTCAGAAGCATGGTGTGCATCCTTGATCATGACAATTCACTCCTCTGAATCGCTGATTCTGTTGGGAAAATGATCTGTTAAAAGTCTGACATTTTCAAGCACAGAAGCAAAGCACTTTGTTGCTGGAATTCCAAGTATTATCCCACATTTGAGAACAGAGGCTCTATGTTCTATGTGTGCATGGAACTGTATGATATGTATATGCACCCAGAAAACTTAGCGAACTTGAGGTGCAATGTCTTGGTTTTCAGAAAGTACATTTATAAGGAGTATCTGGTATCTTGAATAGGTATCTCTCTTGCATAGGATGGCAGCTTCCTGCTGAGCAGCTTCCTCTTTTGTTCATGTTGTTCAATATAAAAAAATCAACCTCAAAACCCAAACCAAATACCTAGAGAATGCTTTATCATGAAACACTCTCCTTCAACATTTCTAACATGTAAATCTTGTAATTAAGAAACCTCCTGACTTATACTGTTGTGTAAACTGTAGGTAAAAGAATACTGAATGCGATCCCACAAGTAGTCACAGCTTCATCCACTGTTCTGAGCAGGCTCCCTAAACACAGCATGTCATCTTGTGCTCTTTCTGTAAATCCCAGGGTCAATTCATTACAACACAAAAGCAAAAAACAAAAGAAAAAAAAAAAAGGAAAAAAGAAGAGTTGTTGCCTAATTCATATTGTTATTAAATAATGTATTTTCTCTTTTGAATATACTATTTCTCCCACTTAGACCTGTTGTCTCAGAACATGATTTGTTCCACTAGAGTGGTAGGATTTCATACAGGCGTACTCATGCTAGCTTTGGGCTCTACCTCTCCGATACCCATGGCAGTACAGAACTCAGCCCAGAATAAATAGCTGAGCACGTGGTACCTCAGACCAGTTTTACTGACTGCTCTAAACTTGGTACTACTATTGCTATACTGATGGAACTTTCAATGGCTCTACACGAGCGGTAGTTAGACCTATGACAATGGTTTTGGAAAACCTCATTTCATTTTTTCTCAAAACTTGTTTTCATCGAGATTTTTAGTTTTACTCAGTCAGGTGGGGGGTTTTTGTTTTTTTTTTGTTTTTTTTTTTCCCTGCAGTATTGGGGCAGAAGCAGAGCACAACCACATTACAAACCCATAGGATGTATCTTCTTCCAGAGCATATTTGGTAATTGCTGGTGCATCCTGGTTTGGGGTGGAGTGAGCCAACTCAGTGAGAGAGGCTGTGGCTTACACTTGTTTCTGTGGCAATCAGGGCCATCTGACCTGGCAATTTACCCCATGGAGGAGTTGCACCTGTGGGGAGGGGTGGACAGGTCAGCTGACCCAAACTGACCAATAGGGTGTCTTCCATCCCATCTGTCATGCTCAGCTTAAAACCTGAGGGATCAAGGGGCCAGTTTTTTTGCCCATGGCTCTCTCTTCTTCAATGACTAGTGCCTGAGGAGGCCCCTGTCTGTTCATCTGCCTCAGATCCCTCTGTGTGTATTCCTGAATCAAGTTCTAGAATCCAGTCCCCATTGCTGAGTCCAGTCTGGAACTTCCCCAGTGCCTGTTGGTGGCATCCAATTGGGAGCATGGTATGGTTTTGTATATATACTTTATGTATTTCATTATTTCTGCTTCATTTTCTTACTAATATTTCATTAAAGTAGCTTAGTTCTTTCCGAGCTTATAAATCTCTTTATTTCTCTCCTTCTTCTCCTTGGAGCAAGAGGTGAGGGAGACCATCTGTCGTCTTGTTGCTGGCCAGTTTGGTCAAACCATGATGCGATTCCACTGCTGCACCTTGGTGTTTTCCTACACAAGTCTATTAGCTGTCAGTGATGCTTCTGGGGAATAAGCTCCAGAAGAGGTTGGCACAGAGTATCAATCAGGGAGGAAAGCCCAAGGGAAGCTGCTTGGTCAGTGAGGCAGCTCTCTTATTCCTCTACCATATCTGCTAATCTAACGCCAGGAAACTAATTCCTTTGGCATAGGCAGCAATCTCCCAAATCCCAAGAGAGTACACAAAAGCTGTTCTACAGCTCCCTATGCTTGCCAACCTGGAGAAATGTATGATGGGATATGGGATCATGAGTCCAGGGTGAGAAACCCACAAGGATGTATCATTCATTACCACCACCCACAGCATGCCTACAGATGTGGGACCTGAGAACAGAGTGCTAGTGTGGAGAATGTCAGGATGCAGAAGTGTGGTAGGCTGCCGTATGTTGGCAAGTGCAAGATTACCTACCCCGTGGTTAGCATATAGTGTAGGCAAGTTTTATTAGCAAAGTTCAGACCATGATGTGCTAATTAAAGAAGAGGTTGTCCTAGTTGCTAAGGAAATGAATGCTTTCTGTACTGCTGCTTCTACCCCAACAAAGCATATTCTCAGCTGTCCCTTCAGTTGCATTTGCCAGAAAAAGGGTTCAGGGCTTGATATTGTTGCTTCTGTGATTACAGTGCTCCTGTGAGCTTATTTTCAATTCAAGAGTCGTAGGTGAAAGGGATTCTAGGGAAAAGTGATTTAAAACACTCCTTTATTGGGTACCTGTCTAGTAAAAAGCTCCTCTTAAAACTAGGGGTTTCAAGGTATATTGTTTTGTTTTTTAAGCTCAGCTCTGCTTCTCTTGGGAAAGATGCAGTCCAGGCTTGGAGATTTGTATGCTTTAAAATTGGTCTAACAGTCAGCTCTTCTGTAAGGCAGAGGCTGACTGAGTGTTGAAGTCAGTCCTATGTAATGTTTTGAATTTTTCATTAGTAAAGAAGCTGGCTACCACCAGACGGGCATCTTGCTTAGTTTAGTCTCATGAGAAAGCATTCTCTGATTCGTTATTCCTTTTTCATAACACATACTGTGCATAGGCAGCTGCTAGAGACATAAGGATGCATCAACATCAACAGGACTGAAAGCTGCATATTGTGAAGTTAATGTGTAAGTGAAAAACTGTCTTCATGGGGTGGTCCATTGCTGGCTGGTACTCCCACAGTAACCCTGTCATCCTTCATTCCCACTGAGAGATTTACATCAGGCCCAGCTTGAAACTTAAGCAACTGTGTACAACATCTTCAAAGCATTTTTTTCTCTCACCCCCTACATCCTCTGTGGAAACCCTGTCATGAGCACAACAAACTTGTCTCCTCAGTCACTCTCTGGGGCAATGCTTGTCTGGCTATGAATTTCTCTGGAAGATCCCAGAGCCATGATTCTCCTGTGTCATGGAGATGTGGAACAATAATAAAATTTTCATTAGGAGTAAATTGTCTCTGTCTTTGGGAGACAATAGAGCTCTACATTAATCCCCTGTTTCCAGTATGCTGGACCACTGTATTTTTTTCTTATGCTTTTATTTCCTGAAGTAATATTCCTCTAGTTGCCTTTGATTTTGGAACATGTTCCCTTTATTTCATCTTCTTCCCTCCTTCTTCAATGCAGATGTTTCAGCATCTGGCATCACCCCTCTTTACTAGCTGATTCATTGCTGCATTCTCCAAGGAGTAAGTTGCCATTTTCCAAAGACCCTTGAAGTCACAGAGTTCCACTCTGACTTCCTGAGAACTTTAACCCCAATATGACATTTATTTTTCTTAAAAATGCTCCCTCTGCAATTTTTTCTGGTCTAATTTTGCATTGCAGACTCGGCAATATCCTTTTGCTAATTCAAATCTTTTATCTGCATTGCATTCTACAGGAGGGGGCTGTGAAACCCTCATAACACAAAAATCTTTAGCTGAACTTTAAATTGGACTTGACCAATGAGCAGGAAACTCTTGTTTCCCCAGACTCATAGCAGAGACTGGAACCTGCCAGAATCTTCTGCTGCCTGCTGGAGACAGATGTAGACTGTTAGAATATCTGGGGAAAAGTTCTGAGAGAAGGAAAGTCAGCAACAGCTGAGCCTAAGTTCTTGCCCTTAGTTACTTTGCTTTGATGTTTTGGTTGTTGGTGTAGTTGGTTTGGTGGTGTTGTTCTTTTGGTTTTTTTGGAACAATCTTTCTGTTAATAAAGCTGGAAGCAGAAAGGATGAGACCTTGGTGCTATAATGAAGGCAGCATTTTCATTTGCAATTTGTTAGAGACTTCATCAGTTTGCAGGTAGGGACAAAAGTAGCTGCAAGCATTCTTAGTTGCTTGTGAAGAATCGGGAGTGCCCACGTGAGAAAAATTTGCTGTAATTAGGTATTATTACCTGCAGTGGTCAATCTTCATCAGAAGTTCAACCTGTCTGAAACTGTCTGTGATGAAGCCTAGTGCTTCAGTCCTTGCTAAATTAACAGGAAAGCAAGATAAACAGACATCTCTAATGACCTTGGTTGCCTATAAAATGTACTATAAAATTTTAAAATCTCTTTGAACAATCTGCTTGGGTAAGACATTAATGCATTTATTGGAGATGTTGACATTTAATAGAGGAATTTACTTCCAACACTATCCATATTGCATAGTAAATTGGGGCAGGGGTCCTTGAAAGATGCAAAGGACTCAAAAAATAGGGATTTTTCTCTACACCCTATTTATAAATCAAATATAAGCAAAGTTCTTGCTTAAATTCTATGTTTGTTTGTACTCAGGGTGGGTACTCATAAAATTCCCACTCCATTTTATAAAAGATCACATCAGAAATAGTCTCAGCCCTTTTATTTTAACTTCTGCTTTGCTATATAACATTTAGAGATTGACTGATTACACCTTTTTAGTGCACAAGCACAGAGTGGGCACGAGGCAATATAGCTGTTCTGTCACTTCCATTTAATATCTATAGAATTATCATTATTTTACTCATTAATGCTCTGCTGCCTGTCATCACATTCATGGGTCTCTATTCAAGTTGGTTAGTGGTGGGATAGTTGGGGTCAATAGTTAATTTCTTGTCAAAATAAACACTACTTCCACTTATGGGATATATCTTTAGCCGTATAGAAAGTGTACTGTATTTCCAAGGAGGGGGTTACAAAATTAACTAAAGGTATTCTGAATGTTCCACAAATAATTAGATGAGATCTGTTGAGATGGCCATTCAGCACACTGAGAAAATTGTGGGATGCAATTCTGAACATTTAGTCTTCTCTGCTTCATCTCTATGATCATCTCCCGGCCTTCATTATTTCCTTCACTTTTCGGAAACAACAAAGTCTTTTTCCTTCATCTTCTGTGTTTATTTTTGCGTAGGTCTCTGGCTCCTTTGTCTACCTCCACCTTTTCTTTCACCACGCTGCACTCTCTTCTCTCTGCTGAGCCCCTGCCATGTTCTTAATGCTTGTCTTTATTTACTAGCTTTTGAGGATTTGCATTCAAAGTCCATCTTACTCAGACCCTCCCAACCTCCTCTGGAGGCCAGGTATCTCTGTGTTCCTATTCCACTACCAAACTGTCCTTGCTTAGGGCTGGAGCATTGGTTTGTCATAGCTGTAGAGGAAGGAGCAACAGTGATTCTTGGTACTCTTGGCAGCCACCCTCCTTTCCCTCCCACGTGCTGCTTCTCATCTAGCAATGCCCATTAATTCTGGATGACCCAAAAAGAAGTTGTCAGACTGGCAATTTTACGTTTTCCAGGATACCATTTCCATCAGCATTGTAGGAGTTGAGTTCTGAGTTAGATACCAAAGATACCAAACGTGTATTAGGATTACTTAATGTTCTAATCAGGTTGTGTCTTTTTACGAAAGGAAAAGATTCTCTTGTGGGCATTCCCTATGCTTTTTATAGAATAGCAGTTTAAAAAAAGGTTGCTGATTTTCAGTGCCTACAACAGTACGAGCATTTAAATGTATATATTCCCAGATGAGAACCAGCATTAAGAGCGAGTTAAAGCTCTTAGACTTCAACTCCCATTAAAGCAAGACATAAAGGGGGGAAAAAACCCCAAGGAATCAAGAAATAAGCGGTGAAGTTCTTCAGTGTCTTGTCTGTGCTCCAAACAATTGTTCTTTATTCTGGCTACTTTTTACTCCTGTGCCAGTGCCCAGATGTTTTCACTTGCACCCATGAATTACTGCTTTAACAAATAAAGGGAATCTGAAAACTTATGAAATGAATCAATCACAAATTTAGAAAGGAAGTTCTTACTACTGCAGAAGCCAGGTTGGTTTCTTTTTTTCCCCTCTGAAAAGAACGTGTGTCAAACTGAAAAACTAGCTGTGTATCTCAGACAAATTACTACTTAAGAACTTGTGTCCCAAAGCAATGTTTTCATAACACCACTAGTAGGTTGCACCTAGCTAGTTCTTCTTTACTACTGCATCTTTTGGTTCTCTCTGAAACAATTACTTATGTGATAATCAATTCAGATTTAGTTCTTTTCTCAAATAAAGGGACTAGTAAGCATAGAGGCACAGAACAGATTCCTGCCAAAATCAGTGGAGAGATTCAGTGCCTGGTGAGACATACCTTAAGTGCATTTTTAGTGAAGACCCTGAAATTCCAGGAAAGAATTCTGCATCATTCATTCACCAAGTCTCACAGTTCAGAACACAGCGAGACCCTTATTTGTGTGTATGTGAATGTGAGATAAGATTTAAAAGAATTTATGGATCTGTCTACTTGGGGGGCGAGGATGAGGAGGAGGTTGTTTTGGCTGTTGCTTTTAGAAAAGTGGTGAATTTAGTTGTATGGAATGTGAATAGCACTGTATGAAATTACTTCTCTCTCATCCAGAACTATGAAGAGTAATATCTTTAGGTAGTATATTTTGATGGAAAAAAATGTAATAAGTTTTTCCTGGAATTAAAAAAAGGCATTTAAATAGACAATAAATGTAGTGATCTTACCTCATAATGTCTAATAATGATAAATAGTTCATGCACATTTTACTTCCCCTCTCTTCTCTTCCCATATTGTCCCAGATTGGGTCACCTTCCACTTCCAAATCTCTTAAGAAGCTGCTGTTATTTGTTTGACAAAACCTACCAAAGAGCTGAACAGGACAGACCAATTTTTATAGTAAAGCGGGGGGATTTCTGGTATACATGCAAGCCCCAGTTCTGCAAAGCAAGGCCAGCCCAACGCTTCTCACAACATATGCAAAATGCAATGTTTCTGCCTCACATCAGAGGGAGTAAAGGTGGGGGTGCTATAGGAAAGGAATTGGAGGGACACCATGTGAAAAGTCTCCACCAGCAATTCTGAGAAGGTGGGTAGCATGTTGCTGGACACAGCACTGCTGGAGAGGCCTCCCAGACTCAGCAGTGGACATCACACCAGATATCCTGCCTGTTCTCTGGGTGGCGGCAGCTGTAGGCACAGCAGCCGACCTGGTTTTCTATGGCCCTGACATAGACAAAGCAGTCTGCAGGACCACAGCTTACTTGGTCCACACCTGGACCTCATCTGCTGCAAAGGTTTACATATTCCTATAAAAGCCTTCTTGATTTCTCTGGGAAAACTGGCAGCATGCAATGTTTACAATGTGTATAGTTTTTTCCGAGTTGTGATCTCAGCACCCATAGACTTTGGTTACTCACTGAGGCTAGAGATGGGATCTTCAATCTTGACCCAAACATCTCAGACCTCTGCTGAGACAACACATAAAACAAGCCCTAGAAAATTCCCGAGTTTATGCAGCTAGACGTCACAAAAACAAGTAAATATAAATATCTATATATTTAGGAGTGTTGATTCACATAAGGATACAGAAGCTCTACAGAGAGACAGATTGGATCATTGGGCCAACATTAAGGGTATGAGCTTCAACAAGGCCAAGTGCCAGGTCCTGCACTTGGACCACAATAACCCCATGCACTGCTACAGGCTTGGGGGAGTGTGGCTGGAAAGCTGCCTGGCAGAAAAAGACCTAGGGGTTCTAATTGACAAGCAGC
>JAOQGH010000001.1:56654894-56735221 GCA_025769975.1 Gallinago jamesoni
GCTGGGGTGTTGTGTGTGGGGTTGTGAGTGTGGGGTTTAGTTGGTGGGTGGGTTTTTTTGTTTGTTTGTTTGTTTTTCTGTGGGTTTTTTTTTGTTGTTTGTTGTTTTTGTGGTTTGTTTTTGTTTTGTTGTTGTGGTTTTTTTTTTTTAATGTGGTTGGACTCAATCTCAAAGGTCCCTTCCAACCACTAAGATTCTGTGATTTTCTGTGATTTTCTGTAACCTGAAACCTGCACCTTATTTGTTCTGCATATCTCCACCAGTTTGTATGGTTTCAAAAGCATTATTCCTTAAAAAAAGACCAACCAACCAAAAAAAGCCTAACTCTTCTCTAAGTGACTGAGTCAAAGGCAAAGTAGTAACTGGCAGCAATGAAAAAAAATTTCACAAAAAGGTGTCAGAGGCATGAAGTAAACAAATAGGAAAATAACCCTTTTTCTTCAAGTTTTCTTTGATATAGGGCATACTATTTAAGACTCCAGTACAGATGTTTACCATATTGTGTCTAGAAGTACAACTGAATTCTGGGAAAAACCCATATGAAAATTAAAAAAAATTAACACAGAACAATTAGTTTATTGTCTGATGTTTGGGTATAAATGAGAAATAATCTCTGGTTTAATAACTTAATTTCCTTTGTATTCTGAAAGTTTTAGGTTTTCGTTATGTTTTCTTGTTATTTAAGGGCATTCAGTTTAACAGTCTTTATTTTTTTCCAGTTTCTATAACCCCAGGGAATATGGGTCTTGCTCTGACTTCCTTGGGTTTTGTTGTTTTTTTTGCTTTTCTGTTACATGCACAGCAAAATCTCCATTAAATTTTAATTTAGTACCCATTGTGGACAGCATGTGTAACAGAGCTTCCACTTTACACTCAAGATTTGGGAATTTATTTTTCCAGAGTAGATTAAATTTCACTTATTTCTTGTCTGAAAGTCTTTTTTTACTACAAAAGATATTAGCTAGCCTGTTCGGCAGTAATCCTCTAGTCATTGCAGTGGCAGATGATAACAAGAATCTCAAGGGTTAGGGCTTGCTTCAGACTTGTGGTCTTGCTCTTCAAGCTCTGATACTATTAACAGTTGTGCAATTTAGCACCTGGGAGTTAAGAGCAGCAATTTATAAACAAAGGGTCACAACCTTCTGTGTTGAAGTGGATGAGTTAACACAATCCAGCCAGCCTGCTAAATCAGATTTGAATTTCTGTTCCTCAGGAGAGCAGCCTGAATGGTTGATTTTTATGAAAAGTAGCTATTTCATCACCTCCACACAAAAGCAGGGCATGGAGAACTTAGCTTTGCCCATGCATATCCCATATCTTGAATATGACACAGCAGCATCAGCCTCAGTAGGTATTTAAAATGTTGATTAACCCCAGGAGTGTGTGTGGAAGAAGGGGGACAGAAGACCTTCCTGGTTTTCAGGAATATTTTAGCTTCTGTTGCAGCTGGCACATAGTGCACAATTAGAAGAGTAAAGCACTTTTCAGTCACCTCTTGAACAAAGCACTGTCTTTTCCTCAAAAGACCTCATGGTGGTTAAATTCAGCTAGAACAATGAATGAAGCAACAGTAAGAATGTAAAAAGGACTTTACTGGTGTTGAATGGGAGATGAACTTTATGCGCTTTCTAAAGTTTGAATACTTGTGGGCTTACATGTAAAATGGTTATATTGAAAATAATTTTGTTCTTTTCATCAAAACCCTGATAATCTGTGTTTGGGGTCTTATAAACAGACAATCCTTTTTTACTTACTGATGTTCTGGTGTAGTGAAAATACCATAACCTGTTTGAAGTTGTGTACTGGTATGCCTTTATCTCTTGTTGCAGTAAAGAAAACATGAGATCAAACACTTGTGTGAAAATTTTCCTTCAGAGTAACTTGATCATATAACAGTATCTCAAAATCAACATGTTCCTATTACAAAAGAAAGGACTGATTTACATAATTTTTTTTATTAATAGGACTGTTAAAGCTTTGAGAGTTTCAGCTTTATTTAACTATTGTTGGTGGTTTTGTTTTTTTTAAAGAAAACCACACCACCACTTGACATTACTATAAGTTTTGCTTTTTTTTTTTTTTTTTTAAAGATAAATAGACATCTCAGTCCAGAATCTGCGTTGCTTCTGGAGAAAGCTTCCTTCTGGCTGAATGAAATCTGAAATGCAAATATTTGCATCTAATTTCTTCTACCTGTCCTTGGCATAAGGATCCTTCTGCATTGCTTGTTTACTTTATGTCCAAAGCAATTGCCACTTCAGGATTTTCAAGGACAAAGACTGATGGAGCGATGTTATGATGAATATGAAAAGATTACTTGCTCATAAACACAATTTCTGAAAAACTCTGTCTTCATAGGTTGTCACTCCTCCTGTCCCTGTTAAGTTTTTATAAGCTAGTGGCAATCATTCTCAGCCAGAGCTTCTGGGTTTGGATAACTGTTGTCGATTTTGTGAGCAGGTCACCAAGCTAACAGATGCGGAGCAATTCTAAGTAAGACATTTTGTTTCCGTATCAAGTTCCATCATTTGTCATGTATGATGGTACATTTGATAGTCCTAATTATCCATGCTGCTCTTAAAACATAAGAACTCCTGCTGGTGCTGAGAGTTCCCTGCTCTAATAGCAGATAAGAACATTAAGAACCTGCAGAAATTGTTCAATGTTTTCTGTGATCAGACTTTGACAATTTAATAGTTTTTAAGACATAGCATGAAACTAAAAAAAAAAAAGCAAAACTGCTGAGAATTCCAGTAACAGGCAGTAGACAATCTGGTTTTATTAATAATGAAGCTGTATACAGCTGTTTCCTCCTCCATACAGCCCCAACAATTCATTCATTGTGACCGTCACCAAAGCAGTTACAATCCTTCAACAGTGCAAGAAAACATTTTTACATGAAGGCTGATCCTTTAGCTTCACTTAGGAGAGTGGGCTTAGGAATTCACTTAGGAATAAGTCATTTCAGTATAGCTCATTTCTGAATTTGATTTGCTTATGAATATAACTAGCACAATAGAGACTGATTTGTATGTTACTGTAGCTTCCCCAGGAAATCATTCATATCAGAACTAAATTACAGATATGCAGAGGTGGGTCTTTTTTTCCCCAAAAATGCTTTCCTAGTTGTCATAATATGTCAAAATTTGCAGTTAGTAACACTTATGTGATATTACTGGCACGGTCAACTCCATGCATTACTTCACTTCATCTGATACCACTCTCGACTAAGGCACCAGGAAGTGGGTGCTGCTGGTGGCAGAATACTAACCATGATGGACCAATCCTTAATCAAATCTGGTAAATACTATCTTGCCATGAACAACAACCTGTTCCACAGTTTGGTACAGCACGCTGCAAAACATAATTTTTGCCTACAGTAAAGCAACTTCTGAATACATTATAGCATCTAAGCAGTTGATGTAACAAGAGCAATTAGCACCTGTGGTATCTTTTATAGAACAACATTTTTCAATTAAACTCTTCCCCTATTATTCTGGAAGAAGAAAACAGCAAGACCGGAATCGTATCCCTGTTATTTCTACTTCTGATTATTTGCATTGTTAGTCAAAGCATGTGTATTACTTTCCTTTCCTCTTCCATTCTTCCACAGAACGAGTCAATACTTTGTAAACGGGGATTGTGTGCACATTTGCTCCCCTCCTCTCATCTCTGTTCTTGCGCTTCTTTCGAAATTCCAGGCGCCCTCTCCATCCACCCGTACGCAGTTTATCGCACCGTCCTCTGAGCATGCTAATGTATTGCAGAAATCCATTTTACACTGCTAATGAAGTGAAAGAAAGACGATAAATAAAAATAAAACACACGCACACACACACAAAAAAAGAGCGTTGATGGTTGTTCCACGCCCGCGGCAGGGGAAAAAAAAAAAAAAAAGGAGCATTTATCACTTCGCTCTCAGCAGTTGCCAGCACGCAGGGAAACAACAGCGGGACGCGATCCGCCGCGTTTAAGCCAAAAGGTGCGGAGTTCGTTTCTGAGTTGCGGTGGTGGAAAGTCGGGTCCTCTCCACCGCCGAGCGCGAGCCCCCGGGCGCCGCTTCGCCTCCCCTCACCGGCACCCTGCCGCCGCCTGAGGCGACGGCCGGGCCGGGCGGCCGCGAGCGGCCTCACCCCTCGCTCTCCCCTCACCACAGCTCGGGTGGGGCGGTTGGGACAACCGTTACGCGGGCGGAGGCGGACGCCTAACACCCCCCGCCCCCCCCCCCCTCACGGGGAGCCGGCTCTCCCTTCCCTGTCCCCGCCCGCGGAGACTCGCTGTCGCGGGGGCGGCGGCCCGGCCCCCCTCCGCCCGGGCCCAGGTGTAACGGATCGGGGCACCGGGCTGCGCGGGCGGGCCGCGGCGGCTGCTGGTTGGGCGGCTCGGGCGCCTGTCGCTGGGCGGCGCGTCAGCGGGCTGGCTCCGCCTCGGTCCCGCGCCTCCGCCCGCCCATGCACAGACATGACACAGACACACAGTCACTGCAGCTGCTGCTGAGCCTGGGGCAGAGCGGCGGCGGGCACCCCGCTCTCGGCATCCGCGGAACGGTAGCGGCCGCCCTCGCCCCTGCCTCGGCCCGCCGGGCGCAGCGCCGGCAGTGGGCAGCCGCGGCACCGAGACCCGCAGGGGGGCAGCCTGGCACCGGAGAGACCCGGCGGGGGAAGGCTGGCAGCGGGGAAGGGGCGGGAGGCAAGGAAGGAAGGGAGGAAGGAAGGAAGGGGAAGGGGGCAGCCTGGCACTCAGACTCGGAGGCTGCCGCCGGGCACCGGCAGGGAGCGAGCCCGGGCAGAGCGCGGCACCCAGCGGCCGCTGAGGCCGGGCCGGCAGCAGTAGCGGCGGCGGTGCCGGAGGGAGCCTCTCCGTGCTGATTTCTGCGGTGCAGGTGACCTTCCCGGGGCTGCTCGCCGCTTGTCAGGCCGGGGCAGGGCCTCCTCTCCCCGCGGAGAGTGTGCACCAGGCCCCGGGGAGAAGAGAGGAGGCCGGGCCTGAATCCCCCATCGCCCTTGGCTCCATCTGGCCGCCGGTGGGGCCTGTGCGCCGCGCGGCTCGCCGCCGCCGGGGAGAGGGTCGGGGGAAGGCGAGCGGGACGGACGGACGGGGCCGGCCTGCCCCTCAGGAGATCGCGGAGCAGAGAGCAGGCAGGCCCTGGAGAGACAGCTGGGCGGAGGAGGAGGCGGCCACCTCGGCGGCCCATCCTGGGAAGAGTGGGGACCTCCTCGCCGCCCTCCTCCTCCTCCTCCTTACCGTCAGCAGCTCTTCGTCCCGCGGAGAGTGGAGCTGCCAGTGCCGCTCCGGTTGGGACCCGCTGGTTGACACCTCCGGAGCGCTGGGCTGAGGGGACGGAGCTGGAGCTGTCCGCCTGGAGCGAAGAAGAGGGAAGGACCAGGCTGAGCGCCCGTCCCGGCGGCCCGGGAGCCAGCTGCGGGAAGGTAAGCCCCTTTTGGAGCCGAGGGGCGGGGGAGGGCAAGAAACAATCGGTGAGGGTCTCCCTTCCAGCATCCCGGTGGAGGGGGCAGGCGAGTCCGGTGGGGCTGGGGTGGTGGTTGTATCTCCTCGTTTTTCATCCCCATCAGGTCCGGAGTTGAAGAGCTGCTCGGGCGGCGGCACGGGAATCGTTCCCCCGGCACCGAGGGGACTAACCCGCCTCGTACCCCCAGGCGAGTGAGGTTACCCCGCCTGCCTCCCGTTCCGTTCCCCTCGGCGGGCGCTTGTTTACATCGCACCCCACGCCCCTCTCCTCCGCCCGGGACATCTTCCCGCTCCGCAGGCGCCTCCAGCCGTGGGGCGGAGCGGGGACGGGGCCGCCGTCCCGCCGAGTACCGCTGACTGCGCGGGGCAGCCCGGGGGAGCCGGTGGCTGCTGCCGTGCGGGTTGAAGGGTATCATTCCGTGGGGTGGGAACACCTTGTCCCTCGGCGTGCCTGCTTCGGGAGGGAGCCTGCCGGAACGGGACCTGCCCGAACGGGACCTTGCCCGCCGGCTCGAGGCGAAGCTGGAGTTTCGCTGGGACCGCGGAGGCGGGGAACGTGGTTTTCCCTATTACCCTCCAGCAAGCCCTTCAGCCCACGAAGCTTTCCTTTGGGAAGGCATCTGCTATCACCTCCTATCCGAGAATTGTGTCATTTAGATCATTAATTCTTGCTCACCGGGGCGAGGGGGAAATAACAACTTGCGGCCTCAGTGGAGGTGACATGAAGTTTGACAATGCCTTATGTAACACTTTTGGGAGAGATTTCTGGCTCTTCTGCTGTGTCCAGTTTTGGTTTTGGAAAGCAAGTGATTTCTCCTCTTTGTAGAGCATCAGACAAGCTATTTTCAGTTGTGTTATCACCTGAGTACAATGTTTTTGCTTTGTTCAACTTGGAACAGTGGAACTACTAGGCAGCAAATAAAACCTACTTTTTTCCAATATGCATATTTTTTTTAACTGAAACTTATCCTGAGGAGGCATCTGAACAGTTGTTACAAGGTCTTACCTTTCTGTGTATGTATTGTATTGGCTTTTATAGCACTCTTAAAATTACTACAGGAAACATTTTTGCAGCACTGATTTTCATTTATGTATTCTGGAAGGTACAGATGCCAGGATGGAAATGAGAATTAATCAAATGTCTTTAAAACACTGTCAGTTGTTTTTTTTTTTAATGCACTTTCAGTGCTAAAAGGAACAGAAAGCACCAAGTTAAACAAAGTTCTATGTTAAAACCAGACCTGCCAAGTGCCAACAGGTCAGCACATTTTATTTAATGAAACCTTTTGAATACAGATTAATTTTCTTTGTGCAACATTTATTTCTTTTACTTGTTCAGAAATAGAAACAGTAGGAAATCAGATAAATGGATTGAAAGGTTGCCTAGTTTCCCTGCGGTTTCTCCAAGTGGTTAAGTCTTCTAATAAAAAAAAAAAAGAAAAAGCTAGTTTCACACAAAAAGACAGGGTAGTGATTTGCCACATATTCTTTCGACTCCTGCTGCAAAGGTACACTAGGGGGACTAATTTGGGTTGTTTTTTTTTCCCTGTTCGGTGGTGAAAATGCACAGACTGTTGTCGTAAGACCTATGAATTTTTAAAAATGGAGAAATGACCAAGGTGGAACAGGTATCCCTAGGCTTCTTGAAAACTGCAAATTGCTGGTAAGTACTTCAAGTTTGAAATGTGAAATTCTTATTGCTTAGGTGTCCTGTGACAACCGTTGATCAGCAAGGCTGCAAATCATGTAAAAGTCGCAGTAACTGCAGTCTCTGATGGATAATTGGATTGTTAGGTTGTTATTGATTTTATTTTTTTTGTCTTTTAATTGCCGGCTGATGGTAGCAGATTCTTCCTGTCCATCCTCTGGATGTTTAATTCTCACAATTTTTGATTTATGTTGTGTGTTGCATCTTCCCTGTTCGAAGTGTATTTGCCCTTCTCAGTTGCAGGTAAGGAAAGTATAGCTTGGAGTATTTGGATGGCAGTTTGTAGCAAGATTGTTGTGGTGTTGTTGGTTTTTTTTTTTAAATATCTGAAATATGCATCACAACTTTTTTCTTCTCTGTTCAGATGACATAAAAATATTATAAGTTTTCTTAGGTCTGGAGGAATATGCATTGGTTTTCTTTGAAGGAGCACTGAAAATAGTGTTACAAATATGTTGAATTCCCTTTGCCAGCTATTCAATCTACAGGAATTCCAAAGTACAGTTCTCAGGAAGTCAAAATGCAGAACAGTGGTGAATGACTGTATGTCTGTTAGTAACATTAACTCTGTCAAAGGCTTGATCTGCTGAAATTTCAGTGTGTAGGACTTAAAATTAGCAAAAGCAGTATTGAGTCTGAATGAATTATTTGAGAAAAATGGTAAAATTTGGCATTTCCCATGAGCACTTAAATGGCTGAAGTGTTCTAAAATACAATGATTTTGAAGGAATAATTCTCCAAACTATTGCTCGTGTGACTGTTTCTTGCTGAAATTAGTATTTCTTGTTTTCATCTGGAGTAAATGATCAGTCATCAATAGACTTACTGGAATATTTTCCTTTTTCATTGTCTGATCTCTTTTTTTGTATGTGTGCTTTTATAAGAGCAATCTTAAAAAAGCATACACACATACAGAAAACCCAAGGCATTTTGCCCAATGTTTATAAACTGAAAGCTAACAACTGGTAAATTTCATTCCCTGACTACAAAGTATTTGTGCTATATGCTAAACTTGATCTACACACTTTTTTTTTTTTTTTTTCTGGCTTGTATAAAAGCCTATGTTAGTGAGCTCTTCCCAGCTTTAATTGAAGGCTTCCATCCATCTGCATTAGAATAAATTAAAAAAATATCCATTTTAAGGGTATGACATTTCTGGTGTATTTATTTTTCCTATAACCTATGTGTGCTGATAACATTAAGGTAAAGACTTGCATGAAAAGAGGACATAATGGCCAATGCAAGTTTACATTCTTCATGAGTAAGTCTCCACTCTCTCCAGTTAGCTTTGTTGGTTATTTGCCTAATTCTGTGGCTAAAGAACTTTCTGAAAAGTAGTTTTGTGTAAGGAAACATACACACACAAGCACATGCAGTATTTCAGCTCTGTTAGGTGTCTGGGTTTGACTTATCTTCCTTTTTGTATTGAATGCTAGCTTTAAAAAGCAACCATTGTTCATTATTTCACACTTGGCATAATTTAAGAGCTGGAGAGTTAGAACTACCATCAAAGAATGTAATTTTACTTATTTTACTTTTTCATTGGATCACTAATTTTCTCTTCCTTGTGGTATACCCGCCTGAAGGTAAGGGTTAAGAAATGAGTTTTGTACTGTATAGGGTTTCATGACTCCCTTTGGTGTCACTTGGCTCAGTATTTGAAGGTGTATCCTGTGTCTTGTGAAAGCTTGTTCAATGTGCAGCTGTAGAAAGGGTGTAGTAGATAACAAATTCTATTTTATATGGAACTTGGTGGCTCAAAAATGAAGGAGAAAATTGCTAGAAAGGATTATCCTGGCATTGGCGCTGACTTTGAAGTAAAACTGCCAAGACTGGAATCCTTGTGCCATCTGTGTCAGAATTAGAAGCAAGCTGTGTAAAATAGTTTCATTACCTGTTTAAACATGCAGATCAGACCAGGTCCAATCTAAAAATTCTTACAGGAGTATCTACATCACTGTTCTTTCTAGGATATAGCTACTGTTTCCACAGCAGTGGAGTTAACTGGGTAGAAATTACAATTAAATTGGCAAGAAGAACCCGAGCAATGTCTATCCAATGCTATAGCAAAAAGCCAGATCTAATTACATGAACCACATGGTGGAGGAAGCTGGAAATTCCAGATGGTGCAAGCAGAATGCAGTCTTCCTCACTAACCTCCACATAGGATAGCTACGCCTGAAAATAATAAAAATAAATAGATGACTCTTTAAGTAAAGTGTTCCCTGTCCTGTTTTACAAGGAGGTAGATGCCTTCCACGCTTTTCTAAGTGTTGTTGAGTCACTTCTACTATTTCATGTCTATACCAATTTTCTATTTTCAGGGAGTAGTTACATGTGTTGACCCAAAACCTATGCGTGCCACCTGAGGGGCAGGTAGTCAAGGGTCACATCAATTAACAGTGGCTTGGTGTACTGCTTTCCCAGGCGTTTGTGAAAACGATAAAAATTGTAACAAGTTTGACCTGCTACTGTTTGGCGAAACTACAAGTAGCAGTGCTAACATAGGAACCACAGCTTTCTATAATCAGAAGGACAAAACACAGAAGTTAAAATCTGTTTTCACATTCTGGCACTGGTACGCTTTTATGAGAAAACTTACGTTTAGTGACAAAAGGGATTGTTTTAAGCATTCCCCCACTTCCTCCACTAGAAATTTTCTGCTACTTAAAACTTCAAGGCAAGTTGAGTTGTCAGTTTCAGTTGCAGCTTTCAATAGTTCCTCTAAAGCTTATCCCAGAGTGTGATATTTACATGCAAAATGCCATCATTTCAGTTGTATCATTATCTTTCTGATTTTTATCTGCCGGTAGGCATTTGACAGCTGAGACTTAGGACTAGGAGAAAACTAGAAAACTGTGTTATTGAGCAATCTTCATTTAAATGCAAGGAAGAAGAATGAAGGATTTGGGGTTTTTTTTTGGGGGGGGCGGGGGGGTGGGTGGGGAAGGAAGAGGAGGAAAAAGGCAGAGAAATGAAGGAGTTGTAGAATTTGATTTAAAAAAAAATAATACAAAACTCTTTCTTAAAATTTCTGGATGGACTTTTGAACCTGTTTAGGGAGTTGGGAATGAATTTGTCTATTTAGAGAAAAGAATGCTTCTCGTGCTGGAATAAAAAGTATCATCGAATGGTGAAATGGGGTGGAGCAAGAAGAATTGTAAACTGTTCAGATGAGATGAAGCTTCCAACTGATAGTCAGGCTTTTCAACCCAGCTCCTTCTGGCTAGGTTTCACTTTCCTCCTCTCTTTTGACTCCCCTGCTATGCCCCTGAACCTCAGTACGAAATTCCCTTGGTGATTGTTTTCCCTTCTGTGTTCGGTTAATGCTGCTGCTAATCAATACTGCAGATGGAATTTTACGTTCAGAAATTTCTGGATTTCAATGTATGAATCTGCTTAATTCAGTATTTTTCAGGATGAAGGTACTAGAAAGGTGTATGCCACTGGATAGAAATAAGAAATGAAAACCAATCATCCTAGCATTATGAAATCTCTAAATATATGTTCTTTAGATCATGGTGTTCTCAAGAATATTAGCTTTCATTTGTTTTCTAACAGAATGGAGCCCTGGGCTTTCTGGATTTTATAGAAAATGAACTGACTAACTCTGAGACTGTGTAAGCAGTGGTTAAATTTTGTATTTCTGTAGTCTCATCTTTTTTCAATCCTAAGACTGGTTCTAGAGCGTGAGTCAGATTTAGACAAAAGGAGGTTATAATTCGTGTTTGACAAGTCTTCTAAGATAAAATATTGTCTGGCATGCTTGGGAATTCTTAAATAAGATAAAGATGGTTCCTACTGCTTTAAAAGGGTACAATTGTCTGTATTTTTGGATACTTCAGTCTTGAGTGTACCGTACAACTAGGTGCTGTTTCATCAAAGTAGAGAAATGGAGAGCTGAAAAAATGAAGTTCCTGTAAAGGTGGTGATTTTCTGTTGTTATTGTTGGAATACTTATAACTTATGTCCTTGATCTTGGTCTTCCAGAGCTCTTTAATAAACATAGTTGATATTAGAAATCTGTTCCTCTTCAGTGAGTCTTCCAAGTAGTTGAAATCAGTGGGTGATCATGTCAGAAACAATTTTTAGTAGTAGGAAAGTTGCTTTGTGCAAGTTAGTATCAACATGCAAAAAATGCTCAGTTTAACGGAATGGTAGAAGCTTTTAGTTTGGAATGTCTTCCTTCATTGAGATTTATGTTCACAAAATGCAGGACATTCGTAGCAGGATGCTACAAATGAAGAGAAAGGGGAAAAAAAGTCAGTACTGATATTGAATCAACTGGAAGATAGGATCCGCTAGTGGCTAAAACAAGCTATTTGTTGATGGGCAGCAAAGGGAGGTTTTTGTACTTGATGTTATCGATTTTATATCGGGTTTTTTAAACTACAACCCAGAATGCAACCAGACCAATAATTTGATCTGTACTATTACCTCAGAGAATAACAATAAAATGTACAAACTGAGAACATTTCAGTTGCAGCTGTCTTAAACTCGTCCAGCATTCATCTTGCAGTTTTGATGACTTTAGTGAAAAAGTGATGTGTACAAGAAGGTCACATCCTTCTATAGTATAATCTGAGACCTCAGGTGTGAAGAGCAGAGTATACTAACAGTGGCTTAAGTTATTACATTTCTTTCCAAACACAGGTCTGCCTCCCTTTTTCTTGTTTCTCACTATAATGCTAGTGCAGCTTAAAGGCTGCTAGATTAAAATAGTAGCTTCTACCAAACTTCTGAGGTCATTCAAACTCACGTTGTATAGATTAGTGGTGCAGGTCCTTCATTATTGGGACTCGTCCTTCCCATATAAAGGTATTCCTTTGGGAATTATTCATGTGTGGGTAAAATCAGGTCACTTCCCAGCTGGTTTGGACAGCGGAGAACCGTGCACAGGTACTGCCCTGCAAAGGGGTTATCAAACTTGGAATTACATCCCTACTACTGGTACCCAGAGTCTCACCCATTGCTTTTTCCATGTCCTGCTGGGTCAGCTGAAAGTAAAATCTCAACCTCTTCATACTGCCAGTATCTACTGCTGTCACACTAGTGCTCATACCTGTCACCTGAGGTATATCAAGCTGCATCATGTATTGTAAACATCTGAAAGTACTATTCAGTAAGCTTAGATCTTGATTTGTGTTATGATCACAATGTAACTGTGCACAGTTGGTGAATGGTCTGAGAAGAAAGATTTCTTAATATGTTTCCTTAATCAGGATAAGCAAAAATGGTAATATTGTGCCATTAGTATGTAAGGAACAGAAAATGATGACAGTTACTTTTCATATGCAGAATAACTTTACCAGTTCTCTAGTCTTAGGCATGTGGAAATAAATCTATAGGTTCTTGAATGCTTTGCAGAGCATGTTAGAGTGAGGAAAATTACACTGTAGCAACATAAACTGATGCACTGCCGGTGAAGTGATTTGAGCAAAGTTGCCCAAGTGGACAGTCAAGAAGTAAAAAGCAGAACTCTGATTTCCTGCAAGAGACAGTCTCCTGTGCTTTAAACATGTGAAAACACCACTGTCTTTAGGAAGAAGTATTGCTTAGTATAGCTGTGCCTTAGATGATAAAACCAAGTCTGTGATGATACTCAGCATATAACAATTATTTTTATGTCAATATACAGAATATATGTGCGTCTTAACAAAAAAAGAATTCAGTGAAATGACAACTGAATAAATGACAATATAAACTCATGCTAGTAGAATTCACAGCTACTCTTTGTTGATTTAAAGGCAGTGCTATGACCAAAAGAAGAAAGAAATGTGTGTTGCTTCTCAAAAATAGAAAATAGTACAACATTTAAAGGAGAAAGAAATAGGAGAATGCTTGAAGGAGCAAACAAATATATCTTGGTCTTTAAAGCTTGTAGGTTAATGTTTTTTAAATACGTGATGTTTTATCTATGGCCAGGTGGTGCTAAGAGCCCAAGGAGGAAAACTGGCACAGGCCACTGTCATTTAGCAGAAGTCACCATAAATTAACGTTAAGGACACCAGAGTCTCCACTGAACTATTGCCACCCAGTAGCTGAGTTAAAAATGTTGAATTTGCATGGATGATACTATTTTATATCAGTTTTAACTAGTGATAAGTGGGGGCAGGCACAGGATCTGTCTGAATAGGAGGCTACTGCCATGTTTGTAAGCCATGTATCCTGTTGTGCTGCTGGGCAAATTTTTTAAGGGTGGAAGGTGTGAAGAGAGATGGGGGGGAGAGAGAGAGAGAAACAGCACTGAGGTAAATCCATACTCAACAAGAGTTTGAAGGTGGTGTAGTGTGATACAGAACAAAATTTTCAGATGTCCTTCTTTTTTGTCCCAAAGCTTTTCAAGTTTTTAATAGGTGATGTTCTTTTTTTTTCTGCTCTCAGACAAAAAAAAATTAATTGTATTCTACATTGGTAATAAAGATTTCTGGACTTACAGTTAGTATCAAAAATTCTGTGAAGTAATTAATTTGGCACCATATTTTCTTTTCTGTGTTTGGAATTTGTTCCTCAGTTTTGTTTGTATTGCATTGGACGTTGGTATGTTGAGAAAGGCCTGAGTTTGATGTTTTAATATTGTTTTTTCTTCTCTCTTTTCCTATTTTTTCTTTTATTTTTTTTTTCTTTTCTCCTACGCCCTCATACATAGCAACTTAAAATATGAAAGCAATATGATTTGGGAAAACATCTTGACTTTTCTGGTTGAAATAGTGGAATTGCGAATGTAGTATAGAAAACAGTTATATATTCATGTTACTAAAATGCCTAGAGGCCTTGGTTGAGAGAGGGCTCCCTTTGTGCTGGGTGAAGCACAAATAAACAGACTCTGTGTACCTTAACGGTACTTTGTGGAATAGGAAGCCTGGTATAAAACAGCAATATAAACACTGGCATATGGCTGGAGCTATTCTGACACAGCAGAGCTTTTAGAGAATCACAGAATCATTGGGGTTGGAAGGGATCTCTGGAGGTCACCTGGTTCACTTTCCTTGCTCAAGCAGGGTCACCTAGAACAGGTTCCTCAGGACTATGTCCAGATTGCTTTTGAATATTCCCAAAGAGAGACACTCCACAACCTCTCTGGGCAACCTGTGCCATTCATTGATCAGTCAATGTCACAGTAAAAATGTTTCCTGATGTTCAGGATGTTCCTGTGTTTCATTGCCTCTTTTCCTGCCACTGAACACCACTGAGAAGGATCTGGCTCCATCTTCTTTATACCTTCCCTTCAGATACTTATTTTTTTTACATCCCTCACTGGTTTCAGCTCCAGGTAGGCTCTGGCTTTTCTGGCTGCATCTCTGCGTGCCCTGGCAGGGTCTCTGTTTACCTCCCAGGTTGCCCATCCCTGCATTCACCTTTTGTATGTTTTCCTTTTGTGTCTGAGTTTTGTCAGGATCTCCTTGTTCTTCCATGTAGGCCTCCTGGCAGTTTTGCCTGACTTCCCACTTCTTGAGATGAACTGTTCTTGACTTTGGAGGAGGTCCTATCCTTGAGTATCAACAAACTTTCTTGGACCCCTGTTTCCTGCAGGGCCCTATCCCATGGGACTTGTACAAGCAGAACCCTGAAGAGACCAAAGTCTGCTCTCTTGAAGTTCAGGGTTGTGATCTTGACTTTTGTCCTGCTCCTTCCTCTCAGGATCCTGAATATTGCCATGGTCACTGTAACTCAAGGCTGCGTTTGACTTTCATGTCCCCAAGGAGCCTTTCCTTGTTTGTGATTATAAGGTCCAGCAAAGCACTTCTTATTGTTTGTTCCTCTATCACTTGGGACAGGAATTTGTCATCAGTGCTCTCCAGGAACCTCCTGGGATTGCTTATTCTTGGCTGTGTTGTCCTTGTTGCAGGTGTTGGTGATCAAGTCCCCTGTGAGGATCAGGGCCTGTGAATGTGCGATTGCTTCTACTTGTCTGTAGAGGGCCTCATCCACTTGTTTTTCCTGGTTGGGTGGCTTATGTGAGATGTCCACTACAATATCATCCATACTGGTCTGCTTTTTATTCCTTACCCATAAGCTCTCATGCCCAGGCAAGCTCCATGCATTCCAGCTGCTCTCTCACATAAAGGGGGACTCCGCTTTCTTGTCTTTCCAACATGTCCTTCCTAAAGAGCCAGTATCCCTCCACTGCATCACTCCCAAGCACATTGCAAGCCATCCCACCATGTCTGTGTCATCTCAACAAGTTCATAGCTGTGTAACTGCACATAGATCTGTAATTTCTTGTGTTTATTCTCCTGGTGTTTATTCATACAAAAAAAATATTCCACAAATGATGGAAGCAATTCAGATCCAAGCACTGTTTTTGCCAGTATAACTGTGACTACTGTGGCAGCTTCTGCTAGCCAAGTTACGTCAATCAGCAGTCACTCTTCACACCATCAACCAACATATCTGGGGTGTCAGAAATTCCCAAAGTGAGAAACCATTCCTGCCTTACAAAGAACTTACAAAATACAGAAGTAAGAGTGTGCTGAAATGTTTGAAAACTGATAGTTTGTACTTTCTTTTTTTAATTTTTTTTTTTTAGATTGTACTTTTAATCTCAGTAACTTGTCATTTGAGCAATACTGGCATATTTTTTGATGGTTTTGTTTGTTAAATGTCTGGAAAAAATAAAAGCTGTAGTCTTGTGTTGTGATCCACTGGAAGCAGCAACATGGGACAGTTCTGAAAAAAACTCTCTGTAGTTCTAACACATAATTGATTGTCAGGTTACATTTGTTTTTAATTGATGTGGTATTTTAAGTACGTTATTATATTTGACTTGAAAGTGTTAAAATTAAAATGTTACAGTAATGTATAACAACGCTTTTTGAACTAGCCAAAAAGAAACCTTTAGCAGGATGGAGAGAGATCCCACTGCACCTGCCATGTGATGGTAATTTTTGAAGGTGAAATATATCTAACATGGCAGGAACTAAGTCATTCATCACAGTTAGCAAGAAATCCAGGTTCCCTTGGGGTTTTCTTTACCTGTATTCACCATGCACATCTGAGTTTGTGATACAACTTTTTTGATCACCAAGAACTTGTTCTATTTGGTCTGTTGTGAGTCAGGTATAGTTGTCATTTTCAGGACTTAGTACCTTTGATTATTTGGAGCAAAATGGAATTTCTCGTGAAGTTTTACTGGATTGAGCACTGGTATTCTAGCAGGCTAGTGATAACATTGTTGAATGAGAAGCATTTTCAGGAGCTGTTTGTAATGCCAACCTCAATCTTTGTAGTGAGAAATCACTCTCTAATTGTTCAGGTTATCTCAGGTCCATTTTCGAACACTCTGCTTTTAGCCAAGGAAGTTGTTAGATGATACCCTATACTGTTTTCAGTTAGATATTCCTGTCAAATGTTGACCTGGCAGCCAACTTCCATATTTCTTTTGCCAGAACTCTTACCTGAGTTGACTGTGGTAACCCAGTGCAAGTTCCCAGTATTAACCAAGCCTGCTAAACTAGGCTGAACAATGGGAGGACATGAAACCTGTGCTCCCTACTCTTAACTAGCTTCCATTCCTTTCAAGCCCCCAGTTTTTCAAGGCCCTGCTCAAAAGCCCAGTGGGAATGCTTCTGGCAGGTTCACAGGGCTTCAAGCTGAGCCCTTAATGAGCTGAACATTAAATACTGAAGTGAAAAACTTCGCCATTTTTGCTTCACTTTTCCTATGAGCTGTCTCGCTGAAATCAGTGCTGCTAATAGGGGAGTGAGTGAGGTACCAACCAATATAGATCAGGGTCTTGCAGAATCCTGCTCTTTGAGAATGGTTCTTTGTCCACCAACTACCAGTGTTTGCTGTGGTGGAATACTGGCAAGCATACAGTGATGCTTTTGGACAGCATGGAGTGCTCAGTAGAGGTCTCAGCATTGATCTACATTACTAGTATTAGACACCCCAAATCAACATGAATGTAGCAGATAATGCTTCATGATGAATCTTTTTGCATGTCTTTCCTGTTAGCTGTGGCTAAAGAGCCACAAAGCACACTACAAAAAGAAAATGGAATTCAGCAGGGCATGTAATGGACAAACTTAGACAAATTACAGCTTTGTATCTAGCAGCTTGACTGTGCTGAGCATATATGCCTTTGGAAATGTAGTAATAGGAACTGCAAAGGAAAAACACTTTATTCTCAATAAGGTTATAAAAGCTTTTCTTATGGCGGTATGGAATAATATTTTTTTTGCAGTCTTAATTTAAAAATGCGGCAGGAATTTTAGTTCAAAAAGTATTAACGTTGAAAGTAACCCAGGTCTACCAAGATCTCTCAATATACAGTAATGTAGTATTCCTTTGCAGTTCTAGTACTACAGAACCTATTTTCATGCACCACTAAGATGGGAATGAAACCACAGTATGCAAAACTGAAGTATCAGCCATTCATCCGTCCATTTTGCTACCAAATTCTGCATCGTCATTTTTACTTCCTTTTGCTGAAACAATGGTTCTTTTATCTCTTGGCATGTTAATATTTGTAAAGTGTTTTTGAAAGATGAAATGCACCAGAAAGGTGCTAAGAATTCTTGCTTTCATTTGGAACTAATTTTCATTCAAGATGTTCTTGTCATGGCATATACTTGGTGTGAAAACTGGAAGGGATTTTAAGAATTTTGGGCTTCTTTGTTTTGCTGGCAGAGCACAAATATAGATATGCGAGGTTTTGCTCTAATTCTGTGGCTTGGGAGTAGCTTTTTGAGACAGACAAGGATCTGTATTCTAGAAGATGCTTTGCTAAGGGGTAGCATAGAAGTGTACCTGAGATTACTTGTTACATCTAGAATGTGGGTTGGGGTGTGCTTAGTGCATTTAATTCATCTCTTTGAGCACCACTGAATATCCAAAGTGCTGTCATACTTTCAGGGTTTTTTCTTTCCTCTCCCGACATGTCTCTAGCTAGCAGGTAGGCTGAATTTCTGTGTTCTTAGATATTTATTTCTTTTAAAACAGTGAATATGCAAATAAAGGAGAGATTCTCTACCCAGGCTTGGCACAATTAGTGCAGACATTGTTGAACTACAGATGGGAGGAAGAAGTTCTGCAAGAACCTAATTAAAACACGTGACACATCTGTCTGTCCCTTATTTATATATAATAAACCAAAAATGTGTTAATGCTCTGGATCTGTTATGAAAAACTCCCTTTGAGGTGAAGATAAGTATGGAATGTTACATAGTCAAAATTCTCATCTTTAAGGTTGTTAACTCCTATGAAATTGTTTAGAATGAATGGTGATCTGTAGACAATTTCTAAGGTTCTTAATTCTTGATTAAGTAGGAAATGCAGATTCATGTATGTTATTTTTCCATCTATTTGTGCATCTGTAAAATATGTAGGGGCTCACAAACTGAACCCACTGATTTGAAATAAAGTGGAAACTGATATAGTTCTAATTTCTCTAAGTACAACTTAGGAAATTGTATTAGTCATATTGCAGAGCCATTGAGGCTTGCTCCAACTATATAGGAATTTAATGGCATGGTGCCTGTTGACTTGAATTTTGTAACAGGACTTGAATACATGATCCTAAAAAGCTCCAAGAACTGTTTTCTTTGGCTCTGAGTGGTATTCATTACCTCTTAAATTTTGCCTTCAATGGTTGTCTTTATTCAAGTGCATATTTACTTACTATAAGAACTGAGACTTACTTCACAGAACAAATGAAAGACTTAGATGGTATTATACACCTCCATGCATATTTTCAGTATTATGGGAAATTTCTTGTCATAAGAAGCACATTTCCCCCTGTACAAATGTGGAATTGTATTGTAAATGAAATCTCTTAATTACTGCTCAGCTTCGCTAAGCTTTTTACTTGAGTCAACAACAGCCGTGCTCAAAAGTACTATAATTTTGAAGCAGAAATTTAAGACTGAAGATTTTAAACCAATTTCTTTCTTCCTCATCATTAAGAGAATAGTGGCTTAGCAGTCAGGAAGAAGAGCGTTCTGGTTTATAAACAGTATTCAAGTTCTTGTATTAGTATATTAGAACAGCATGTTCTTGTTCCTCTTCCATTTCCTCAACAACATTCTCCCGTTTGGCTCTGCTTCTAGTTTTTGACCTGATGTTTCACTTTGGACCTGCATTTTTGTACTAATAAAGTTTTGATCCACACTTTGGATCGAATGTGAGCATGTGTCTCTGGGAAAGAGGAGTTACCTTGAGACCAGATTGCAGTTCCTAATTGGGGAAAAAAAAAAGTGATGGTAAGGTAGGTATTTGAGGACTTTTTGTATTTCTGCATGAAAATGTATTCTGAAAAGTGTTTTTAGAAATTGAAAAATGTGTGTGTGTGTCTGTAGTTTCAACAGAGGTGAGGTGGAATGATGACCTGCATAAGATTTTCAGGCTACTTGGTGGAATCTTTGAATTGTCTGCTTCGGGTTGCAGAGAGCATCAATTTCTCATTTTATCTGAAGTCCAGGTTAAAATTCTAATTTGTTTGTGGTATGTACAATCCTAATTTATAGTATGTATAAATTGAGCAATTCTCCTTAACTTTAATATTCATTTTAAGTTAGACTGTGAGGTGCTTGCTCACTGAAGTCTGTAATGGATGTTCTGAATGTTGTCAGTAAAGCTGGTGGTGTTATTTGAGAGTGATTAGTACCTTATTTCACCCCCAAACTTGTGGTGACCACTGACTGTTGTACTTACCCTGTTTGTGCTTCAGCTATATTTCTGGGATTCAGCCACTTGTTTTCCTTGATCGTACATTTGGATTGTGTAAGTACCTTGGGACAGGCATAGTGTCTTCATTAGGTATTTGCACCATGGTTAGCAGAGTAAAACCATGGGTCTTTGGTGGTGCCTGGCAACCACAGTCCATAATGCCCAGTATAGTGCTCAATAATTAAAGCCTTACACAGTTGGACGAGACTGGCAGGACTCATTAAAAGAACACTCTTATTCTAAGGTTACTGAATGTACCTTTAAAGCATACCCTAGATTCTCCCTTAACAAGTGAGAAGGCTTTTCTGTTTGCCGCTCATAACTACAGGGTTATCTAGTCTTGAGATAGAGCTGGTAATAGTAGCTACAATATTAAAACAAAGAGGTACTAAAAGTAAAGACGGAGGATGCAAAAGCCATTCTGTAATCCTCTGGGATAATGGCCTTAAACCATATGTCCTTGTGATTTAGGCACTTGTTTTTATTTGTCCTCTTTGATAGAAAGCTTTGTCACTGAAGAGATTTGATAATAGCCTGTTCCAGAATGATTGTAGTCTCTTGTATTCATGTCATAAAACAGATAATTTTGGACCATTTATGGGTTTAGTCATTCTTGGTGTACGCATTTCACCTCTGATTTCACCTTCAATAGCTTAGATAGAGTTAGATAAGGACTTTTTGCTCACTTAATTCTGTCCCATGATGATACCACATAGAAATATATTGGAACACTAACAAGATACGCAGGTACTGTACCTGCAGTGTATATATGTGTAGTTGGCATATTTGAATATAGATTGGTAAAATTTGCAACTTTGTGTACTTTCAACAAAAATTGCAACTGGTAAATGCCTATATTAAGACAAACAATCTAAAGCAGAGGGGAAAATTGGAAAAATAGAATTTATTTATTTAACTTTACTGCAGCCTCATTTTTACAATAGTAAATGTTGCAGTGATAGAATCTATGAAAAATGGAAGTGAGTTTTAGGCCTTAGCTAGCTTATTCTGAGAGCTGTGCACCAAAATACCTGAAGAGAGTATATGGGAAAGAAAGGTAACGTGCTGGAGCAGGGAACTAGATTAATCCTTTGCCAATTTATTTTGATGTTTGAGGTGGAAGAATCTATCTGAGAAGAAATTTTCTGGAAACTAATTTCTTCTGGAAAAAAGTACAAATAGTGTGTTTACCTTGCTCCTTCCGTGACTGCATCTTGTCACTACATTAATATCTTACTTTTGTTTTTTATCCATAACCTTGTAATGAAAAAGCTTTTCTAAAGCTAGTCTTTTACCTCTTCTAAACCGAGTTGTCTTTCCTGCTGTGACTTCAATAATGCATGATTTGGTAAGTTCAGAGGATTTAATACGTTTTGGGTGAATTTGTGTGTTGCTGTTAGATGGTTAAACGGAAAATAGCTATAATGGATTGCAGGCAAAGCTGCTTCCCCAGCTTCTTTCCCATCCTGCCCACTAACATGCAGAAGCATCTGTCTCTCATCTCCTCTTTGCCTGGTGCTATGTGTGGGTGCATTTTCACAAACACTTTATGAACAGAGATCTTTGGAAAAACCTATGAGACAAAATAACAGTGGTGAGAAATGCAAGTAGTTCTGTCTTACTAGATAGCTACTTGTACCATAGAGGGTGATGCTATAGCAAATAAAAATATTTCTGTAGTAAATGTTACCACAGTAAATGAACCTGTCTTCACTAGCTCTACTGAAATACAGCATCTCTAAATTTATAATAGTTACTTACAACTTATAAGCCAAAATCTTCTGTATTTTTTTTATTCTTCATAGATGTTAGAAGTTACTTTTTTTTTTGGTAAGGTTTCATGAATATATATTCTGTCTTTAGAGTTATCAGAATGGTGTGTAAGGGAGGAAGTTTTTCAGTTAAGACTCTTTCAAAATTATGATCATGTCGTGACAACTCAAATGGCTTTATTTTTAACATTTCAGATTTTATATATTTGCAGATAGGAATTATGACTGAAATTTTTTTTTCATATCTGGAGGAAGGATTTCCCTCCGGAAAGTCATGGTAACTTCGAGCAGTTTTCCAAGTATGCATGATACAGGTATTGCTTCTCTTCTTGGAACACATGTGTATGTGGTGTTTCCAACATGGGAGCATAAAAAGGGTCTGAATCCCTACTTTATTATGTTTTTTGTGGGTTTTTTGCTAAGTGAACTTGCTGCAATGACTTTACCCGTTACTCACTCCACTGGTGTAAGGGGTTTTTTAGGTGGCATATAGAACTGGTAAGAATTAAATAGGGTGCTCTGAAAACACCCCCAAATCTTTTGTAAGTAACACTACAATTTATAGCATAGATGAAGGTTTTGCTAACATGGTGCTATTGGAGGACTGTACTCATTTGAACTTGATCTAATAGCTCTCTGTGTCTCATAGGGAACTGGCAAAAAGGAGAGCCAAGCTGTACGAGGGAATTCTGGAATAATATCCAAGACATAACTAAGATGGCTGTTGGGTGCTTAGATTATGCATGTTTTGATGTAAAATGTATTCTTGGCCTAATAGGGTAAACCAGTATAAATTCTTACTGGTTTCTTCTGTATACACTTGGTTTGCCTGTTTGTCCAGTGTTTCATATTTTCAGCAGCTCACAAGCAAAAAAGCTTGTAATGCTGAAGTGGGATGAGCATGCTGAGGACAGAATTGTTTAGATAGGTTATGAGCATGCTCTGCAAGTAGCATGCTACTGGCTTCAGAAGGGTTTTTTGAACATGGAAAATAGTAAAACGGTAAGAGAATGTAAAGGCAGCCATGTAAAATGCTTTTCCTCATTTCTCGATGAGTGTTTTCTTGCATTTATATACTAGAGGTATGTTATTACTTTATATTTTAAATAACTGCTTGTTTGTACTGCACCCTGAGGTTGAAAAGAGATGCTATGAAATTCAATCACACTTAAAACCAAACAGACAAAAGAAGCTGATAGCAATAAAACCCATCCTTTATCAGGTACCTGGCAAACCTGTTTATTGTGATAACTGTGTTAACTTGGGAAGGTTCTCTGCACCAGAACCCCCCATTCAGTCTGTTTCAACTGCAACAAGCATTGGAGTTTCTAACCACACAGATCTAGTGGACCCAAAAGGGATCCAAATAGATAGTTGAGCTACACAGAGTCCAAGCATTTCATGTGACTGGCTAGGAGATCTGGCTTTCCAGATTAAAGAAATTAATCTAGGAATCTGTCCAACCCCCCACAACTTAATGAAAGGACTCTCCCGTGCTTCACTGACAGGCTTGCAAGGTTCTTTAGTGAATTACTATAGAGTGATTCTGGGTAAGAAGAAACCTTACAGTCATATTGAAACCTGGGGAGAACATTTTGTGCACTTCTCTAAAATGCTGTAGTACTAATTTGGTTTTATGGACTTCATGCTTCTATGTTAAAAACAAACAAACAAAACAAAAACAACAAAAACAACCACAACAACAAAAAAACCCAAAAAACCATAAATAGTTGTCTGAATATTTGACCACCTTAATGTGGTTAAACTTCAATTGTTTGAGGAGAAGAAATTGGTAGGGTTCCTCATCGATTTGTGATTTTTATTTTTTGCAAATGCACTTCTTTACTATTGTGTCAATGTAAAATGCTTTTTGCTTTTATTAATTTACTCTGATGATACTTTTTTTTTTGCATTCAGTGTTACTCAAATTGACTCACTTATGTTTTTCTGCTTCTTGGAATTGTAATATTGAAACTGACTGCTGTCCAGACTGTATTTCCTTTTGTACTGTGCATCCTTCAAAATGTTAGTCTGATAGTAAATTGTACCATGTTTTGTTTTCCCTCCAGGGGTGGTTGCAGAGATTAGCAGAACAATGAAATAGTAGGGGAAAGCATCTGGAAGGTAAGACTTTCCAGATGGATATCCTAATGAGATATAATAGATGTGCTTGGTATTTTTATTTTGTTTTGTTTTTCAAGAGACATAGGATGCAAAATTTTTGCTCTTAATTTCTTATTTCTTTTTTTTGTAATGAGATGTTTGCTAATGTCAGAGGAATTAATCCAATCATCTAGCTTGATGGAATCAAGGTGTAGAATTTCAGCAGCTACTTCTTGCTCCAGGAATTAAGAGCCCATAAATAATAAAATCATAGAATCATGGAATTGTCTAGGTTGGGAGGGACCTTTCAGATATTCATAATAGTTAAGCTATCTCGAACACTGAAATTTTCAATCTTTATTTTTTAGATTTTGAATCATAAAGAAGGTAGCACGTTTGATGGTTTGCCCCACTGATTGTTTTATCTTCTATTGTCACTTGTGTTTCCCGTGTTCTTCCCCAGGTATGTCTGTAGGAAGCCAATTGATCAGTGTGGACTAAAAGCACAGACCATTCAGAAAATACAGTGCACAAGTGCCCAGCTGACCTTGAGAAAATATTTAAAGTGCACTAATAATAAAAAAAAATATGAGGATTCAACAGACTGGATAGCTATAGCTATTCTGAGGTTAGTGGTAGTAAATCTTGAATGGTACAGATGATAACAATTTTTCAAAGAAGCTTAAGAATACAGTGGCACATTTTATTAGTAGTCTGAATATAGTAGGAAAGTTGGAATAAGAAAAGACTAAACATTTCTCAAAAAAACCCAAAAGATAACTCTAACCAACTGATGTTCAAAGCATGGAAGCCAGGTAAGTTTCAAATTAACTTCTCTAGCAAGGTTAAAATATATAGTCTACTTGCAATTCTTCTGTTTCCCCCTGCACTTCTAAAATTCCTTGTTGCTTTTTCATTGTCCCAAGCACGTTGTCTTCCCACAAGATGACTTAAAATTGAAGGAAAAGCACAAGTGACGTTCCAATAAGAGTTCTTAAAATCTTTTTATTTAAACTAACCTGTCCTGTTTCTGGAAATAAGAAAATTCATTCCCTGTAAGGCTAACCCATTTCTTCTCTAATACCAGTAATAGACTGATATTTTTCTGAACAAAGTAAAAATCAATAAGTGAACCTGGACTATCTATTCCCTTGATAACTGCAGAGTCTACTGTTGTTTCCCTGTATTGACAGCATTTAAGTTACAATACAGGTCGTTTTCTGGTTATAATAAAAGATCCTTAATTTCAAATGAGTTTTCAGGGAGATTTTATGATATTTGGTCACTTCATCTATATGGTTGCCTGAATGATCTTTATAGGAGCATGAGATAATTTACAGGAAAGGGGAAAGAAGGAAGTCTAAAATACTGGCTAGATCCCAAAGCATCTCAGGCTTAAGTGTTCTGGTTTTGGGGTAGGCATCTGACTAGAGCCACCCCCAACTGACATCTGTGGAGTGCATGATCTCAGCTCTCCCTGAAACTCACTACTGAAGCACAGAGCTCAGTCAGCATCAATCTCAGAAGATCAGTACTCATCTCTTACCCTCAAGAGATTTAATAGTAGGTAGCACTAAGGCATGTTTCTGTGGAATTCTCTTCAGATCCACCAATGCCATTAACTACTTCCTAGCACTGTTAAAAACTTAAATACAGAGCACTAAAAAAACCCACTAGTTCCTATCTGAGCGTTTCATGGAATGGTTTACTCTCCAAGTATTTTCTCTGTCCATCTTCCCAGCACACACATGATTTTTGGTAGTATTTGTGAGTCTTCTCTAAACAAGCTGTGTGAGTGTTTTCTAGAATGATGGTGGGTAATACTCTCTAATGTGTTTTTGTTGTTTGGTTGTTTTTTTTTTTTCCCAAAACTGACCTAATTTTGATCTAAACAGTTGCACTGCTCATGTTATAAAAAAAAATTTACTTAATTCTGTCAGCAAGTGAATGGAAAACATTGAGCTGGTTTTTGTTTTGTGTTTAAAACTTTACAAGTTTTAATGATGAAGGAATAGGTTTTTTCTCCAGAAATTGGACAACTCCTGGACAAAACAAAAGTACTCTTTGGCATGTCTTTTGTCTTCATTTGTGTGCTAGAGCCATTCCATGGGTTGCCTCTGTCATTAGAGATGGTACACTAACTTACAGAACAAGGGTTACTTTGCACCTTCTCTATTAAATTTGCAAACACAAATGAGGGGGTAGAGGGAGAGATTAGTTACTTTACCTTAAAGGAAATTTAGATCCTCAGTGGCTGCAAATTACTGCTTTTTTTCTTTTTTTCCCCCCCTACCTTTAACTTGATGTAGATTTAAAAATATTTACTTAGTTGAGACTTGTGAATTCAAGAACAGACTGCTGCATTAGCATGTTTGGCCATGTTTTGCTGTCTCTGCCGAGAATTGTTTTTCTATCTATTAATTGGAGCTGTCGCTGTGCATGTTGAAGTAATGGTGATTTTTATATGCAGAACTAGCATACCACTCAGTAATAAGCCACAAGTTCAAAGTTCTGCTCCCTGGTGCATTGGCAAACATTCATGACTAAAGTACTACCTTCATCTCATGGACTCTATTTCCATTTCAAGTTGATATTAGAAGTCAGAGATAATTCATTACTATAAGTTCCCTTGCAAGTGGATATTAGACACACATTAATAAGCACCATACCTTAAAGGAAGGTAATCTGCTGGGGTAACAGCTGGCTTGGACATTGTACATGTAAATATTCCTTGTGTTCCTGAGTGGGAACTTACAAAGGATTCTTGTAAAACACGAAACAACATTTATCTAATTGTGCACTTTTCAACTATTGATAATTTAAATTTCATATAGTTAATACCTGGTGCTGTCAAGTTGTAGACTAAGTAAAGTTTTTGATTCTGCTTGGAAGGCTGAAGTGTTGTCCACTTGGACAAGCTATCCTTACCAATTTACTTAAATCAGTGGGATTGCTTCGGGAAAAGCAATGGTTTTCACATGCCCAGTGGAAATCTGAGGACAAAGTGAAGTGGTTACTGACTTTGTATGCTTCATATTAAATTATTTTAAAATCGCAGCCAGACTGCCTTTATGTGGATTTCAAGACTGTTAAAACCTCAGATCCGTCTGTCAAGAGTGATAAATATCAGGACTTGTCCAGAAAGTGATAGATAACAGCACCCTTAGACACACTTGACTACTACTGATGTACAAGAGGAAATTTGTAGAAGAAATACTAAGATTTTATGAATGCAGTGTAAGTAGAAATGTATGTGTATGTAAGCACCAGAAGAAACAACTGAACAAAGCAAAACAGTTAAAAGCATGGCCTGTATTGATGATGAAGAACACCTCCCAGCAGAGGACTGTGGTTTTCAAGACACATATTCCAAGTGAGGAAAAAAAAAAAAACCCAGACAATGATTAAAGGCTGTCCTCAAGATTTTTGGAAATTGAATTTAGCAAGACTTTGAGACTGAGAACTGCCTCGCAGCAGCTGATGGTGCCGAAGTAGCGTAAAAGAGTCTGGAAGCTGGCTTCTCTGTAAAGAGGAACCCTGGAGACATGGTATGGACTTGACAGCTACGATCTCATGTCTCCTCTGTGTAAATGAATAACATCTCTGAGAGAACGTTATGTGACAGCTGTGCACCCCCATTTGTGCTCCTCAGCTTTAATTCACAACTTTGATTCTCTCCAGGTTTCCACACAGGACAAACAGAGCTTGAGAGGTAATGTAGGTCCATGTTATGGACATCTGAGTTCCAGCATGGTGGCTGACAGGCTGAGACAGAATTGTGCTCTGCTGGTAGACACTGCTATTGAGAAAACCATACCAATGTCAAACTGAGAAAGGGAAAAAAAAAATGTTTAGAGATTTTATAAATAAATACCACTTTTCCCTTCCATGAGTTCTTTTATTTTACAGTACTTTATCTGTATAGAATATATTGTTTTTCTCTAAAATTGTCTGTCATCAGAGTGGTTGTTTCATACTGGTTTGTTAGCTAAAAGATGTGATCATTTCCAAGAAGGCAGTCTGTGCCAACAGAAGAAGAAAAATTGGGGAACTTGACACTGCTTAAATGAGTGTTACATTTGATAACACTGAATGCTATTTTTCAGACAGAGAAACGACCTATTTCTGTGGATGCTATTACTGTCTTGAAATTTGCTTTGGAAGCTTTTGCAGATTTCAGTGGAATGTGTTTTGTTTGTTTTTTTAAAAAAAGTTAATTTCATTTCGTTTTAGGGAATTTTAAGTTTTTGTTTGTTTCCTCACTTTTGATCATTGTAATCAATCCAACGGTTCTTGTATTCTTGACCATCCATAGTATGTAAGCCAGGAAATTTGGCAGTCAAGGGCTTGCTGTGTTGAATAACTTCCTTTTGTAAATTTTGTGTGTCACTCATTGGACTTTTTGTACTGCTAGTCACTGTCACATATAAACAGTCTTGAGGGTGATATATCTGTGTAATGAAGTCTGTAAGAGTCTGTCTGGAATTTCTGTGCCTTGTCTCTCTTCCTTGGTTCAAGAAAGGGGGGTTTTGTTGGGTTAGTTTTTTGGGGATTTTTTTTTTTAGGGTCTCGTGTGTGTAGTTTTACATGTACAGCCCTTTTTCAGTCATGGATCCGAATGGTGTGGAGTAAAGGCAAAAAATCATTTCAATCTCCTTTGGTTGTCTAGTACACACCTTATGAACTGAAGGCATGTTTTATTCCTGGATGTTGTTATCTAGGGTCTTTTTTTTTAAACTTCCAGTGGCTGGAGGAAATAAATTTGGTTTTTTGGGTGTACCATGACCAGCTCAAGGATAATGAAACAGTGGTGAAACTGTGTTTGCCCACTGACAGTCCTGCCAGAACCTTGAGGCAGCAGCAGAGGTGGGTTTGGGGGACTTTGAGAGAGACCCCCCCTGCACCTGGGCAGTGAACTGACAGTAGGCAAGTCTCTTGCAGTCAGGAAGGCTGCTGTGTTCTGCCAAGCTGGAATAGAGATTTTGGGAGAAATTGCTTCCATTTTCTGACCTAATTACGGTTAATTACAACAATTTTGCTTGGAAGTGATTGATGCAGGGATCAACATGATGTGGCCATGTTTATCTGGGAGAAAAGACTGACATTTCCTAATATGCTAGAGGTTATATAAAAGGTTTCCGACTGCTTGTGTGTTTGACTGGTATGTTCCTTAGAAATTTTTACCCTTTCAGAACATAATACCCACTGCTCTAGATTGTGAGGTTTTGCTAAATCTCCTCATGTTTTCTAGTGGTTCCAGCATGCACTGTCTCAGAGTTTTCTTAGTTTATTCCTTCAGAAATGCAGACACAGATGGTAGAAAAATACACCTATATCTATTGTTCTTTCTTTTAGGCATTGTAAGAGAGAGCCCCGTTTGAGCCACAGGAATCTCTGTTCTCTCACATTTTATGTTAAGTGACAGTGATGCACTCCCATGTTTTAGGAGAAAAGGTGTGCTCCTCAACTTTGTATCACAACTGTGAGTCTTTCCAGATTTTCTCACAGGACACACAGAGCTTGAGAGGTAATATAGGTCCATGTTATGGACATCTGAGATCCCAGCATTGTAGCTGACAGACTGAGCCGGAATTGTGCTCTGCTGGTAGACACTGCTGTTGAAACAACAAACCAATGTCAAACTAAGAGAGAGGAAAAATCAGTTAAGCGAAAGAGGGAAATCAGTGTTGAAATTTCTTGGATATTTTTCTCCATTTTGTGATTTGGCTATTAAGATATACTGAAAGTTATACAAAATAGAGAGTAAAAATCTCTACAATCCCCTTTGCCCTGGAATGTTATGTCAGTGAAATTCTCATCTTTGTTGGAAAGCTTTGGTCCCATTAAAAGAAAATTAATGAAACAATAAACATAAGTAATTTAGAAATCTAGTAGTAATAGAGGTACTAGATTGTTGAAGTTACTCAAAGGTGTGTCACACAGAAAATGTGCAAGACCATAATATTAAAACCAAATGCTCTAAGAATTAACCTTAAAGTCAAACCTGTTGTGGATGCATTTCCTGGAGGAAATTGTAAGCAGATATTTTACCTTACACTATGATTTGACTTGACAGCTTGAAGCTTCAGTGGAACACACTCTTCTGAAGAATTTTTTTGACACCTCAGAATCAACTTCTATGATGCTTCTCAGTCAGAAATGTAATTTTCACAGGCCAAAATGTTTCATTTTGGGCAATTGGGTGCCTCTAACTGTAATCCAGGTATTTCCTTAAAATATCCTCAGTAATGTGCAAGACAGACATGTTGACCTCATTGATTAGATTGCATGTTGTGTGATGCAAAGTGGTCATACAAAAGCTTGTTGCTCAGAGATTGATGACAGATGTATAAAGCTCAGACAGTAGCAATGAATTATGGAAGTGATCTCTTGTGTTAGAGTTCAAATTGCAAAGCAAGGTGTAACAGTTTGAACAAAATCAATGTACAGAGAAACAGAAAATATAGAATAACCCTCAGATCTGGGTGTTTTGGCAGAGGTCTAAATGAGTGGAAACAGGGCCTTGCATTAAAGTTTGAATCACTATGTGTGCTCTCTGTAACTAGATAAAGAAGCTTTTATTGCCGTCTCTTGTAAAAAAAGGGTTATTATATTTGTTTCTTTCTCTTTCTCATTGTTTCAAATGCTGTTTAAATACAGAATTGGAATGCTAGCTGGTCCTGACTGATCACTTCAGACCCAAGACTCCTCATGGGTCTGGTAGGAGAGTTTCTTTTTGTGCTAATTACACTGAGCCATCTAAATGAACTGTAACAGTGTGCTGAGTATATTACTAACACTGGTAAAGAGCTAAGTAACTATCTTGGTGATTCCTATGTAATTTTTTTTTCTTCTATCAGAAATAGACAAAAATTGTTCATAATTAAACTGGAATGTTTTTTCTTTGGTGATGGGGCTGGTATGGTGAATGGTAAGAGAAGGAAGAATGGAGGTAGTGAAATAAAAGTCAAGGTAACTGTTTAGGGAAGGCTAAAGTTTGTGATCATCTTGATTTGTGGTGCTGCACCTGAGAGCTGAGCTGTTTTGTAATATTACACTATAGCATTTTGAGTTGTCCTGGAAGATTTGGGGGTGACAGTGGGAGCCCATTTAGAGAGAAAAAGTTGAGACCACTGCACCCAATATTTATGCAGTATGAAAATATAAATGTAAATACTTTTAAGTCCTACCTTGAAAAAGTTCAGGTTTCCCTGTTAAAAAATGTACTTGACTTTTTGAAAGAAGTTTGGTATGGTACCCATTACTCAAGATGTTTTTGAAGATTTTGCTCATAATTCAGGACTGTAAGACTTCAGTGCACAGCTGGGAAAAAATGGGCCCAATACATCTACAACTTCTTAAGTTCTTGGGGTCTATATACCAGGGGTTTCTATCAGCCATGTCAATGTCTAAGTGCATGATACCAAAAAGTGAGTTCTGTTGCCAGCATTTGTGCTTTTGCCATTTGCAAGAATCAGTGGGCATCATCCCAGCTTTTTTCCTTGGTGGTCTTAACATGAATTCTTTGCAGCTCTTGACAGTGTTCCTTGTAATAAGAGAATGCACCAAAACAGTTTAGCTTAGTTCTTGGAGTCAGCAGGAGAGCTTCCTACATCTCCAGCAGACTACTAAAGAATTAGTGTCATCATTCCTGCCAGTTTTCCCATTTTCTGGTGGGTGATAATTGTGTTTAGTGAACAATAAACACTTTGTGATTTTTTTTTTTTACTGCCCCTAATTCTCTCAATGGACAGCTGCCAACTTCATCTATGCTTAATGTAAGTTGAGAGAATATGTAAGCTTTAAAATGAGCCTCTATGTAAGTGCTGTAAAAGAAGCTGTTTTCCTTAAAATAAGAAGTATAAAAGTCCATAGAATTGTAAAAAAAAAAAAAAAAAAATTGTGATGGTGGTAAACTTATTTTAGAGGACGACAAAATTGTTATTGCCTGAACCCCAAATACTGCCACACTGATGATATGAAAGTTAATCTGACTTGACTGAGTTTCATGATCCACCTTCAAAGAGGAGCAAAGAACAAGAAATGGGCTTTTAAGATACTTTACGAAAAAATAAAAAAATCTGTCTTATGAATTAGCCTTAGATTAATAAATTTGTTTGCAGTAGATAAGTAAGTCAACCTCATCATTTCAGTTAGACAAACAAGTCAGTAGTAATACTGATTCTGTTGTTCCTTTATGTTTTCCTGAATACAAACACAGAAATGCTGCTCTTAAAGGGAGAAGCAATACAAAATTGTGGTACAGAGTTTCTATTTGAATATACTAACCATGAGCCACGTTTCTGCTGTCTTTCCTGACAGCTGGTTTTCATAACTGGAGGTGTCTGTGTACCTCTGATCCCTTTCTTGTCTCAAAAGTTCAATCCAATGTTTACCTTTACCTTTGGGATTTCAAAATCCCCCAAGTCTTAGCTCTGTTCTATAGTGCCTCTGCTATTATCCTTCCTTAATCACTGGGTTGAGCTAAGATCTCATACTTTAATTTTTTTCTTCAGAAATATGGGGGCCAGTAGTGTATATAAGATTTTCTTAAACAAGTTTAAGTATAGAACAAAAGTAGAAGGCAAGAAGAGTTTTAGAGTAACAACAACTATTTGTTGTTCCTAAGCATCATGTCTAGATAGACACAACTTTATCTACCAAGCTATATGGATCTTTCTGTCAACCTGGTGAGACTCCTGGCAGAGCTTCCCCCAAACTGCCTAATCTTCCTTCTGCAAAGCTGTTTTGAAATTGCTGTAGAATTGTTGATTCTCTTGTATTCCCAGGTCTCTAGATGGTCCAGCAGCAAAATCTTATGACTCTAACTGTTTGTGTGTCAATTCAGGTTGGATGGAACCTCAAGAAGTCTACTATTCCCACCTCTTGCTCATGGTGCAACTTACGTTAAGCTAGGCAGAAAACTAGCGTTTTTACTAATTTACTAATTCACTGCTAAGTCAAGACTGCATTAGATGTGAGGAACATTTTTACAACAAAATTGCTGTAAACTTCTAAAACACTTCTTAAAAATGTTTTGCTTTTCCTCTGTTGTATTTTATGGGTTTCTTTCTCTTCCCTTCCTTAATTTTCTTCTCTTTCAAGTACTGGTTTCTTGAGTGGTCTATTTCTGTGATGGATTATTCTGTTTGCAGCAATAGACATGCTTTTGGATAATGACTTTTATTAAGTTGCAGGCAGCTGGAACCATGGCTGGCTTTCTCTGCCAATACTGATAATCAGGGGAAGGGGGTATTGAACTCACATAGCATCTTTTTGCATTGCAGTGTGTTAGGTACCTTTTCAAAAAATATTTGGGAGAATTGCATTCAGTAGTGTTTGCTGGCAGAGTGTGTAAAGAGCCTGTAAGATTAAAGATTTAGGCTTGCAGGTCTACAGGTTGAAGAAGGTAACTCCAGCAATAAGGGATGGGGAAGTGCTGTCAGCTGCAGGCCACCTGGCAGCTCTCTAAGAAGGTGGCTTTTTTTGTTGTTGGGAATTAAAGTTACCTATAATGTTTTAAAGTGTGTGTGAGAAAGTTGGCCGGATGTCTTTTCACAGTGTACTTAAATTTTTTTTTTGGCACTGCTGCCTCTTTTATGAGCACTAAACATGCCTGTGCTGTAGAGGAAACCAAGTGAGGTGTATTAGTATTTTAATTACTAGACAAAGCAAAGTTGCCAGTATTCATAGTAAAGTTGCTTCCACAGAAGCCTAAAAGGAAAAATAAGGAACTTGGCTCATTGGCTCAATGGCTGTGCCATTGAAGTGATGTTTGTCAGTAAAATAGTTTTAAAAGATTCAGTATTTGGTCAGCTAAGCTGAAGTGAAAAGCGTTACATGTATATATAGCACTCTTTGAAGCTTTATAATAAAGCAAACGGGAACAGTAATAATTACTAATCTTGACCGATATGTGACATCTAAGGGGATGATTTAACTGGTGCTGTATCATTCATGGCAGTGGCAAAAGATGGGAAATTAAGGAAAAAAATTATAGGAACCTTCTTGATTTTATAATGGATTCTTAAAGTAGTGTTCACTTTATTTTAACAACCAAAAAAAAAGTGGTTTTTCCACTGTTGGGGATGCTATGAAACACCTCTCTCTCGGGCCAGGAGACATGAAATATTGATGCAGTGGGAGATATTTCTGTAACACCTTTGATGGAGTATCGTGAGGTAGGTCCTTTCATCCCTCTTATGTCTGATGCGAGTTCTAAAGTTCTGTCCTTCAGCCAGCCAAGTTGAGTTCCTTTAGGAAGTGGAAACTTCGTCAAGTACTCGTGACCATTCTGTTAAATACTCTAAATCAGGAGATAAAAAGGGGACATGAAGTTGTAGGCCTGTGTCTGATTTGAAAAAGCAAAGCTAGGCTGCTTTAATAAGCAAAAAAAATTCCTCACACTTCTCTCTGTTGTCTCAGGCTGCCTTTCTAGATCCAGGGAGTGACTGCCTTACAGCAGGGCTTAGAGTATTTTTGCAACATTGTGATGTGTGTAGATATGTATGTAAATTAAAGTTTAAGATTTGCAGAAGGCAATAAATCTTGTGTCCATTTGACTTGCAAAATTTCTTACCCACAGTTGGTGAGTGGGAGAGTGTATTTGTTTCTGGCAGAGCCTGTCAAATCTATAATACCCAATTGTTTTAAAGAAAGTGATGTTATAATCCAGCTTTCTAGAATGTTTCCCAGTACTAAAAGTTTTAAAATAAATGCACCTAGATTTGACTGGAGATTTTGCCAAGATTGGTTTTCCTGGCTGGGAGCTGGCAGGGTTATAGGCATTATTAGATATTCATTATGCTAATGGTGTAATGCAAAGTTCTTTCAGTACCTGAAACTATTTCTCCTGATCCTTTTATTTGGAAAAATTTGATCTGCCTTTCTAGCTTGCTTGTCTTAGCAGTACAGGATGTAACCTTTTTATTTAGATCAAAGACATCTTTCTGGATCTTTTCTTTATATATATGTATATTTATTATTATTATTATATTCAGTGTCAAATTAATTTTGGGAATGTACAGTGATCCTTGTTCTTAGGATGAGCTGTTATTTTTCCCTCCTACCTCACACCTCCAGTATGTATGATTTGTGAGTAAGCTTCCATTTCTGCCCTCTGTTCCTTAAAGCTGGCAACCTTGTCTGTGTTTTGTCCTGTGCATATGTATGTGGCTGCAGTGCATGTGTGCTGTAGAAGCTGTTTACCACAACTTCTTCCAGGGGAAATTATTTATATAAATTGTATTTAATACCAAGGAATTGTCTCACAAAACAAAATTTCATATCATATATACCTATCAAATGTGATTATCTGTGGATGATCAGACAGTCGTGTATTGCAATTTGTTTTCTTTAATGTGAAGATTTTGTGTTTATTCCTTTCTGCAAGAGGGCATCCAAGTGTTTTCAGTGATAAAGCTCAACTCTGGCTTGTACAGTCAGAAATGGTTAGGAATTATATTAGTATATCATCTTACTATGCTTTAGGTGTCAAAAAAAAAAAAAGACATTTGTTCTTCTGAGCTCTGACAGCTCTGTTATATCTTGGTGAATTTTATCATTAATCATTTAATCATTTGTCTAGCCATAGAAGTCAGCAAGTAGATTGTCTAGTTATTCTGTAGATTTTGACCTACTTACTGTTTTGTAGAGGAGGAAAATCTTGTCAGTAATTCTACCTGACTCTCAGGATTTGAAAAGGTGCCTAGCAAAATGGTTGTTCTGTACCTTGGACTATTCATGTGCCTTCATAAATGGTCATATGTTGTATTTTTGCCTACTGTGCTCTATTAGTATTCCTTATCCTATTGAAGACAGGAGGTTTTAGGTAAATTGTATTTTGTTTTAAGTAGCAGACAGTTCACTTGAGTTTACAGTCCTGTTTGTAAATGCAATGTCAATATGTAAGTTTGCTTCAGAATTTTCTTTTGATAGTGGTTTATTCCAAATGAATACTACTATTAATTCATTGTCAATGAATCCAAGTTGCCCTATGGTCTTTTCCTTTCGCCCTCCCAAAAAAGGATGACTTCATTATAGAAGGGCTGGGAGCAGCTGGGGAGAGGGGAGGAATTTGTTCTTAATTCTGATAATACTCTGAGAACAGGTAAAAATTTAAGTTTCTTTTGTAGCCACAGGTGAATTTTTGAAGACAGACAGCAGTCATGCATAGGAACTGAGTGGATACACCCTTAATAACGTGAGCCCTTTGGGGGATATATGAAAAATGCCACATTTTTAGTGAAGTTGGTAGGGAGAATGTTACTAGGACTGTTTAGGTTTAGGGGGAATTTTCAGCCTACATTTTATGTGATGCTCTACAGTTACAACAAGTATCTCTTAACAGAAGTGCCAAAACCACATTTAGGTGGGAAGAATTCTTTTGGAAGAATGTTGATATGTGCATGCCTTAAACAGGTGAAGTTCAAATGTGTCTCCTTGTGGAACAAAGATTTTCTTAATCACTTCCAGGAGCTTGGGGTTCTATGCCGTGCATGGAAGGCCTGCGCTAGTAAAAGATCTGTGTTTAAACTGAGGAGATGTGTTTGCTTCTCTCACTGATTGCTTAAGCCATGGTCTGACAGCACTGGATAGTGAATGCCTCAACCCTAGCTCCCTCTTCAAGACAGATGCTATAGTAGTAATGACAACTAAGTCACTAAGTGTAGTCAGCGATCCAAATACAACCCTTAGTGCCTAGACTAATGCTGTCTGAACTGGATTAGTGCACAGACTAATGTTTTAGGTTCTTGCTTTAAAATCTTCACTGAAATTATGTAAAGACAGAGGTCCCAGACAGGAGACTAATTCCCAGTGACTTTCAGTAGGAATTGAATTCCTGATTTACATCTATGCCTTTGAAAATTCCCCCCGTTCTAGTTTAAAAGAAATGTGCAGTGGTTCATGGATGAGATTATATATTTTTTAAAACTATTGAATCTAATTAAAAAACAGGATAAATCACTAAAATAGAAGTTCTTTTAAAATAATGAAAGAAGATAATTAACCATCAAATTAGGTAACTGTCACTCTGGTAGTTGGAAATAAAGTATAGTTGAAAGAATTTCCTTGTCCTTTTTATTAATGTAAAGGAAAGTTGTTGGGAGGCAAATTTGATTAAATCCACTTTGCCCTCCCCTTCAATAATTGGCATCATATGTAAGCTGTCAAGCCATAGATATATTTGAGAGAAATCCAGGGTTCATTTGTCTTCTAGACTCCATATTTTGAGGCTTGAAATATCTCTGGGAGTAAAGAAGGTACAATTGGAGGAGCCATTGTGATGCCGTGCCTTTAATTATGTGTATATACTTGCAAGCATGCATACATATATAAATAGATAAATTTTAAAAATGTACATGTTTTCCAGTCTTTCACGCCCAGGCCAACATGTGAGAACATAATTTGGCTCTTCTGTCTCTGTCTGGAAATCACTGGGCAAAACCTTAAAGATTCTGAAACACATACAAGTAATTTAATGAGTGAAGTTATGCGAAGCCGTGGCAGATATAAGCAACAGTTAGGAGGTGTGATCACAGCTTCTGCGAATAAAGAAAAGCTAGATTTAACCTAGCTAGTGTAGGAACTAACTACACTAGCTGTGGTTTTTGGCAGTGATGGCACTGTGATGGCAGCGATGCCCAGTCCAGGGGTCCTAGTTGTTGTGTATTTGGCCACTAAAACCTGAATGTGCAAGTACCCAATGCACTTGGCTACAAGCATGTTGCATCTGTTTGCAGGACATCTAAGGGCTGTTGCAACCCACATGGAGGGTTTTTTTGGTGCAGTTTTTTTTTCCTTCTGGAGGTACAAATCTTGCTGGTGTTTTTTAGCTAAGCACAGTGGCTGGGTGTGAATTTTACTCCCATTCTATGAGTTCCAATTCCATGTCCTAAAGCAGTGAGCAGCAAAGGTTAAGCAGTTAGCTTATGAGCATCAAATCTCTCTCTCCCTTACAATGAGATACACACCTGAGAGGCTTCATATAGTGGACTGCAATTTGTTTTAATTTCCAAGCAATGAGTGAGAACACTTGATTACTTACTGGGTTTCATTCTGGGGGCTATAAATTAGAACTCTAGCACATGAATTTAACAAAAAAGTATCCCCTTGATATGAGGCTGCTTTTATAAGTATTTCATATGGAGACACTGGAAAACTGAGCTCTATTATAAAACATGTCAATTTTAAAGGAGTTAGTTTAACTTGATTAAATCTTTTGTATGGATACTTTTTCCTCCCAGTTGAATTACATCAAACCAAACAGAGCTCTCTTGATTCTCAGCAAGGATGTTCACAGAGCTTCTAAATCTAGCCTAGCTAATCTACTTGAATTCTACGTGTGTAATTAACAAGGTTGGAAGGGACCTTCGAGATCATCTTGTCCAACCATCAACCTAACTCTGACAAAAATAAAAACCCACACAACAAACAAAATGCAACACCATCACTAAACCATGTCTCCCAGCACCACCTCAACCTGTCTTTTGAAACACCTTCAGGGATGGGGCCTCAACCACCACCCTGGGCAGCCCATTCCAATGTCTGATAACCCTTTCAGTGAAAAAATTTTTCCCAATATCCAGCCTGAACTTCCCCTGGCATAACATGAGGCTGACTTGGTGGAGATCCCAGCACATCTCTGTTGTTACTAACAGCTCCTCTGCTATCCCAATCCCAGATCAGCAGGAGCAAGCAAGCCCAGTTAAGTCTGCAAGTCTCCCCCTAGCCCAAGCCCTTCTCTGTGCGTGTCTCACTGCAGCAGAAGATGACAGGCTTGCGTTAGTGTGCGCTGTTGGGAAGCCTTGGGCAGGCTCTGACCAAACCTAAATGCTTTTGGAAACATCTGAGAAGTAGTGCTGCAATGTTGACGCACAGCTAATTCTTTATGAAACTTGTATCAATGCACACCTTGCTGATAAACAAAGCCTGCTGTCAATAAAAAGAGAAAAATCACTGCTTATGTAAAGGCAAAAATTTCCACTGCTTCTAATAAATACACAATATCTCACAGAACCATAGGATCACAGAATCACCTGGGTTGGAAGGGACCTTTCAGATCATCTAGTCCAACTGCCAACCTAACACCTACAAAGAGCATCACTAAGCCATATCTCTAAGCAGATTTCCATTTAATCTTACATATTTGCAAAGCTGCACGATTGAAAAAGCTGCAGTATCACTGGGTTATTAATTCTTTAAACAAAATTAAAAGATCATTATGTCCTTATCATTATTAAAATATAAAATAACATTCAGAGATGTGATATATCTTCCAACTTAATTTTCCTGAATATCCCCAGATAGGCAAACCAGTCTTACTGTCATTTGTTTACTTCTACCACTGATTCTTCAATGCCTGTCTGACAAGTACTACGAAAAGTTAGTGTTTCTTCTGTACTCTGTACTGGCTCTTGTCCACAGAAGTTAACCAAGTGAAAATGAGTTAGCCTTTATCGTCTTGCTGCTGTCAATTTTGTCTTTAATGTGGTGCTCAGCTGAGAATACCAGATTTTCTCCCATGCTCACTGACCTTTCCTCATCAACTTCCCAGGATGAAAATGGGTGGTGAAAGGCTAGATGGAAGATGCAAAGTAAAAATTACTCCAAAGTAAATGTACCTATCAGGTAACTATCTTCTTAATGTAAGTGCAGGCACATGCTTTAAAAATAAACAACATGAGCATGAGAGATTCTTTGAAGCACAAAGGGAAACAAATTCATGTTTGATAAATTTACAGAAGTATGATTTGCAGCCCACACAATACCTGATTGCTCTGGGACTGAAGACATCCCATATGGAAGTAGGGGGAAGAACAGCACAGACTCCTTTTTGCAAATGTTGCATTTGGTTGTTGTTTTTCTTTCTTAGTTATGCCTTTTTTTTTTTTTCTCAGTATGGGCTTTTTCTGCAGTAATTCTAAACTGGATTTTCATGGTGATACCAGGGACAGTATCTATATGTGAGCAGGAAGGAGGAGAGAATTTGAAGAAATTGTTCTATTGGTAGATATCTTCTAAAAAGGCAAGTTTTAAAAAGATCCCCACTATCTCCATCCTGTACACTGATGTTTGTTGGGGAAGATTGTGCTTTTGAGGAGAGGGGAGAAATTGGGGACTCTTTTTTTTTTATTATTTTTTAATTTCTGTTTATTTTATTCAAGTGCTGAATATAACTGCTTGATCAAGGCTTCTTTACAGTTATGTGTTCTTAAACTACTGGTTGGTTTTGTTTTTAAATAAAAATTGAGAATATTCTTTCTATTTATACAGTGAGGTCAAAATAGAAATTTAGAATCAGACTTGTGTAAAATTATAAAATGTGGAATCATTTATACTAAGTTTTCCTGAATAGAAATGATGAAATGCTGAAAGCCAGAACTCTACAGTGATGAGTGTTGATCATGTAGAATTGACAAAAGCACCACAAACAGTGACAGTAACATGTAATTGGCACTGTCCTTATTGGGCTTCATTTGTAATGCTTTTTTAAATATTGTAAAATAATTTCTCCCACTTTTTTTTTCAGTTCAGATTTTCTTCATTCATTTGACTGTTTCTGTCCCCCAAAGACTTTAGCAGGAATAGAACTTAATGCAGCATAGAATGTGTTTATGTTTGTTTCATTTATTTGCACGTGATAATCACCAACAATCTCAGCAAAGATCTGGGAATAGTTTCTTAGCTGCAGCTGCAGAGGAAGTTAAAAAAAATGTATTTGCGTGTGTCCTATGTAAACGGGCTTTTAAAAAATTCCATTTCTCAGCATCTGTTATAACAGAAGAGAATTATTTTATTTTAAAAGCAGATCTCTGGAGTCTGGAAAATTTTCCCCACTACAACTTTTTTTACAGCTACTATTTGCACCATTTAGAAGTTGCTGTTTTAAGCAATGCTTGCTGTATTAGTTGTGAAAGGGAAGACTATCAATGACCACCATAAAAAGCACTGTTGTCAGATAAATATAACTGAGCAAGTGCCCCATGCTGCAAATTAGGGGCAGAATGAGTTACAGACTTGCTGCAATTAAAGCACTGGGCATGTTTTAATGTTCATCTTGGTCTGCTTAGTGATGGAAATGTAATTAATTTGGTAGTTCAAGAAAATGCATGCTGATTGTACAGTGATTTGCTGCAGCAGATTTTGGGTTTTGGGTTATTTCTCAGTGTGGATTCTTTGCTAGATAGTAAAGGGTGCTACAGCAAGGCACCCTTAAAAACTGGTAAAATCTTGCCTTCCATATACTGCTAATTAACTTAGAGTATCTATACTGTGCATAATCAAAGGAGTGAATTCCCATTACACTGCTGATACATGTAGTAGTATTGGAATTGCCTTGCTATTGGATGGGGGACATGGTGTTCATTTGATTGCATGTAGATGTTGATATCTGTTGTTGATATCTGGCTTTATTGAAGTATTTGAAATGTCCTTTGGAGGTTAATTAGTGTTGAGAGAGTAAATCAACTTTTGTGTCTTCTAAAAATAATTACATAGTAAAATCAGAAACAGCAATATATATATAGCAATATACAGTATAAAACCAGGAGATCTCAAGTCTGTGAAGTAAGCTTGTGGAAACTGTAATAGGATCTTTTTGTTGAGGCAGAGCTTCTCTAAACAATTGCATTTAAGCAGTGCTGTGCTATGTGCCGATCACCTTATTTTTAGACTCAGCTCTTCTGAAAATAGAAAGGGAAGGAGGGGCAGAATAGAAAAAAAAAATAATAGTAGCACAGATTGCTTCTCATCTCCCCCTATTATGAGCAGTTTGTGGGCAGGTGGTCTCTCTGCTCTCTGTAACACAGATGAAGCTTTTTGATCAAAACCAAATGTGATTATATGTGTTGTGAACATTTCCTCTCAATTCCACTTCAAAATAATGTTTGTATACCGTATTATTACAGCCACAGCTCTTTTGGATCATTAGGGCCACAGTCAACGCTTTAGTTTCCTACCAGTCTTTTATCTGTGATACACAGTTTGAAACCTGCTGATAATCACAGTCAGAAATCCTGACCAAAATCTCTGCGTTGTCCCTCTACAACGTCATAAAAACAGTTCTTGCCTGGAAAAGTTCATAACCTAATAAAAATGAAATTTGCATCAAGAATTAGGGGAAATCTAGTATTATCTCATTATATAGATGGTAAAAATTGAAATGGTTACTTGACCAAATTGTGTAGGTCTTGACTCAGAGTTACAGATAAACTTTATTTCGAGTTACAGCCCATTGCTTTTCCTAGATAACATCAGTGCTTTTAATATTAACCCGTCATTTAAGAAAGTTAACAAGGAGTTTCTGTGCCCCTGAAAGTTGCTCTAAAATGTGATTGTGAACACTATGGAAGATCAAACCAGAGAAGGAAGTGTCATTTTACAGCTCTTTTAGAAATTTCTATACTTCAGTGCCAAAAGCCATGCTCATTGGTTAACCTGGTCAAGCAAGCATTTCTATAATCATCATTGTCCTATCTAAGTACTAGATCAAACAGCGGTTTAAACCTTTTAATGTTATATTTGAAATTCATTTTGTCTTTTTTTTCATCAGTAATCTCGCTTGATTGATTACACATTTCCGAGTGTTTTAAAGCTATGTACTAATTTGTCTGTATAAATACTTCCCATTAAAAAATACTTTTAAAGTTCTAAATTGTTTGTTGCCATAGCAATACTCTGTTAGAGATTCATAGAATGGCTTTTTATTTTCTTCCTATCATAGGGGAATTCACAAGGGAGATTCTAAATCTATTTCAAATACAGGGGATTCAGCAGGACTGTGTGCATGGGAGACTGTAGGGAGAAAGGGAAAGAAAAAAATTGTCCAGACTTTAAATCTCTTTCTGGAGCACCAAAGCGATCTATAGTGATGGGAAGGCTTAGGGCTTTTGGTTGTATCCTATATTTGAGTTCCAGGGGAGCTTGTCCGAAAGCAAAACTGATATGGAAGAGAGGTGCCTGAAGAAGAAATTGTTTTTCTTTGTCCATTCTTGTTTTCCCACCTAAAATAGGATGTGCATTTCTATTTCTTCCTTTGATCCCTGACCTGGTTTCAGGTAGGATAGAGTTAATTTTCTTTCTAGTATCTGTTATGTTTTGCGTTTGGTGTGAGAATGATGCTGATAATGCGTATTATTTTAGTTGTCTCGGGGTGATGTTTACTTAGTGAAGGACTTTTTCAGCTTCCCATAAAAGCTGGAAGGGAGCATAGACAGGACAAGCTAGCCAGAGGAATATTCCATACCATAGATATCATGCTCCGTATATAAATGGGGGTTTTCTGGGGGGCAGGACTGTTCATAGATGGGCTGGGCAACCAGTCACTGGGGGGTGAGAGTGACTTGAGTTGTATTAGTTTATTTGATATTCTTCTACCATTATGATTACTGTTATTTTCCTTTTCTGTTATTGTTCTATTAAACTGTCTTTTTCTCAACCCATGAGTTTTTTTCTGGTTGGTTGTTGTGGTTTTTTTTCTCCCCCTTCCCCTCTTTTTCTCCTTCTTTTCCCTACCCTACTGGGGGAGGAGTGAGCAAGTGGCAGCTTGGCCGTAGTTGCTGATTCCGGTTAAACCATGACAATTCCTAAGAACTTGAAATGGTACCACTCTTCTTTGTAGTGAAAGCAGAATGGGCAAAAACTAAGCTCTGAAATTGTCATTCATTGTTAATATCTCATCAGCTGTCTTCATAAATCTGTTTTGAGTAGTTCCCTGTCAATATTTAAATTTTTGTTGGAGTGTCAGCAATTGCAGCCTTAGTAAACAACTGAAACCCCACATAAAGCTAAATTTTGAATAGCTCTGATTAAGTTTAAACTGAGTTCTCTTCCCAGTTTCAGGACTAGTAGGAGGCCTTGGAAAAGTTTTCTCTCAAGGGTATTCACACTCTTCTGCTAAATGTTTCTAGACTTGGCTGGTTGCAGAACACTGGATAAAAAAGTCTTCATTAACTGGATGTGATATTTTGTATTTTGTTATTGAATACTTAATTTGACAAGTGTGGTAATTTACAATGAGATCTCTGTATTTTTATTTATTCTATGGAGGATTCCACCTCTCAGAGTCTAAAAGAGCTGTTGGAATTTCATGTGGTCTCAAGAGCAGCTGTTGTTTCCACATGCCCAATAAAGTGTAGGAGTGTAATGAAGTGGGGACAGTATTGGATTTAGGGGGAAATAGCAAGTAAAGTTCAGCATTTTGTCTGTATTAGTTGATTACAGAAGTGTAAAATATTGTAATATAGGGGTAATGTATGTTTTCATTTTTTTGATTGGAAGAGGTGAAGTTTAAGCAAATACTGCCGTAAACCATATTTGCTTTTGCTCCTGTTCCAGCATTGTATCTTTCTTTTTTTTTTTTTTTAATTGAAAAAAGGAACACAACTTCCCATTGTTCTTGGAAATTCTGTTGAAGGTTTTGTAAATTTCTATTTATTTAAAGGGTTAAATGGGAGTTGGGGAAAATATTAAACACTACACGGAAGTTTCCCAGCTACTATCAGAATCCACATGCAAACTGAGAAATGAGATCAGTCCTTGCAGGATGCTCTTGTGTCAGTTTTAAAATCAGAAGGTTGCTAAAAAAACATAGAATTTTAAAATAGATTATTTTTCTTTACATCTGGGGTTTAGAGCTGTTATGGTTCAATTCTTCAAGCTCTTAAAGCTCTTGTGATTTGGAAGAAGAAAAACAAATATCAGGCAACTTGTAGTAATTGCAAGAGCTGCAACACTGAGATAACAAAATATTCAGAATGCAGTTCCTCTTCACTTAAGCAGTAGTTCTGCAAACACACAAGCCATGCATTCACTTCAATAAAGCAAGTAATCATGTAGAGAATGGACTACTTCTGGTGATGAAGTTAAGCATTTGAAAAATGTGTTGTCAGGGTCAAAGCTGTAGCTATCTAGCCTTTGTTTTCAAGGACTTGGGTATTTCTTTAAGATACCAACAATTTAGTGTTCTTTGAACTGATGTAGGATGTGTTTTGACATAGGAAATGTGGGAAATGTGATATTTGGTTTGTTTCTAGAAAGTCCAGGAGAACCGTTAAGCAAACTCATTTAAGAACGTGTAAAACTACTGCAAGAAATGTGGAGAATAAACGATGCAAAGTGCAGACAAATCCAGAAAATGACTGTAAAAGTAATATTAATAGGTTCATACTTCTCCCCAGTGAATTCTAGAAGAAGTTTGTTGAGCTTGGAAGTTAGTCAATGTAAAATATAGAAAAACTCCAAGGTGGGATCTTGGAGCTCAAGCTGTGTTCTTCCTGGTTCATGTATAACTACAAATTCTTTCAGTCCTCTGAAGCAGTCTGTTGGAACCAAAGCTCGTGTCCTACTATAAATTATGGGCAATTCCACATTGTGGGAATGGAGTCTTTTTTTATGTTTCTCTCTGCCTTGAGTTGAGCTAGAGTCCAGTTTGCTACAAAATAATTATCCCCATCACCTAAGTCTGAAGACATAATTCTTACTGCAAGGCAGCAGTAGTCTTGATGAGTGTGGAAGGCTTGCATTTTTCTTTTTACAGAGTTACTATCAATTCAAGATAAGAAGTGCGTACCTGGTTTCTCTCCAGTAACAAAGATGGGATTCAAAATAATGGAAAAAAAGTGCTGGTTGCCTTCTTGGTTGCCTTCTTTTCTTAAAAATTTAAGATTCAAATTTTTAAGCTTCTTTGCTGTACTAAAGGCTAGAAAATACTTCTTAATGAAAAACATAGATCTTCATTTATTGGTTTTGTGCAGTGTTTGTAGAAACTGAGGGTCAGGGTTGAAAATCAACACCACCTAGGAGACTTTAAAAGTAGTATAAATGCTTCTCTAAGTACAGCACTGGAGATATCAAATAACAATGTGATCTTTGAAGTGTAGGTACTTATTTCAATTGTAGCTCTTCCTTATGATACTGGGAAGGAGTTTTTTGATTCAGGGCCCGTGCTTGAGGGTAAGAGAGATTGAAGATGGGGAGGGAGGACGAGAATAAAGACTTGTTTGGATTCTGGATGTTTCTGTTCTCGTCAAACCCTAGGAGTAATTTAAGTTTTGATCCTGCTCTTGCTTTTTAAGTATACTTGCTTTTTAAGTATACTTCTAGTGGACCTGTGGATGTGATCTTGGAATGACTGGGGGAGGTCATATAAAGAAAAAGATAGATGTAATGGGGCAGAAAAGAGGATGAAAAAATGATTAGACCATGCAGCAAATGAAAATGGGAAGAGAGAAGGATAGAGAAGGGCAATTAGAAAGCACTTTCAAGTTAGCAAATCACTGTCCGTCGTCCTGGCATCTATAAATTATTTTTGAGAAAAATACATTATCTGCAGACCTCTCTTGTTCTTTATTCCTTTAGCTCTTGATGCAGCTCTTGTGGTTTTCCTGCATTGAGCTACTTTAGAGGTAAAGCTGTTAGATTTTGCTAGGGATTGTGAACTCCTCAGCAACTGTTCTTTATGCAGTATCCTATATCCGTAAATTGCAAGGGTAGAATTGGTAAAGAACATGGTGAATTTAATACTGGCATATTCAAAATATTTTAAGGAAATTTTTCCACTAACATGAGTTCTGAGTTTGCAGTGGTGTTTTAAGGAGGTAAATAGAACATGATGATGGAATGGGATTCTATGTTTTGTAAATCTCCTTGTTCTGATCAGTAAAGGTTTTCCCAGTCATAGGTGCTGCGTAGTATATAAATGGGATCACAATAAAATATTACAAAGAAATTAAATTGAATAAATATCAATAAAGTAACCATTTGTATCTTAAAAATGGCTAATTTCAAACAGCATAATTCTAATGGAATGAAATGTGTGACATGGAATGTCATGGAACCTGTTTTGAAAGCATAAGCAGAATAAGAAATATTTTTCAGTTTTTAAAAAGTTTTAAAATACTGTTAAATAGCCTCAGTAGCTATATTAGCTAATAGTTATAAACTAAAGCCAGATATTCTTTGGATTCCATATAGTGTGTGCAGGTGCATGTTTGTGTGTCCTTGTGTGTGTATATATATTATGTATGTGTTTTTACTACTTCTCAGTTATTAAAAAATACTATTATTAAATCACAGAAAATAAAGCTTGCTGTAGCATCCACACAAAATTTATGCTGCTTCTGCTGGCATATTTAACAAATGTGAATTCTAGAGTGATATCACTCATAGAAACAGGTAGACGTTTATTGTTCTGTGTTTGATATAATCATTTTGGTAAAGCATGAATGAGGAAGTATATAAAATTGAGCTGTGTTAGCTTCAATCTTTATTGCAGGTCCTAGGGAGAAAAATAACTTTGTCAAAACCAAAAGAATAAAATTAATAAGAGAAATAAACACCTGTGTTTCAGCCTTTAAAGTTGATTTATGAACAGTGTTTCTCAAAATCTGGACTCTCCTATTTTTGAAGTTTGTTACGGTATCCTAGATAAGCAAGTATGGAAAGGAGGTTTGCCTTCAAATGCAGTTGGCTGAGGCTCAGCTTCCTCAGTTGGGGACTGAGGCAGCAGTTTGTTGGCAGTTGGTGGCAGCAACTTTGGATGCAACTTTGTCAATCAAATTGGCCCATCCATCTCTGTCATGTCTCTTCCTTTAGAAGTGTACTGTGCCAAATGCCTAAAAGTCAGCCTTGCTTTCATTCACAGAAGTTTTGCAGAAACAGGAAATTTGAAGTAAGAAGGAAAGCAATACTTCAGTTCTTGATGGTGGTTCACTTTTAGATTGCAGCCAGTATTAACGTGATAACCTGCAGAGCAGATTGTTTCTCTTTGCTGTAACAAGAAGGGTAGAAGGACCTATATCCATAGTTTGCGTTGCTCATTTCTGAAGTGGGATGCCTACATTTTATTTCCTGCTTGAGTGGAAGTTGAACTACATATGAAAAGTAAAACAACATCAAAATGGGATACTATAGTATATTAAGTAGGTGTGTGCAACAGAAGCTGAATTGTCAGATTGCCTCAACTGAAGGAGTGAGCTGAGAGTGTCTTCACATCCTGGGTGAATGCACTGAGCTACTGGACAAAACTACTTTTTTTTTTTCATCTTCTCCTACCAGTAGGTAGAAGCATCAAACATCCCTTCAGTGTTACCTTTCCATGTTTGTTTCTTGGTTTGTTGTTTTTTTATTTTTTTGTTTGTTTTTTAAATTTGATCTCACATGAACTTTTTTCTGAAGCTCAGGTACTTGACTAAGTATCGCCTTATTATGCAGAAGTATGAAATCTAAGACAGTAGGTAGAAAACTTTCTGTAGGGTAGAGGAAAAGAGCTCAAGTGAACATAGAAGAGCGCAACAAGAACGTAAGGAATGTTAAAGGGATCAGTTTGGTTTCATTAGCATTAGTCATGAATACGTGTGTCTTGTTCCTGTGCTAAAAAATTTTCATTCCTGAATTGTAGCCCCAATATGCTGTTCTTTGCATCTGATATACCTAGAGAAGGCAGGTGCTTTAATGAACAGTATTGAATTCAGTGATTGTTAGCATACCTGTAACTACCTGCCACTGATCAAACTATTATGCATGCTGGACCTTGCAGGCTATTTTTAGAGTTGCTTGCTTTTGCTTAAAAAAATCTTTGAAAGTTTCTGTTGGCAGGAGCTGTTCAGTTTGGAATGTGGGATAACTGAATACTGAGTGGCATTATATTAATATTTGTCTATTATAAGATTCTGGCTATAATTGGGGTTGCTTGAAAATTTGGGGCTGGAGGTGTGACAAGTTAGATCAGCTTATGGGGTGGCTAAGCACTAATTTCTCAAGTATGTGTTTAATTTTCCATATTTTAACCCTTTATGACTCGCAACCCTAGAAAGGAACCTGCTCTGAGCTTCAAAAACTGTAAAAGAGCTGTGGCAATGCAACTTAGGGGTTTTTTTTGTGGTTTGTTTTTTTTTAAACATCTAAAACCATTCCTGTATTATCCCAGCCCAAAGAAATTTTTGCATTCGTGATAGAAAACAGGTATATCATTATGTGTTGGTCCTTGCACATCTATTTCTTACACATTGTCTGTTATCTTGCAGAAGAAAATTTCCTGGCACACCAGGAAATTCATTATATTCTTACTTCACTGATATGACCTGTTCATTCCTATTTTTTGCAGTGATCATGTTCTTTTCTTCTCTGTCATTCCCAAGGGAGAGTTTTTCATTGACTAATTATGCCCAGGAGCATATGGTAGAAGGGCAGCTTCATGCATGTTTCTAGTGTCCTTGCCTTTGAAGGAGTTAAACAGCAGCATTCCCATCTCCTGGGAACTTGTCCTGGGGAATGCACGTTATTTATTTCTGTGTTACAGTCATGAGAATGTTGCATGTGCTCAGTCAGGTGGCAGTCTGATTCTCCCATGGTATCTTTTTTTTTTTTTTTAATGGGACAGGAAAAGGGAAGATTCTTTACCTTGGTCATTGGTTACTAACACAAGAAAAATAAACCCCAATCTTGAGAGCCTTTCTGAAAAAGTTGGACAAATGAGAAATATCTAAATTTTATCTTGTGCCTGGATGATTTTTCCATTTGGAAAACTGTATTTCAGGATAGAAACTGATTCTGGGGAACTATGTGATTCTGGATAGCAAGGTGGGAAAATAATTATCTAAGCTATGTGATGTCATCTTTACGTAACTTGGTATTTGGTTATAAGACAGCAGCACGTACTTGGCATGTTCAGTCCATCCAGGATTTCTGGGAAAATTTGTCATTTTTCCTAATGCAGATATGGTTTTTATTTTAACCTTAAGAGAAATAGCAATCTCTAGAAAGTCCTGCTGCTTGAATAGCTGCAAAACTAAATAGTACAGAGCTACTAAAAGAGACTATTATGCAGAACAGCGACTAGGAGCTCAGCTATATCTTGGAGTGAGAAGCAGAATTATTCTTGGGAAAAAAAAATATTGTGGACAAGCAAAGGACTTGTCTGTGCTCATAAAATGGTAATCAACATAGTCAGTGAAGTGGGATGTAAATCACTGCAGGACATGCCCACAGTATTTTGCTTTGCATTTGATAATTTGCAAAACAGAGCTTACTTATTTATGACCAATTCCGTCACACTGTGTTTAGCAAGAGAAGGCAATTTGACTTCTCTTATGGATTGAGTTTCCCCGCCAGATTGCAGATCCAGGAGTCCTATTTTCCTTTCAGGGGGATTTTTTGGTGTGCTCTTAATTTGTTTGAAACTATCCATCCAATTATTATTGTTGCTGTTTATTAGATCTGCTGTTTGTGGTTTTAATGAGGATAGTCAATATAGCACATTTTATCCATATTTAGTAAATTATCCAAATTCTTTTATAATGGAGATGGATTTTTAAGCAAAAAGCTAGTCACGAGGATTTCTTGTTACTGTCTATATATCTGATATTAATGTCAGATATATAGACAGTATAACTGTCTATTTATGTGATATTAAGTTTATGCTGTACTAGTTTATAAAATCTAATCATTTGGTTTGTGAATATTATTGAATCCATTATGGCATTATCAGTAATGCATATGATAATGAGGGAAGGAGAACATTTTAAATATTGCCCTTTGTTTTCATTTACTCATACGCTTTCAGGAAAGCATGTTGTTTTCTTCATTGCTTCTTATTGGGTGACAGTTCTTAGAATGTTCTGGTTATGTGGCAGCTTAAATTATGTGTCATGACTAGACAGGGGGCTAGATAATCCCATCTAGGATCCCTCTCCCATGAAAGTTCGGACCAAATTATCTTTAGTGCTCTTTAGAGCAAAAGGAGCTTTGGTTGTCTAGAACTTTGTTTTCCAAGATCAGTATGCATAAACAGGTTGCCCAGGGAAGTCGTGGATGCCCCATCCCTGGAAGTGTTCAAGGCCAGGCTGGATGGGGCTTTGAGCAACCTGGTCTAGTGGGAGGTGTCCCTGTCCATGGCAGGGGGGTTGGAACTCGATGATCTTTAAGGTCCCTTCCAACTCTAACCATTCTATGATTCTATAAAGAATAGCCATCTGGCTTTACACTGGAGACAGTTCCCTGCAAGACTTTTGAACAGCCTCCTACTTTGCCGTTGGATGGGTACTGTGGTGGGATTGTGTTGTCTCAATTGAAGAATCACTTGTGATGTCTTCTGATTGGTTCTACCTCCTTCATATATTATTTTTATTTATGCTTAACTCTTAAGTCTACGAATAGTCCCGGTGAGGTTAAAAGTAAAACTGTGTGCTGAAGTACCTTGGTTATTGAGCTAATTATCCTTCATGCTCAGAGCTACCCAATGGTCATCAGGACATTTGACAACAGTATGCCAGGATGCTCACAATAGTCTTTGCCTGTAGCTTTAGTCTCCCTTTTTCTCTCCCTCCCTGCATTGCAGCCTTATTGTAGGTTCTTGCTTATTATCTTCTTTTTTCCATGCTGACCCTCATGCTTAGAATTTCTCTTCTAATGCATCGGAAAGCTGTTCTTACTTTATACATATTTGCAAACAGTAACATGTTTGCATGTTCTTGACTGAATTCCTTAAAACACATTCTCTGCAACCCCTGTCACTGTGTGCATGAAAGAAAGGAATAAAGTTACATTTATTAAACTAAAATCATATCGATTACACTGCCTGTACTGTACTGATACCTAATTCATAGTCTCATTTTATTGCATATTTCAAGTTTGTTTGGACAGAGGTCAGTGGTTTGCTAAGTGTCATGTAAGTTGATTGTGCTTCATAAATAGTAATTGGATCCTGTTAAATTTTAGGTTTTGCCTTTAATGCTATAACTGTCTTTGGGAAGGGATCAAAACAGCAATATTCTATTCCATGAGAGGCTCCAAGTGAAAGAGGTAGGGGTCCTTTTACTGTTGGACATCTTTTCTTAACCCTGATCTGCTGTGCTGTCTGGCATAACTGAGGACCCCTTTTCAAGGGGGGATCTGTGATTGAAATGAAGAGTTATTGCGGATCAGGACAGAAGTGGCTTGGCAAAGCTGGGGGCGATTAGCATACTGCAGGCTTTTTCCTTGAGCCAATGCTGCAGTTTCCTCATTTTGCGTAACCCGCAAATCAATTTAAAGATAGATAAATAAATAAAACCTTTAAGTCTTGATGATTACAGCATTGTTCTTAGAATGAGTTTGATGGGTATTTACTGGGGATTTTGCACTGTTTTCATCCTGTTTTCACTAAATTTGGGTTATATTAGCACTGCCATATTTCTTGCTGACCGTATTTCTCCTTCCCAAACAAGTAATCTTAAACAAGCAAACTTAAGCCTGTAGACAGCACATCCATTCTTCCCGGTTACCTTCTTTGAACTGCTTCAAATTAGTCCATATGTTCCTGGGGTGTTTGCTACAGGGTATTTGGATAATAGTGTGAAAGACGTAAGAATTTACCATAATGATACTTTCTAGACTGTGAAAGATATTTTGGGAATGTGGAAAAAAGTTGTGTTATACTGATTTTTATATAGGTTTTCTCTTGTGTTATGGGATCCCCATAGTAATTATCCTGATAAATAGGGCACCATTTTTTTTTCTCATTTGCCACCTGTAGAGGTCCAAAGACTATACGATTAGTGTATAAAGCTATTATGTAAATCTTCTTTGCCCCAGTTTAAGTTAATGCTCTACATATGGCATGCCTGGTAGGGTGAAAATTCATGTTCACTTCTTCCCCAAGCATTGCACAGCAGTGCTGCTTTTGGTGCATTGCTAGAATAGGAGAGCTGGTCAAGGGGTTTATAAGTACTGAAGCAATCATTTCAGTTTTTCATGTATGAGATACAGATGACTCACTCCTCCTGTGTTTTTGCACTGACATGAGACTGTTCTGTAAATAGCACATGTTCAGAAATAGGGCACCTCCCACCCCCATTAGCTATGAAATCAAGGTAATGTAGCTATTTGATTTTAAAACAAAAAGCAGGAGCAAGTTTCAGCACTAGCAGCAATCTAGAAATGCATTCTGAGATAAGGGACCAAGTTTATTTCCACTTTCTGACAACAGGCCAAATTACTAGTTTCCATCCAGGAGATAAAGGGAAAATAAAGAAATAAGGATGGCTAAGACACAATGTTAAGAAGACTGATAGTAGACAGACGGAGGGTTTTCTTTTTTCTTTGAACAGCATTTCAGGATCTTGCAATAAAACCTGAGAGTTTCTGAAAGGGAAAATTAAGGTTCGTAAAAGTAGTCTACAAGGCAGTGTGCTGATAGCTGAAGAGTTTGCAAGGTGTTATGGTATACTGTATGCATTTTTTTGTAAAGAAGACTACGAATTGCTCGATTAACAAAGCTGAGAAAGGAGGAGAGGGTCACACGTCAATCTGTCTTGGAAATTCTGGATTCCTGCCATATTTACCTATGGCTCACTATCTGGATGCGGAGTGGGAAATAAGAAAGAACCCAAACCAAGAAAGTAATCTAGAAGGGAAAAATGAAAGGCAAATACAAAGTCCTGCACCTCGGATGGAATCAACCCATGCAGTAAGGACAGGCTGAGGGCAGAATGAGTAAAAAGTGGCTTTGCAGAAAGAGGCCCGGCGGCCCTGGTTGATGACAAACTGAACACCAATGAATAGTTTGCACATGAAGCAAAGGAGGTGCATTGCATACTGGGTGGTATCAGGAAGAGTGTAGCCGGCAGGGTGAGGTAGATGATTATTCCCCTCTATTCAGTGTTTGTCAGACCATGTGTACAGTACTGAGCCTGGTTTTGGGCTCCCCAGCACAAGAAGGCCATACTTTTATGTGTCCAGTGGAGTGCTACCAAAATGGTTGGAGTGGAGGGAGAATAACCTTGTAGATTTGGAGGATTCTGATACCTAAGCATGTTAATATTGCTAACAAGATACTGTACGCGAGATACCTGTGGTGATTGCCCACAAACTTACCCTGTCTCCATAACCAAGTATCTGTGTGGTAGCTTATGCCTTTTTTTTTTTAGCTGAGGGGTGAAAAACCTCATACCTACTGCATTTTATTGTAGGATACGGGTATGTATACTGGATGTTTCTCAGCAGTTGGTACAAGTTAACGACCTGCTTTGTGGGAGCCTCTGCATATGTCTCAGTAGAGAATTAACCTATTTAGTTATACCTTGCAGCATCACAGCTGCTTTCTGAATCATTCAGGTTCACATTAGTATTTTTCTAGTATATTTACTGCCATGAAAGAATGAACAAAATCTGTTAAAAGCCAGTGATGTGAAGATACAGTTTTATGTATGAAAATATACGATGGATTTAAAAGCTGCACAGCTACTTCAGGGAACTCCTCTGTTACTTCTTTACACATACTTTTACTAGGTCTCTATAGCCCAGTTTTCAGGTTGAAGGGTATGCCAGTTTCACAAGTTCTTAAACTTTCTTCTCTATTTTGGGATTAATTCAGTGATTCCCACTGGTGAATGAGATTGTTCCTATTTATAGAATATCCTTCAACACGCATTCAGCACTCAAGTTTGTCACCAATGTAGAAGAGTAGTTCTCTTTTTAAAGAAAGTCAAAACACATAGTAAACAGCTTGGTAATTCTAAATGTAATGAGAGGATGAGAAAGGAAAAATGAAAACACCACACAGAAACGATTGGGTGGTGATTAAAGGTAATCTGCATCTGGCCTGAAAGCTAAATGAATGCTCTGCTGTTTTTTTCAGTAAAGATGATAATGTAGGGCGTGTAGGGAAGACAGGCTAGCTCCTGGGAAGGGGTGTATATATAGAAATGGAAATTACCATTTCTGAGGTGGAGCAAATTGCAAAGAACTTAATGTTTTGAAACTAAACAAACCTGATGATTCCTACCTCAGAATATTGAAGTAACCATCACATGAAATCATAAATCCACTGGTTAGGATTTTTTTTAGAATGTCTCAAATAGGGGGTTGTTTTGTATGGCTGGAAAAGGGTACCTGTGGTGTCTCTTTTTAAAAAAAAAAAAAAGAAAAAAAAAGGGCAGAGACATCTGCCTGATTACAAACTTGTTAGTTTGATCTCAGTGCCTTACTTTAGAAAATATTTTGAGGGAGGGGATTCTTGTAGGCTTGGAGGTGAATGGCATATGGGATGCAATATATCATAGGTTTACTAGAGAGAGGTTGTACTATGCTAACCTGCTATCCAAACTTAAAACTAATTTTTTAGAAAGCGGCAGGAATCCTTATTTACCTGGATTTTAGTAAAACATCTGCTGTGCTGTTACATAGGGAAATACTAATAAAAATAAAATTAATTTTAGAATAAGGAATGAAAGGTGGGCAAGAGAAATGGCTGCAATTAATAAGTAAAGCTGAAGAGAATGCTAGATAAGAGGGAGAACACCGCTGGAGTACTTCAAAGATGAGATTTGAAAATATTCTAATGCTTTCCTGTTACAGAAGTTGGCATGAAAAATATGTAAGCTGAAAGTTGCTGATGATGTGGAGCAGTGGAATAGTGGACAGGAGCACTGGACAGAAAAATAAGATGCATAGTACGAAGTGAATATCATGCCCATAACATGCAGTTTTAACACAGTCTTTTTTATGTTGGAAATGCTCTTGCTTGAAAATGACTGAGGAACAGAAACAATGAGATATGACTGTCAACTGCAAGATGATTATGAACTGTGACTGTGATGACATCCTAAAGGAGAGCAAACATGGTCTTAAAAAGGATCAGGAAAGGTATTTTTGCAAGATAGGGAAATACCAGAACCATTATACTTCTGTAGTGCAGTACTTACCTGCAATGCTACACATGCAGAACTCTAAATAACCTGTTTAGAAAAGGTGAACATAATTTGGAAAATAAGCGGGGGGGGGGGGAGGGGGGAGTACTGCTTTAGCTTGTCTGGTTATTGAAATGGCAGATAATTGGTATGCTGCCCTCTGTGAAGGCATTGTAGGGAGAATAGGCACAGCACTGGGATGAGCTATGTACGTCAAAGGGAAGTACAGTGCTATCCTTGACATCCAAAGCATGTTGCCCTTTGTTGCCCATGTTGCCCAAATACTTTCTTGGACTATGAGACATTTAAGTATTTGATCCTTACCATCAAATGAACAAATTAGTCTCCAAAAGACTCAAGATCATATTTTTCAGGTCTGTTATGAAGACTGCTGCCTTAGAGAACTCCCTAGTAAGATTACATGTTTTCCTAGATTGGACAAACATTGTTGCTCTTTGAGGTGGAAGAGTTTTCTTGTTTTCCCATTTGACCTGATAACAGCAAAAATTAGTTACAAATTTATGATGTTTCTTGGCTAGAGATTTCAGAAGTAGCTGTTTAGGGCATCATCTGGATAGTTGGGTTGTTTAATTTGATGTGATCAAGCTCATTTTTGTAAGAAAAATGTCATCTTTTGAGAAGGTATAAGGGAATCTGTTTTAAACTCTGAACTGTAAATAGAACTGAAAGAGTTCTTGAATCCCTTCTTCCTGACATTCTGATTTGGTATTCATTCAGGATGGCGAGGAAGCTCAGATCTCCACTTTGATAATGACACCCCTCAACTAGTTGCCTTTCAGACTGCTGCTTGATACCTCTTTACAGTTCTGGGTTTTATATCAGTAAAGAGTTGTCATAATTCTGACTAAATTTCTCCTTCTGTTTCAATGGTTCAGATTTCAATCTCTTCTAATGTCAAAACACTATTTGTTCTGCTAACCACAGTGCTCAATAGCATACTGAGCATGGAATTTAAATGTAAAACAGGTTGTTTCATAAACAGCTGAACTAATGAGGACTGATTTTCTATTGAAATAAATCCTGTTATCCTAATTTACCTCTCTAGAAAACTTTCTCAAATCCTTCTCATATCACTCACTTACTTGGCTGGAGAATTAACAACAGACAGGGTGGCTAGTGCAAACCCATTCACGTGCTAAAGTGTTGGATAAAGATTGAGGTGTAATTACCTTCCTTCACTGGGAACACTTGCTTTGTGCCTCTTCCTATGCTTCCTTAGTTGCTGATTTCCACAAAACTAGCAAGAATTTCATCTATTGAAACTGCTGATGCTGTATCAAATTTAGACAAAATTATCCAGAAGTTATGAATGAGAAATACCTAGAGACACAAACTTTCCTTTTCACAAGAAATTAAGCTAAAGACCTTCAGAAGAAAGAAATCTGCAGTCATGTCAGGTATCAATCATATGTAATAGAAAAGGTGAAACCCTCTATGTTTGTTCCACCACAAATAGTTTTAAAAATACAGCTCTGGAAAATCTTGTGAGGAAAAAAGGTGATGCAGAAATCTGTTTTCCAGGAGAGAGAAGTTCTGATTATGTCTCTCCATTTCTATCCTCATAGAAGTGGAGCTGTCCTCTTGTCCATGCTAGATATTTGCAGGCAAAAAGCATTTCTTTGGAGACATTCAGGTATCTAACTACTTCAAATCTGGTTTCAGACAATAGGAGTAGAGGACTGACAGACTCATAAATATTCTAGACAACTGTAAAAAATAAATTAGAGATTCTGGAGACTTATAAAAGGATTTACCTTTTTCCTGAGTCTGAATTAAATACTGATGATCTGAATGTTTTCTTATTTACGTTTTTACTGTATAACACTGAATGGGCTGATTCCACTGGATCTAATCTGCATTTGGTGAAAGCTAAGATAAGAATCAGATACTGTCTTAGCATTCTGTTTAATTGAATCTCAACTGACTGATCCATCTTTCTGTAAGGTAACTGAATGATAAAATTGGATGAAACAGGACAAATTTTGAGGTAATTTGGCTCAGAAGGCTTGCTTTCTCTTTTTTTTTTTCCCCCTGCAAAGTGGACAAGCAGTTGGTGTTCTCTTAAAAGTGCTTATGAGATATGGAATATCTGATGTCTTTTGGAATTAATATTTCCTACTCCTAAAAATATACCATGTATGGTCTGTATACTTTTAAATGTCAAGACGCTTATTGACATAAGGGTGAATCAGAATCACAAAATTCTAGGGGCTGGAAGGGACTTTTAGATATCTAGTCCAACCTCCTTGCCCAAGGAGGTTCACCTCAAACAGGTTGCACAGGAACGCACCCAGGCAGATTTTTTCATATCTCCGGAGAAGGAGACTCCACAGCCTTTCTGGGCAGACTTAAAACAGGTTGTGTGCTTTTTATTAAATATGAATGCAAACTGTGTATACATAGAATATAAAGTGTGTATGTTTTTCTATGTCACCTCTGTGCATAATTCTGTGATTCAGTAGGTAGGATGGGTGGTATGGAGGTGCTAATACACAAACAAAACTTAAATTTCCACTATGCTCTGAAATAATGGGATGCTATTTAAAAGGTTCACATTTTTTTAAATTCTCAATTATTTGGAAATTAAAAGATTGAAGATGAATTTTCGTTACTTGATTTTTGTAGGTTATGCAGATTGGAAATATTAGTAGAAACCAATTATAACAGCAACTAAATCCTTCTTTTCCTGAGTGTTTTGGACTTAATAATCACTAAAAATCAATTTTAGTGCTGATTTAGCCAGTTTGAGTAATACTTTTTTTCAAATGCCAGTTGCAGCCATAATTGGGAAAAGAGGAAAGGGGGGAGAGAGAACATCAATGAATGTAGGCCTCATCCTTTTGACTGGGCAGGAGCTGGGGGTGAAACAGTTGAACAAGCAGGAGAGTTTCTGGTAGTCTTCCTGTACTTGCCTGTAGAGTTTGCATATCTGATGTTGCTGGTAATGAGTCTTTTGGGTTGTAAAGAAAATAGATGTGGTTTAGCACACCATATGTAGAATACTATTCTTGTTCTCCTAAATTCTCATCCCACCTCTGCTATAGATTCAGTCATGATCCTAAATAATCTCTGCCTCAGGTTTCCCTTCTATAAGGGGGCATGACACTGCTTTGAAAATGTAATGAGCAGCAGTCAGGGGAGGGTAAACGAGATGGACTTGGCGGGTAAGCAGAGGAATTGAAGCTTCATTTTTGATGCAACATGTATGTTGCAAGGGGAAGGAAACCATGTTCTGTAGTCTTAGATAAGTATAGAACAACTGTTGCAGAAAAACAATCTTCAAAAATTCACTTGATTTTAAGAAGCAGCCAAGAAAATCTTGAATGTGAATAGCTCTAAAACAGCGGTATTGGTTAAAATCTAGACTTAGGATTTTTCTCCCGTGGACTTTGCTGATTCATGGAGAAAAGACATGGACTTTGGCTCAGGCCAGTTTTTCTTAGGAAGGCTTTGTTTTTTAAATGAGGGGATTAAATTAAACAATATGTAAATATAAATATAAAGAATGTATATGAATGCATTGCATTGTGAATATTTTATGTGCTTTTTCATACTTTTCTTCAATTTAACAAACAGCTTTATACATTTGATTCTAGGAAGAAGGACAATGAAACGGTAAAGATGTTTTTCTGTTTTCATAGGAATGCTTAAAATAGTCAATGAGCTATGTATTTACTTCATGTTTCTAATTGAAAAATTAAACTTGAAGATTGGAAAACAAATACAACTTTTGGAATAAAAATGAAGAGCAAAATACTGTTTTCAGAACAATAATTTTTAAGCGCACTCATTATTGTTTTCCTTGAAGTCAATAGCAAAACTGTCATCCTTTTCAGTGAGAGGACAGCTATACAGGTACTAGTCATTTCTGGAGGTCTTTTATATGTAGTCTTAAAAAATATTAGGGTGGAAATGGAAGATTTTCATATCAGGACACAACAAACAAGCCCTCTCTTCGTATGCTTTGGGAAACTGGCCAAATACAATGAAGGTTACTTGGATAACCTTTACTGTGTCAGTGCAGCGTTGCCAGCTTCTGTTAGCATCCCACTTAGCTGATCCTTTGGACCTTGTTTGGATAGCAATTCTCCAATGAATGGGTTTATAAAGCCTCAAATTTTTGCAAGATTGCAGACTTCTTAAATGGGAAACGTCACTGTAGTTTTTGTGCACTATTAGTGCACAATTAGTGCAAGAATTAGTACAAAATGCGATATGCATGTTTTGTTTTCGATGTTCGCTACCTGTTTCACAGTGCTGTTTCATGTGTACACTGAGGAAGTGTGTGCTAACTATAGACATGCAGTGCAAAACCTTTCCTTATATGACCTTGTAAAAATCATAGGGCAGATGGTCTAAAAATTAAGAAATAAATGGCTAACTGAACCCTTTCAACAGACAGTGTCAGAAGCTGGCAAGACCCGTCCCCTCCCCTCGCCTCATCCCCCCCGTAGGGACATGCATAAGATGTTCCTCTGTCTTGATAGTTTATGATTTTGAATGATACGAGAATGAATGAAAGATATGTTCTTTCAAATTTGGTAGAAGTTGTCCAACTGATGCAGAAGTTATTGGGGACAACAAAGAGTAATTGCACAAGCTTTGTTTCTCTAGGAAACTAGTTAAAAACACAGGTGAAGTTCAGTTTTAACAAGGTAGCAGAGTATATTTTGCTCAGGGCATGTTTTTTCTGAGAGGGATGAAACATTGTAATACATTCATAAGAGTGTTGTTCTAAGTCTGTTCTCTGTCTTGTGTTCTGAAAGTATTTTTTTATCTATTTGTTTGTGGAACCTTTCTCCATCACAATTCTTTTCTTTTTTTGTTTCTTTGTTTTCCTGAGAATTCCTTTAAATTCTTTACTGTTTTTATAAATAGCTAAAATTGGCTTCATTTGTGTATAGTTGATCTTCTATTTTCTTAGTGTCTAGAATGTGTGTTGAGCTTGTAAACCCTTTGGATTACACAAGGACCTAATTGTTTATGCAACAAGACTTTTTAATTGTGACACTCATTTGGAATGAAGATTTAAAAATACACACCATTTATAGCATGCTCACATTGTAATGTGAAGGGTGATTAGTACAAAAAGTACATATGTGTAATTGTATATACAAACAATTTTTTTCCTTGTTAGTTAATATTGATGCTTATTCTTTTGTGCTCTTAAACTGGTTAAAATTCTTATCTGCTGGTAGAGTAGAAGCATAATGAGGAAATCCAGTGGATGAAATTACATTGTCTCAATTTTTTAACAAAGAGCTATTCTCTCACTATATACGTATATACATATATATCCACGTATATACATTTTCTTGCAAAACAGTATGATTTCTTTAGTTTTTTGGTTGTATTCAAAATGTTGAGTACTTTTGCTGTGAAATATGAGATTTTAAGTAGGCATTGATCGTTCTGATTTGATTAGATGTAAATAATACTATTGGATTTCCCAGCAACTTAGGATTTCTTAGGCATGTGAATGTAACTTAGTAATGATCAGATAAATGCAAATGGCCTTGATTACTTGATTTTTTAAAAAATAAAAGGGTAATCAAGTAGACTATTTTAATATTTTTTTTTTAAAGAAAGGTAATAAGAATATGGATTTTATCCTTCCAGCTCCTAATACTGGGCATTATACTGTTGACTTTAGAGTATTTTACCACTCTTATATGTAATTCCATTGTTTGAAATACATGGCAAAAAAGATTGGGAGCTAAGTATGCAGGCCTTTCATTCTCCACTTAAGCCTTAATATTTCACCTAAGTGGAGAGGACTGGAGGAAAGAGAGTAACTACACAGATAATTCTTCTAAGCCTTTTAATATATAATCTTTCAAGTACAGCAGCATCTCAAAGGAATCCAGATGCTTTTTATGCATGCATTAGCTTTGCTGAACCGTACTTTATTAGGGGTTTTTGATTTACCAATATTCAAGCTACTGTGGTAGCAACTGATAATTGCTGTAATAAGCTATTTGTAGGAAGCATAGTAATACTGGCAGGTTTGAAACCAGGTGGCTGAATAGGCAGTTGGATGGTCATTTAATCTGGTCTCCACATATGGTAAAGGATCTCTTTTAACCCCCAAAATAACTCTCGGGCAGCTGCTGCTCTTTCAGCTCTTCATCTGGCTGCTAAAAGTGAAGCTCTGGGATTTTCAGGGAATGTTGCTCTAACATGTAGCACCAGGTACCTCCTGCTTAAGCTAAAGCCACTGTATGTCAATTTTGTCCTTGTATTTGCATGCCCGAAGTCTGGCTGCATTGTAGAACAGCTATCTTTAATAGGGAAAAGGTGGAGAAGGGTGTCATGGTTTTGGCTGGGATGGACCTGACTTTTTTGCTGGCAACTGGTATAGGGCTGTATTTGGGATTTGAATGGATGATAGTGTTAATAGGTTGTTCTTAAGCAGTCAAGGCCTTTTCTGCCCCTGCCAGTGAGGGCTGGGGGTGCACAAGAAGTTGGGAGGAAATACAGCTGGGGCAGCTGACCCCAACTGACCAAAGAAATATTCCATGGCATGTGACATCATACTCAGTAATATAAAGCTGAGGGAAGGAGGAGGAAAGGGGGGGGGGAGGAGGAAAGTTCAGAGTTATGGCATTTGTCTTCCCAAGTAAATGTTATGCATGATGGAGTCCTGCTTTCCTGGACATGGCAGCACAGCTGCCTGCTGATGGGAAGTAGTGAATGAATTCTGTGTTTTGCTTTGCTTGCATGCAAGGCTTTTGCTTTACTTTTTAAACTGTCTTTATCTCAGCCCATGAGTTTTCCTTGTTTTTCTGATTATCTTCCCCATCCCACTGGGCAAGGGGAGAAGCAAGTGAATGGCTGCATGGTCTAGTTGCTGGTGGTTAAACCACAACACAGGGATAAGTGCTGGATGAACTGAAGATGGCTGTTTTACACCTGTCTTCCTTCTGTTAGCAGTGGAATGGTATCATTTGAGTCAGGAAAGTTAGTTATCTTCCCCTGTTCTAGATGTTCTATACTGAATACCCATGTAAATATTTTTACAAAATAATCGCTTCTATCCTCTTTGATTTGCTCTTTAGATAGGGAGACGGCTGCAGCAATAATTCATGTAGGTAGACTCTTGGACAATCTTGTGGCCACATAGAAGTAGTTTCTATTCAGTAAATGAATTTGATCTTGGAGAGTGCATGATACTTCTTTCTTGAAGACTGAAACAAACATATCACATGAACCTCTGTGTGGATTATATGTTTGCTCATAATCATAATGTCAAGGCATTAGCAGTTTGTCTTTTTTTAGATTCAACTGATCAAAACTGTGGTCCTGTCTTGGGATTTGGACCCACTTCATTGTAATTTTATTCTGAAAGGAGTTGCTTCTTAGTATCAGAACTGATAAGACATTGTAGAAAATGAAGAAAATAAAATTCTGGTCCTGCTTCAATTCCAAGATTCTGAAGGAAGGACCCAGCTCATTATCCTTCTGCCTAACACTAGAGGTATTGAGGTGGGTATGCCTGCTTCTAACTCCTCTTCTAGAATTTACAACCTTGTAAACAGTGGAGGAAAAAGTAGTCTGCAATCCCTATGGAAAAAAAAATTGCAAATTTCAAACTGTATTACAACATGGTTGTAAAAAACATGTAAAACGTCAAACTTGGTTTTAGGGTAAACCACAACATGATTTGAATTTAGCAATGTCTTCTCCCCCTGATTGTTCTCTATTTCCCCTTCCCCCCCACCCTTCCCCTTTTTCTTTTTTTCTCTTAAGCTTTACTTTACTTTACTATAGCTTTACTATAGCAGTGGAATTGCTTCAATGGTAAGAAAGCATTTTGTCAAGGACTGGTCTCAAGCTGTAGTTGCATTGTTGGAAAGTGTAGCTGTGGAGAGTCAGATCTAATGTATTTGCAGGCTTGTTTTGATGATCCATGGGGAGTGCTGTTCTCACCTTTCAGAGCTGATGAAAAGGGCTACACTGACAATAGGTAATATTGAGCCTTTTATTTTACGTAGGACATGGAGTTTTATTTGCAGGTTCAAGGCCAACACTGTGCTCACAAATTTTTTTGAGGTAGTCACATTTTCCACTGAAAGTTTGAGCAGCAGTTGGTAGAAATTGCTGTAGAAGACAGATTGAATGAATTTGAAAATGTGAGATTATGAACCTTATGGAAGATGCATCATTTATTAAAATGGTGTGGTATTTCTTCAGGAAAAGGCTCTATATATGAAGATGTCTACTGTTACACTGCCTGTGTTCTTGCATGTTGTAATGTCATCCCCATTCAGCGCACATCATGATGCAACAACATGCTCTATAGTTTGTACTTTATGGTTCATGCTCCCTGTCTCATCATGGAATACAGAAGCAGGGTTTTCCCATGCTCAAAGCAGTTTGCATTTCAGATGCTTTTCTAGTCCCTTGACTAAGAAGGACAGACAGCTCCATCCATGCCAGCAGCACTTTGTTTAATATATCTCTCAAAGACACATTTTGAAAGGGTGCAACCTTAAATATGGTGCAGTCAAGGAGAGTTATGGCTACAACATTTATTACTGCTGCTCTCAAGAGTGAAGGGATAAAGCACAGGAAACGTACAGTAAAGATGGACAAGAAGTTCTTTGGATGTATACTAGCATAGCTTCAGTCACTGATTTTTGTACTGCCCAGAACTTATAGGCATACCATAGTCAAAATCCTCATGTGAGGTAGTGACACTATTTGAAAGGTTTGTTAAAAAGAGGAAAATAAAATAAAAAAAAAATCTTCTTAACAGCTGTTGGAAGTATGGCCTTCCAGCATGTTGGGTCACAATCCAATTGTTGGTCTGGGACGGGTTTGTAATGACTACTGAACTGAGCAAAAACTTTGAGCTAAAAAGATTTCTGTGTGGTTACCAGCCTTTTTTTTAATCACAGTGATCTAACCTCAATAGCCACAGAAGTGGTATATATGTTTTGGGATTTCCACAATGGTTGTACTGTCTGCTATCCCACACAAAACAGCAGACTACTTCTCCCAGAACTGCCAGTAGCAGAATGCACCATCTTCTCAGCACAGTGAGCTTGTGCAGAGGAGAAGAGGGATGGCAGGTGTCTTCTGCTTAATGCAGAAAGCTGCCTGCTGATCCCACTGCAGTTGGCACAATTGGAGACATGGTACTGTTAAGTTTAAACAACGGCCTGTGTTACCCATTTCTCTTCCCATCACTTAAAAAGAATTTTGAGTAAATTAAAAATAACTGTCTGGAGTTCTGTGGTACTAGCTGGGACTTGCTTAATGTCCATGATAAACATGATGCAGCCAGCTTTTTAAAAATACAGACCTTGCAAGTTAACCCCATAATGTATAACTGCAATAGATAGTATTAGATGTGAATTTCCTGAATTTCCAAAATTTAGTGTTAAGACTCTTGCCAATACTCAACACAATTTCAAGTCTACCCTTTGAGGTTAGTTACCATACGACCGTCTTGCGTCAGCATCATATAAATGCTGAACATTACCACGAGCACAGTTTGCTAAGGACAGACAGCACTGAGGGTTGAATAAGCAGGAGCTACAAGTGGATGGATTACACGCAGACACAGTAAACTCTTAGACTCACCAAAGTTTACCAATACTAAACACTGGGAGATATTGTTGTATAATTTCTATAACATTAGAGAAGTCCACTATGTGCCACTGTTTCCAAAGATTTCACAATGGATATGAGGAATAGTTAATCCTTCAATTTGCTGTGTAAGAGTAACAAATATGCCAAATATGTCTGTTACAGTGTATTCTTCCATTGTGCAGTGCAACTCTGCCTGTTGCAATGAAGGCAGCTAGAATGGGGTCATTATGGCTCTGGTCTATCAGTGCTTCTTCGTTCCCAGAGAGCTGAGCTGCCTTTGATAACAATCTCTTATTTGCTGGGAGATCATAGAAGAGTGACTGTTTGAAAACTAGCTCTGTCAGTGCTCTGGCTAGCTGCAGTGCTTGTGTCGTGCTGAGAGTGTCTTTGCCCCTCAATCTCTGTGCCTAAGTGAGGGTGCTGGCAAAGGGCTGGAGTCCTCTGTCAAGCCCCTTTCAGTATCCTACTTCTCTTTAGTCCCTTCTCCACTTTCCCTTATTGCTCTCTCACCTGCGTTTCCTTCCACTGCACCACAGGAGTTAGGAGACTCTAAAAGATTGTGTATAAGGTTGTTCTCAAGCAAACGACCAGGTAATTACAGCTTTTTTAGTGATTTTTTTTTTTTAGTGATTTTTCTAACCTTTAAATTACCTAAGTGCTTGCTAGAGTACTTCATTTTCCTTCTGATTTTCATGCTGATTTCTCTTTGAAAAGAAACTTGGACTCTTCTGTAGTGTTTTAATACCTATACACATGGTGCTTTCCAAGAAATCAAATTTTGGGGCAAAGCTTCCAAAAAAAGGCAAGCAGAAGTCAAAGAAGATACACAACATACATATTGGAGCAGATGACTGAAGCACCTCTCCTGTGAACACTTGGAGACTTGAAATTGTTCAACCTGGAGAAGAGAACGCTCAGTAATATAGAGCTGGGGAAAGCAGAAAAAAGGAGGGGGACGTTCAGAGTTATAGTATTTATCTTCTGAAGTAACTGTTACACATGATGGAACCTGACTTTCCTGGAGATGATTGAACATCTGTGTGTCGATGGGAAGTAGTGAATTAAATTCCTTGTTTTGCTTTAGTTGTGTGTGCAGCTTTTGCTTTACTTACTGAACTCTCTTTCAACCCACAAGTTTTCTTACTTTTACTCTCCCAATTATCCCCACCATCCTGCTGGGAGGGAGTGAGCAGCTCTGTGATGCTTAGTTGCTGCCTGATGTTAAATCAAGATAGTCTTTTTTCGTGCACAGTGTGAGACTTGAAGGTTTTGAGATGATGGCTAAGCATGATGTCATATGGTATGGAATATTCCATGGGTCAGTTGGGGTCAGCTGTCCCAGCTGTGTCCCCTCACAACTTCTTGTGCACCCATAAGCTGTTCACTGGCGCGACAGTGTGAGGAGCAGAAAAGGCCATGATGCTATGTAATTGCTCAGCAATACATCCCTGTATAATCAACACTGTTTTCAGCATAATATAGCCCCATACAAGCTACTGTGAAGAAAACTGACTCTATCCCAGCCATAACCAGCATACTGGTAAATGTCTTCTGTGAAAATGGAGGGCAGAATAACTTCAATCCCATGTAGCAACTGGGCAGTGCATCTTCCGGCAGTGCTTCTCTGGGCACTAGAAGGAGACCCACCCCATGTGCAGAGTAGTGTCCAAGTTTTTTGTTTCCTTTATTAAGTATAGCATATTAAAGGACCCACCAACTGGTGATGTCTGGCACAAGTGAGAAAAGACAAGTGCTATTCCACAAAAATGCCAAATATTACTAAACTTTGGATAATTGTGAAAAGCAACTTAACATTCTGAATCCAGTATTTAAGTCTATTAAATGCAGAGGTCTGGAAGAGGCATAAAAGATGTCAAGGCAATCTTATTTCTAGGTTGACCTAAACTAACTAATATAGAAACAGAAAGCTATCTTTGACCCTTAAAAGAACTAGTGCGGCACTATAACGTACTTAAATGACCATTATTCATCCAGTATGTGCCGCCTTCTCCCCTATCCAAAAGCATTGCTGTGAGGGAGCCTGAAAGGGGTGTTATTTTTGTGGAATATGGAATTCTACTTCATGAAAATAAGGCCTTCCACAAGGATGTCTCAAGTTAGATGCTCACAAGCAATGATTCAAAAAACCTTGTCACCTTAGGAACTGTATATCTCTCTGTTATGGAATGAAGTAGCAGAGAATATTGAAGGTTAAATAGAGGTATGCTAGTTGAAGTATAATGTGTTAAGAAACACATACAATTGGTGCTCACAGAGGATTTATGCGATACCGTTAATCACAATACAGCCATTTTTATGGATGTTAAAAATCTAACTATTATTTGAGATTAAGACAAAACAAACAGGCTAAAAACCCTGAGTAGTATGAATAGGTAGAAGTTTAAAAAATGAATGGTATTTGATATCATTCAGTAAGTGCTATCGGGAGAACTCTGGAATAATCACAGCATAAGAAGCATACAGAAATTACTTGTATTCATAAGCGCTGTTGCTGTGTAATTATCAAAAGGATGAGTCAAAACTGAGCATGTCTGTCAAAATTCAGGAAATAGGTCCTAGTTAGTAAATAACACTGCAAAAATCTCTCCTGAAGAAATTTACCAACTGCTTTGCATTTCTGAATGATATGTAATGGGAATAAGTGAATACAGAGTCAGCAACTGAGTGAGGAAAGAAGCCACATTACTCCTTTTATTTTTGGCTGTGCCTGGGGTCAGAAGTTCTTTTGTTCTTTCTTTACCTCCCATTAGAGCTAACATAGTCTGCTTCTTTTCTCTTAAGGCTTTTTTTCCTGACCAACTTTTTTTTTTTATTTAAATAAAATAAAAATGTCTTTGTTGCAAACTGTGACTGTTCTGGCTCATTATTATTATTTTCAACACTCTCATGTTAATGAAATATTGCCTTATCCTACATTGTAATGCTTTTCAAAGGAAAGAACCCTCTTTAAAGAGTCAGAGTAGTGAAACTGTAATTTATTGAGTTAAAACTTCAAATGGTCGTACTTAATGTGCATGCTGTTAAAGAACTAACCATGCATCAAGTATTTACAGAGTATAAGGCTACTTATTGATAAATAAAGCATGTTATTATATTCTTCTGCAATTTTGCATACCACTGCTTTTTCAGATAGGGAAAATTGACTCCCTTTGTTTTGCCTTTCAGCTTTCAAGCTCTTTCAGGCCAGCATTATTGTTTGCTTAAAAGTTGTTACTGTTCTATCAAACACAATGGAGAATCCATTCTCTGTAGGTGTTTACAATAGGAAAAAGTTAAATAATAACATTAAGTGCGTGTGTGATGTTTGTGAGAGTGGTTCCTTCTGTGGAGAGTATGAACTGGAAAGGGTGAGCAGAAATGTTTCTCCAATAGCTGTTAAGCAGGGACTGAACTGTAACAAATCTGCAGCTGCTTCATGGTTGTCATGCTGTCGTTCACCATGACCGTATGGAATTTCACAGAGACATCAGGGGTAGGACTTGGATCTGCGTGTATCACAAGTCTTGGCCCATTGCCACTGGAGGAAGGACTGTGCCTGGTTTTGGTATTCATGTATGGAGCTCTACTAGTGGAGACTACCATGTGAGAAAAGGCAATTAATTGCTGCATTAGTACCAGTAATAACAGTAGAACTGGTGGCTTTTATTGGATCTAGAACATTAAGTTGCTTTATAATTTCCTAGTGCTTCATTTTATACAAGATAGCAAGAAAAGACTCACCTGATGAGGGTGTTTATACTTGAGTGACACACAGCTCTTTTTTCCTGTTTATGAACAGATTTCACTAATTATTAAAATCCCAGTATGTAAGATGCTTAGGGATGGTTATTTCATCATGTGGCATATATTTTCACATGAGACTATGCAGTAAGCGTGCGTTTGTGAATGGGATCATACGATTCAGGATCCCCAAGCACATTTGCTTGTGCAGCAAGGGACAGCATTAAGCTTATTGCTATAAGGTAAGCATCATATGATTTTTTCAGTGCCCTGTCCTGGGACCGCAAGTGATTATAATTTTTGCAACTAGTGTAACAAAATATAATGTGGAAACCCTATAGAAGGGGAAGGTGATATTGCTTTCACAAAATGCATTTTTCTTTCTCACACTTGTTCTTTCACTGATTTCACAGTCTCACTCATGTATCCAGAAGCACCAAGATGTGGCCAAGTGATGAGACTAGGATTACTTATAGTGACAGGAAGGGTAAAATATGCCAGCCATTAAGTCCTCGTCATATCTGCTGTTTTTTTCTTGATTGGTGATCACATGGTGGTTTTTGACTGTACCTTTTGTACTCTTTAGGAGTTGACAATGATTGCAATCTTAGCCTTTTCATTCTGTACCATCTCTGTAAGTCAGTAGGCAACATTGCTGATTTCTCCTCTGTCCTTCTCTTGCCTTGTCTGGTGGTTAATAACTCTAATCCTGTCCTTTATCTTCCTGTCACCTTCTCTTAATGATTTAATGTTGTCTTTTATATTACAAAACCAGACCTTGTGAGCAAATGCATACAGAAATACAGTTGAAAATTGGTGTGTTTGGGGGTGCCCTTCAACATGTGGCATCTCTTATTCCTTTTTTGACTGTTTTCAAAGCACATGCATTTCTGTTCGTGCTACATTCAAACTATTCTTTGTAGTCCTATTGCAGATCTCTACACCTTTAATTGATTGATGGAATACAACAGCGCCCTTTGTCAAAGTACAAGCGAGATCCATAATCCCTTTGAATTCTCAAATCCTTGAGAAGAAGAGATATATCATAGAAGCTGTAGTTATATGCTCAGCCTGAGGAGTCACTATAGTGTACCTTCTTCCCTGTCCTCCCTCCAGTTAGAAAATACCACTTTAGTTGTGTGGAGCATCCAATGAAATGATGAGTCCATGTTTCCTTTTGTCAGGCACTGCACTTGAAGAAATTCCTGTGTCCTGCTTTCTATGTTTATCTTTTCTGGCCCTTTATTAATCAGAATCTTTACCTAAAAAATAGGAACTTTATGCTCCTTGTAAAAGCATCATGAACTAAGAAAAAATTAGAAGGTACCAATTTCATTAGCTTATATTGTAATGAAATGGTCCAGCAGACAGAGGAAGAGTGGTATATATCACATACATAAGAAACAATAGGTAATGTATTATATGAAAAAACCCTTTTCTTTTTCTTGTGAAGAGGTTGGAGGATTTTTGTTTATTTTCATGACAAGCATGTTCAATACTAGAAATGTGAATTACAATACCTATTCTGCAATAACAGCTAATCTGCTGAGAATAGCTGTCTCAGTCATCTACTGTTATGTGATTTTTTGGCTTTGGCTTTTTGTTGGGGTTGTGGGTGTTCTGTTTCTTTGGTTGGTTTGTGTTACCTGTTGATTGTTTTCCTAAAGAAATGTGTAATGATGAAGTGAGATAAATTGAATTGCTGCTTAAATTAAAAAAAATCATTTCATGTTCCTTTTTATAGAGGATTTTTGGATTTTGTTAATACATGTGAGTGGTAGTAGGTTATGTTTCTTTCCTATTTACAGAATCCTGTATATTGTGATTAGTCTTTTCTTCTCCAGGGCTAAGATCATAGCTAGCAAGTGATGAAGCAAGCTTTCCTTTATTTGGAGCTCAGGCAGGGGAAAGATCTTTCATCTCCTTTCCCAAACTCTAGGTATTTGCTCAACAATACAGAGATGATTGAAAGTAGAGTGTAAAAAAATAAAACCAAACCAAACAAACAAAAAACCCCCTAAAATTAAAATAAAATGTTAAAAGAAACTTTTAATGTTTCTACAAGCCCTGTCTTCTTTTAACTGACAAAAGGAGTGGCTTGTTTGTATGACCTTCCCCTTCATACAAAAATATTTTTTGCATTGTAATTTAGGTCAAAACTTTTTAGAACCTACATATCTGAAGCTAGTTGCTAATTCTAGCTGTATTAATTTTAATTTTTAATTTGAGACATTAGACCTTATTTTACAAAAATACTGAGTGCACATGACTTCTGTGAAAGTCTCTAGATCTAGAATTTGTGGTATTTAATATAAAATGGGTAATTTTGTTTGTAAAATCATAGAATAACCTGGCATGGAAGACCTCAAAAAATCATCTTGTCCAACCTTTTGCAGAAAAGGGATAAGATTATCTAGCATCCTGTCCAGTTGCTTTTTGTTGAGTCTTGACAAAAGTGAGTTTATTAAAAAAGGTAGATATCTCACAACAGCAAAGCAGATTTTTATTTTTTTTAAATAATTAATTTTGGACTTTGGACAGTATTTTTCTCTAGATTACAACCTTTGAAAAAATAGTTCATTTTGCACCTAAACTATTGTTACCACCTGCTGTTTCTTCAAAGCCAAAGAATGACAAAACATATTGTGAGATTTTATAAAGGATAGCGAGAAGACTGTCTTCAATAAATAACTAATAATCTGGTTTACATAATTTGAATCTAGGTTTCCATATTTCTTTCTTTTCTTTATTTTGGAATTTAATATTTCTGCTGCCATCCTAAAAAGCAGTGGATATCTCTCAGCCATTGCTTTCTATCTGTGAAGGATTTGAGGGTGAGTGATGCACCTTCTGGGTCAGATAACATTTTCATGCTGCCTCAATGTGAGAATTATGGGAGTCTAAACTAATAATCAGAGTGTCAGACTTAAGTGTGAGTAGGTGAAAAGTATGAACTGAGCTAGCATGTAAGGATGTCTCTCTGATTTTCATTTACCAATTACCAAGGGAAGCAGTGATTTTTTACAATGTATGGGCCTTACAGAGATGATCTTTTTAACTTGGCAGCAGCTTGTAAGGTCATTCCTATCAGCTTCATTTGTGTCCTTGTTCCTTTTTCCATCACTCTGTTTGGGTAATGAAAGATTGTGCTAACCCCATTCTAGAGTTTTATTTGCAAAATACCTAGTCGGGCTGTAATCTCCCTTTCTGTAATTCTCTGCAGAGCAAAGTCAGATGCTATCTCAGGAAAAGGGATGTTTACTTGAGTGTTTAGGCTTGTATGTAGCTCCTGTATGAGACTTTACTTCGTTATCCTTCTGTGACCACAATCCCACATTGAAGGTCTGTTGCTGTGTCCTAAAACCCACATAAAATTGGAAGGGAAGAACAAGATTATTATTGTAATACCAATTTTTAAATATTTTAAGAATGTGTGTCATGGAAAGAATATGAGTAGACAAGTTAAATCTAGGTCTGCATTGGCTTCTTATATAACACTGAGCAGGGATGGACAAGAAGGCCGGGCAGAGAATGGGTTGAAAGCAGCCCTGCTGAGAAAGACTTGGGAGTGTTGTTTAATGAGAACCTCAACATGAGCTGGCAATGTGTGCTTGCAGACCAGAAAGCCAACTGCATCATGGGCTGCATCAAAAGAAGTGTGGCCAACACATCAAGGGAAGTGATTCTGCCCCTCTACTCTGCTCTGGTGAGAACTCACCAGGGATACTGTGTCTGCGTCTGAACCCCGCAGCATAAGAAGGACATGGACCTATTAGAGTGAGTCCAGGAGTCTAGAGGAGGGCCACAAATATGATCAGGAGGCTGGAGCACCTCTCCTCTGAGGAGAGGCTGAGAGAATTAAGGTTGTTTAGCCTGGAGAAGGGTCCTGAGAGACTTTATTGCAGCCTTGCAGTACTTAAAGGGAGATGGGGAAGGACTATTTATCAGGGAGTGTAGGACGAGGGGTAGTTATTTTAAACTGAAAGAAGGTATATTTAGATTAGATACTAGGAAGAAATCTTTACTGTGAGGGTGGTGAGACACTGGAACAGGTTGCTCAGAGAAGTTATGTATGCCCCATCACCGGAGGTGTTCTAGGCCAGGTTGGATGGGGCTTTGTGCAACCTGGTCTAGAGGAAGGTGTCCTTCAGGGAGGGTTAGAACTAGATGATCTTTAGATGATCTTTAAGGTCTCTTCCAACTCAAAACATTCTATGATTCTAAGAAAAGGTCAGACCTCAGGATCCTTACAGTAGAGACTGTAGCCCTGGCTGTACCCCAGCACAGAAAAAACATGTTTCTTTTGCTTTTTGAAGAACATTATGCAGAGCTGTTTTGCAAATGTTTTCTCCCTAGAAAAATTTTTCTTTTATTTTCTTTTTTCTCTTTTCTTTTTTTGATTGCAAGTATAGTCTGGGATGCACTTTGACCAGCTCATTAAAGCTGGAATTTATCCCTCAATACATCTGTAAACTGCTGTGAAAATTGTAATTTCTTTTGGAAATGATGTTTCATTTATTTTCCAGAGTTGTAATTGAGCACTAAATACTGGGCACATGCCAGATTGTAGGACTGCAAAATAGACTTTTGAAAAAAGCTATAGACCTTCTTGTATTTGAGAGGAAAAATGTAGTGACTCCTTAAGTGACACTGAATACTTTCAAAAAAATTCATCCCAAAATGGTCATTTCTTCAAAAAATTAGTAAAATGGAAAAAAAGCAAAGGAGAATTAAGAAAAGGTGTCTTCTTAATTTTTAAGTTTTCAGTCCATATGGTGTTCAACTCTGCTGCTAAAGAATGTGACAGTAATTGAGAGAAACAGCCTGAATCTGTAGATTCTCTCAGGTGTTGGACTAGGAGAGAGGGTCTGATCATGGCATGAAGGGTTCCGTAGTAATAATGTTTTTAAAGAGGAATAATTTCCAGTTAAGGTGGTGGACTTGCTCTTAGGAGCCCATTTTTCAGCTCACATTTCAAACTTAAGTCTGGTTGTAGACAAGGCACTTGAACAGTCTGCCTTGATACTCTCTGTACTATGGAAGATCAAGATATTTTCTTTCTGGATATTTTTATGTTGCAATGTCTATAGGGGAAGAACTGCCTGTGTTTGCGCATCACTTATCAGATACGATCCTCCTGTGGTAAGACCCATAGGAATAATTGTGCAAGAAGAAGTTTCTGCACTGTGAGGAATTAAAAATCTAGAAACCTTTCCATTGTGACTGCAAGTAATTTTTTGTTTGCGCTGTATTATTGTTATTTGCAGGCTGTGGGTAAGCTGGCCGCTCACTTCTAGGATTCACTGGGACTTTTTTTCCAGTGTCTGGCTACTGTATCATTTTCTGTAACAAGGAAATGTGTTTCTTACTTTTTATTGCCTACCGTTGTCAGAGAGATTAATTCATTATTACATGGCTCTCCCCTTTCCTTGAGGCATCAGGGACGATTCTTCTCATGTAGTCATCTTGCTAAACAACGTGACATCTGCTGTCTGACTGTGGCATTGCAGCACTTCAGCGTGCATTGCTGGAAAATGCGAGTACTTTATGGAATTAAGAAAGCTGACTTTCAAATGGAACACCCTTTTAGTGGAAACTCATTTATTTTCTTGGAAGCATTTAGAACTGCAACATCAGGACATGTAATTTCAGTCTGTCTTAGCTAAAAAAAATTCTCTGAAGCAGTGAAAGTTAGAATGCATCTAATTCCTTTCATTGCCACCTTTGAGGAAATAACTGCTTAGAATTGTAGATTTGAGGAGAAAAAGTGTTGACGTTAAGTAAGTAATTTATCTTTACCTCCTTTGCCTAGTGTAAGTGCAAAAGCAGGAAAGTGCCCCAAATAAGCTACCTTCATTAAGTACCTAATTAGCTGAGCTCTTATGCTTCAACATAAGACAGGTTATGAATGGGATGATAAAAAAGGAATTCTTTTATAGCCTAATTTTTAGATGAAGAAAAAAACCCTTGCATTTGATCACAGACATTGATTTTTCCTGACAGCGCCACAGCCTGTGAATTATTCCTCATTAATACAGCTGTATGAAACTGGGTTTTTTCAGTTCACATCACGTTTTGTGTTGCTTCGGCTTTTTCTGCAACTTGAAGTGGTACAGCTTTGTCCATGTTAGCAGATACCAAGGCCCAGCAGGAGTAGATTTGTTGAGTGAAATTGTTGGTGCTGAGGACCTGATACACAGGCTGCATTATTTCAGGGGTTTTACAGTAGGCTAGTTATGGTCTCGTCCCAGCAGCTGAGCATCCATAGCGTCCTTTAGCATACACTCTGGAATGCATCTTCTGGTTTTGTTTCATCCGAAGGGTATCCAGTTTGTGCCTCTCAGATACCATGATCAGCTTGGGGAGATTGTGTCAAAAGAGATGAAGGTGTTCCCTCTCTGAATTAAAATACTGATGTAAACTCACTCATTGACTTTCTTTCTCAATTGGAGCTGAAACGGCCCATTTCCCTGTTTTTTTCCACGTTGATTCACCAAAAGAAATGGAGATTGAATTGCTGGGACATATGTCATGGTAGCTGAAGGGTTTCAATTGATAATGTTACTGCTATTAGCATGCTGATTGAACTTTTTTCCCCATAAACTTTGAATTTTTATACATCCAAGTCTTTGATATTACTCACACAGTGAAACAATTTTACATGCTCTTATCCAAAATCTCTTAACTTCACAGATGGCACTAAACAGAAAACCTAACATGTCACCATGAAAAAGAAAAAAAAAGAAAAACATACACAAAATGTGTGGATCTGACTAATTAATCTTTTTTAGTAGCACTTAAACAATGTTATTGAACTACTGTGGAAAATATTAATGAGGACTGACGTATTGCTTAGACGAGGCATTTTCACTACAGTTAGGCTTTTTGGATGCTTTTCCTAACTTTATCATGGAGTTGCTGTGTAACCAAGTAAACTCAATTTTCCTTAAATTCTTAAATTTTTTACTTTAAAGACCCACGGATTCCAGAAGAGACTCCAGAGACTCTGTGCAAATATTATTTGTGTTATTTATATATATATATATATATATATGTACACACACACATATATATATAAAATTTAGTGTTTCTGGTATCTTAATATCAGGGTACATTACAGGAATATTAGAAATACTTAAAAGTTGAGACCTTCAAATGAAGGCTGAGAATAGCTAAACCTCCCCTTGTTTATGCTGCCAAAGTATTTTAGCATCACAAGTAGTAAAATCATATTCTCCCAAAGACTATTTCAATGTTTCACAATTTTTCAAGCCTGATAAAATCCAGTGATCATTTCTGTGCAAAAGCCACTTTTTCCATCTGATCTCTCTTCTGTAATTATTTGCCAGCATCACTTTAAGTATTAGAAGAATGACATGTAGAGTATTTGATCATATTATTGAATATAGCTTTGAAGATGACAAAAAATACCTCAAGATGTATTGCACATTCAAAAACTTCGTCTGAGGTGCTTTTAGGGACTAAAAATGCGTGATTCGACCTATAAAGTTCCACTTTACTGGTTTATAACGTTAATCTGAAAAGGTTTTAATGTGGATTCTTATTTCCATGTGAATACTTGGTAAGGTCTTCTCAACAGTTAAAATATTAAAGGACATCTACCTTGACCAGATACAAACTATTCCAGGTATCTGTTTATTAAAGTTTATGAACGGTTTGTTACCACAATGTGTGTTTGGAAGACAGTGCAATATAAAAGACCCAGCTGATGTGTATCTGCCTGAATTGAACTCAGACATTTCAAGAGCTGCATAACATCCTGAGTTTGTGATCAATACCTAGTAGGGGTTTGAACTGTCTTCCAACAGATATGTGCCTTTTCAATTATGCCTACAACAGTAAGGCTATCTGCTATGACTTTCTCAGGAGCCATGAGGAGGTGGCGTTTTATGTCGAGTTCAGTTGTTGAAGTTTTACTGTATCTTCAGCTTTCATGGTAAAAAAGGAAAAGTTCCTGGTTTTAGTAATTGCAAGTATAATTTAAGATAGGAACTTTCAAAGATTTCTAATCTGAAGGTGCTATTTAAGAAAACGAGAAGAGAAGCCCCCTCTTCTCATCCCCCAAGTTTGTAGGCCCTCTATTTTAAATTCTGAGACACTTGAGGTTGTCAGGTTGGTAATGCTTGTTGTTAAAATGGCCAGTTATGCAGAAATAAGATATATTACCATAGTTTAAGTGGCATTTTACAAGAACACCGTTTTCTCTAGTATATTTTTCACTCGATTATACGTTTTTACAGTCTTCAGCCCTGCAGCCCAATTATCTAAAGCTTCATTTTCTTATTTTAAATGGTACTTATTGTCGCTTTCAACATATTTCACTGTCTCTCTCTTTCAAAATCAGCTTGTAAAAGTCTTTACCTGTAGAAATGAAATATAATTTTCAGGTCAGCTATAACAATAAATATTAACAAGTTTCTTTATTTTATTCAGGTCTGTTTAAAAAGTAAAATATTCTTCTAACTACTATATGTAAGCTAGAAACAAATATATTTCACAAGCTTTGAAATCTGAAATGTTAGTCCATTTTTTTATACAATGCTAAAAGAGTACATAAACTTTACAAAATACAAACAATTAACATCCCTATTTAGCATTTTATCAAGTCAAAACCCTTCAGGAATAAATGTTTCTTTTAAAAATTATCCCATTTGAGAGAAATTGATCAAAGAGAGATGATTTTGCATGGTGGCACTGAAATACAAAGCATTGATATGCACTTAAGAGATAATGCATATTACTGAAAGAAACCCCTTAACTTTTTTTTTCTGCCTTCCCAAGGTATGTTTTAGGTAAGAGATAAGAAATACAGTTATGGCCCAAAGAATCAGCCATTTAGGTCCTAATTTACCCAATAGTTACAAAATTATGTCTAAATATCAGCAAATGTAAGATCTTAAGAATGTACAAGAGATTTTAACATATTATAGAAGAAGTATAAATAGCCTTTTGTCACTGAGTAGGTCTATCCTCATCTGCAGCTTTGTCTTTCTTAACACCCTCAAAACATGCGTATGAGCTTTCTTTACATGATGTACCAGAGCGACTTCTAATAAGTGGAATACATTTTAAGTTTCTTTTAATAGAATGGTATAAAAAAATATAGCTACTACAAGGCATGTCTTGACATCTCTATAAAACAAGGCAGGAGAAATAAGTCTTAAAATTTTGAAATTTTTTTGACAAATAAGGAAAAATATTTGAAAACCGAACTTCAGAACTTTCAAGACCCAATTATAAGTTGCCTGCAAAATATTTGCAATATATATTTTTTCCATGGAATTAGTGGTGAAAAAAAAATATCTCTAATTTTCTATTTATTTGTGTATCCCAAAGTTAACATAAGTACTATGAACTGCAAATGAAGACATATTATCAAGGTTCAAATAATTTGATTTGAGCTTGTTCTCTAAATTTTCAAATATTCTTAATGTGGTTTCATCTTTGTGTTTGAAGTAAGGGATTTACATTCTCTTTCAGCTATGCAATGATATGTAATCACTGCAAGTATTTTATATATCTAGAGTTCTAACATCATCACCCAGAAAAAAAAAGACACCTAAGCCCTTTTCAGCTGTTTTTTTTAATCTTTTCATCAACTTGTCTTACCAACATGTATCCTCGTAGCTATGGGTGAATCTTTGAAAAACAGTATTATGTAATTTGTCATCAAAATAAACCAATCTGTGTGAATCACTATAGCTAATAATAATGTGGTAGATTTTTGGTAATACTATGGACTATTTTTGTTGCCCTTCAAATAACTGCATTATGTCCTATATTTTTGTATCTCCTAGCAACAGAACAAGTTTTAAAAAGTTATATTTTTAGAAGTGTGCTAGAATTGTTTTTACAATCATTATATTTTCATGCTGTCTTGGTGACAATTCCCCATAAGCAACTGAGAAAATTCTTCTGCATAAAATGCAGTGATGTATAGTGATTATTGCTATCTGTTGCAATACATATGAAGATATATCTTATCTTGCTGGTGAATCATTGGCCTTGGGGTCAGTATCATGATCCCAATCTCTCTACCGGTATAGCTGAATTGACCCCTTTTAGTTTATGATCAGTATATCTGCTGTGTATCTGCAGTTTACATGGCCTGTAGATTCTAAATATTGTGCCCCATATGGTTATGATAAAAGATAATGCTTATTATACAGGAACAGGGTAGACCATCTGTAGATAGCGAAACAGACATTACAGCAATGACATTTATACTGCCAAAGGCATTGCCTCCAGAGAGCACGTGCTGAACTGCAGTCCAAGAGGTGCAGAAGGGCTGTCATTGACAGCACTTAGCCCCTGTAGAGCAGACTGCCTTCATCCACAGTGCATAACATGCTTTGCTTAGATCTCCTTTGAGTCTCGAGACATTGTTATTTCTCTTTTTACAGAAAAACTGCCACAGTTCACCCAAGTCATGACATGATGCAAAGGGTATATGTTGTCTTTCTTGAGGCATTGCATGATACCAGTGCCTGAAGGCAGCAAACCTGCTGAGGCAGTGCTTGGGAATTGTTATAGTGCTGAGGGAGCAATCTCATCCATGCTGTCTGTAGGAAATGGTCCTGGTCATGAATCTACATCAAAACTTCCACTGATTCAGTGTCAGAAAGGCCTAGCTGGGTCATTCTGAGAGAAAGCCCAGGAACCAAGAGATGCATGGAGAACCATAGTAGACTTGGAACAAGCCAGGGAGCAAAGTTATTAAACAGTGTTGGTAGATATGGGGTTGTTTTACTTGCAGCTCCATTGGTTAGGCTAGCTTTGCTTTAAAATATATTTCTAATGTATTATTTTGACTTTGGTATCAGTTGAAGCTATATATGTGTATTTGTATAAAGATATATTAAAGGATCTTTTAATTTTAAACTGTTATTAAGTTCTAATATGCAGAATTATTGCAGAAATCAGTCTTCAATATAGAAAGCTCAGGTGTCTTTCAGAATTCCATGTAAAGGAATGAATGTTCATAATATGACTCCCAGTCATTCCTACTTGATTATCTCTCTCTGCTGAAATACTTCCATCCAGTTTGCAACAGTCTCAGACTAGGGAGTGAGGAGCTCTTTCACCTTAATTGTTCTCTGAGACTCTTAACCAGCCTTTGTCCTACTCTCAGAAGTCCCACTGTTGAAGTTACTAGAGGTTAGCTTTACTTCTGCTCAGGATTTATATGACTGATTATCAGTACAACACAGAAAGAGTCAAATTGACTTAAAAGATACTAGAACGTAGAAGCAGAGTTAGGAGAGACGGTGAGAGGTGTTCTTCCTCTATTTTCATCCTCTCATCTCAAACACCAACCACTGCAAAGCATGCTCTTGTGTTATATGGCATGTCCATGACTGCACAGTCCTCTATATCCTGGAGAACAAGTCCTATGAGGAAAGGCTGAGGGAACTGGGCATGTTTAGTTTGGAGAAGGCTGAGGGGATACCTCATTGCCCTCTACAACTACCTGAAAGGAAAGTGTAGAGAGGCAGGGGTTGGCCTCTTCTCCCAAGGGAATAACAACAGGACCAGAGGAAATGGTATGAAGCTGTGGCA
>JAOQGH010000001.1:56735321-56762424 GCA_025769975.1 Gallinago jamesoni
AACGTGTAGACATGGCTCTTCAGGGCATGCTCTAGTGGCCAAGATTATTGGTTTGTGGTGGGGTGTTGTGCGTGGGGGGTTGTGGGTGTGGGGTTTAGTTGGTGGGTGGCTTTTTTTTTGTTTGTTTGTTTTTGTGGTTTGTTTGGTTTTGGTTTTGTTTTTAATGTGGTTGGACTCGATGATCTCAAAAGTCCCTTCCAACCACTAAGATTCTGTGATCCTTTGATGATCCTCAGCATCATCATTATCCTCTTTTCCTTTTGTCAGAAAAGACAACCTCCACTCTGCCCCAAAATGATGAATTATAATCAAATTTAAAGTGGAAGTGTTAATTATGTGCATTTGAATAAGGTCATTCTTTTCAGAGTATTCATTTTCTTTACAAGGGACTTGCTAAATATTTTATATTTATTATTTCTGCACCTTCATCTAATTGCAGCATTATAGGAACTTCAGAGAACAATGATGATGATAATGAGATCAGTAAAAGATTACAAAGACTGAAGTTCTCATGCACAGGAACAATGAAATGTTAAGTGAAAAATCACTATAATTTGAGGAAATGTGGGGAGAGAACATAGAAACCCTTAGTCCACTGCCCTTTTTCTCTAGGCAGACAACCCTCCCTCAGATGACAGTTTTTAAATGAAGAGTAAAGAACTATCCAAATTGCAGTTTGCTTTGAAAGAACAGCATTCAACCTGCTCTGAGCAGAGGATTGGGCTAGATGACCTCCAGAGGTCCTTTCCAACCTAAACTCTTCTATGATTCTATTGAAATTCTAACTCCACACATGGAAAATTTGAATTTTTTAGTAAGTGCTTTTGTCAGTGTCTCCTCTTGAGGCTAGTTTCTACAGCTTTGTTCAGCTTTGATAACACCTTTCATACTCCTTTTGTAATTGCATTAAACTCGCATGCCATTCTTGTCTAATACCCACATTAATCTGTGTAGTGCCAAATAAGAAGCCATGAGAAATCTGTATTTATAAATTCCAGTTTATCAAGCCCTCTTCTGCTGTTCTAATGTTCAAGAATATTCCTGTGTGAAATAACCTAAATCCACAGCTGCCTTTCCTGCTTAAAAAAGTGCCTGAAACCAAATTACTCTTCAAGAGCTTTGTTTCTGTGTCAGTAAAAAGAAGGGTGAAGCACCTTTCCCATCAGCTTGTAGAGAACTCACTCAGCCCTGGGAAAGCCTAGGGAAATGGATAGTCCTAGAGGCCTGTCTGGACAGTATAATATTTAAGAACAAATAAAAATTGGACCTTGACACACAAGGATATCAGCAGGAAACTTACTTTAAAAATAACTCACAACTCATTATGCTTTTTACATTTTGTAGTTGCATCAAAGAAATGTTTAGACTGTATAATGTGCTTAGTAAAGCAGCACTGTAATCGTAGCAGTTTTCTTTTTCAATCGTAAACAGTCTTCTGTTTTCTATCATGTCCACGTATGTGTATATGTATATTACTTTTGTTACTGATTTGCTGATTTGTTGAGTGTTCAAATATGAAATTCCCAGCAATTCTTGGAATTTTCATTACATCACTTGTTTTATTTTTATATATATTTGATAGAAATATTTGTGGGTTTAGTAATATTTAAGCAATGAGTAGTAATGAGGTGAGAACTTTAGTACTATTATAAGAAATTCAACTTTTTGCCCATTAATTATGAGAGACGTAGTCCATATTTGTTGTGAATTGATGCAGGTTGAATTGACCTTAGTGAAGTTATATTGATGTATATTAGCTAAACTATTCAACCTAGGATTCTTTGCATTTTTCGGTATGATTTTTTGTGCACATTATTATTCATGTGTAGTGGAGTAGATGGTAGTTGGAATTTTTGATTTTTAAATTGAGTGGCCACTATATATTTTGTGACTGGGTACAAAATTGTAAAATCATGGAATCATAGAATTCTGTTTGGAAAGGACCTCTGGAGATTGTCTAGTCCATCCCCTACTCAAACAAGAGTCCACTAACAGAGGTTGCGTAGGGCCATGTCAGGACACTGCACTCTGGATGTTTCTTACTAGTGGTGAGTAGAGTGGAAGAATCCCAAGGAGAATTCCATGCATTGCTGCTGCTTTCAACTACAAGGCAATTCCTCCTCCTTGCCTTCTTGGCTGGTCCTTCCAAAAAAGCCTGTATTCACCCAGTACCAGATTGCTGCAGACAGGTATCTCTTGTCTACATCACTCTATGTCCTTTGCTTGGTGGCCCAATCCACTACTTTTCCATTTGTTGGTAGGTTTTCTTCTCAATTCTCATTACTCACTATTAAATTTCTCACCAGTTTTGCCCCAGCCTATTGGAATAAACACTTTTGCCTCATATGGTCAGGTGGATCCTGTGTTTTATTAGCAGTCTTCAATTCTCAGAGAGGGTTCAATGGTTGTAAAATCAAAATCTCTCTTGTTAAGACCAGACACACACCAATTTTTGACCCACAGGATCCATACAATCCGCAGCTCCTTCCTCCTCACTGTTAGGATTGAGCAGAGCGCCACCTGGATCCGTTTCTTATTCCTTTTATTTTTTTTTTAATTTAATACAAATATTTCAGAAAGAGCAATTTGCAAGTATGATGCTAACTTCTATTTCCATCTGACAAGTAAATGACTGCTGTAAACATGTTACAAATCCCCATGTAAAACTAACTTGCAGTTTGAGATCTATGTAGTAAAATAAAAGGTTCTTTTTTTCTTTTTTCTTTTTTTTTTTTTTTCTAATAATGGTACTTTGCTTCATAGAGGGACATGAATTCTTTTGCCAGGGAGGAAAACTTCAAGCAATAGTTGTTTTCTCCTGGGCAAAGTTTTCTTATGAATCTTTAATCCATTTCCGCGTTAGAGCAGCTTTGGACATAGAGGATTCTAATGAAGGTAAACACTGCTTTAGAATAAGCATTCAAGAACTTTAGAGAAGCAAAGTATTAGCATCAAAATTCTTGAGAGGTGTTACGTATGTTGCACGTAGTGCCATACTTCAGATTTAAAGACCATTTTGTTTCCTATGTAGTTGCATTCAGGCAATACATAAGTAAAGGAATAAATGAATAGACAAACCCATGACTCTCCAGGATTTGATTATGAAGGAGAAAGGTGCCCTGGTATAGACTCAGGAAGAGCAATGATGCAGCAACATACTGATGTTTTCTTCTAGCAAGGAATATGTAGCATGTTACTCTTGCTATCATATCAGGTGAAGAAGCCTGTGTTTGGAAAGATGTGGAGCTTTTTGCTTTTTATAAGTCTGAAACTCAGATATGTAATAGTGCTGTGGTGTGAGTGTAAACCATGATTGTGGAGCAAAATTGCTTTACTATTGAAAGATTCTCTATCACAGTTATTGATGCTGGTTTCCCATGGTCTGTAGTATGTTTGTAATTCAATGATATTAGGATCTGAAATTCTAAGGTATATTTAGTATGTATATATAGTAACTTGTTAGATTTCTGCCATATACAAACCAAGTCAGACTTATTTCATTTTCTTTGAACTGTGCTGAGTCCTGAGATAAATTGGGGAGTCGGGTAATACTGGTGCTATATGCCCATACAGATGAGGGGCTAGAGTGAAACAGAGTTTGGAGAACTCATTGGAAAACAAGCTCAGTAGCTGCTCTGAAAATAAGTGTCATTCTTGGGTTGCAAATGAAATGTGAGTAGCAGGCAAGATTGATCTTTCTGTGATGATTGTATTTTGTTGCTGCTGTCTCTTCTCAGCTGATAGATCCCCTCCCTCCTACCCCCCATATTAACAGTGACATTTTAGTGGAGGCTTAGGAAGAGATTCTTGTCCTGTTGATCTTAAATTGTGTTATTCCTTGATGATAATTTTTAAAGTTGTAGGCTTTCCTTTTGATCAGTCTAGGCTTGAAAGGAAAAATGAATTCCATTAGAAATGCATTTATAAATATGTGTACATACATATAAAGGAATACATAGAAACAAAAAAGGAAAAATGTGAAAGCATTTTATTTTTTTACTTCTCTCCATCTGTGGCTACTGTCAGGATAGAACCTCATTCCTGTGATGGTGTTGCTTACAGCTGGAACCTTCTAGAAAACTTTGATTAACAGGACACTAATAGAATTTTCCTTGAGCCTCGGCACATACTGTGTGAAGATATAAAAGGAGGTGTCAATCCTGTGTGCCCTCCAAGCAGTTAGCACAGTTCCAAGGCAGAACTCATTTGTGCTGTCAACTTATTGGCTATTTTCTCTCTTACAGATAGGACTATTTTCTTGCAAGTAGTTGAGGAAGAGTAAATTTGGTTGCAGTTGGAAACTCTGCTGTAATCTGCTCCTTTAAAGTGGCTTCACAGAACTTCTGAGGTGGTTGCTGAGGCTCAGTTTGTTTCAAATCCTTATTTAAAGTCACAATACCATAGGATTAAGAAGTCTGATTTGGGGGAAGATCTCCAATGCCAAGAAAATCCAGAGTTTGGGATCAAAGAGAGCCTTAGATTTTTTCTCCCACATGGAAGAACACGTTACAGAAATAGGAGGAGGTTGATGAAAGCAAAGGTAGCATTTTCCTTCAAAATGCAATTTCTCTTCTAAGGACTTGAGTAGAGTATATTAGCAAAGGGATATTTCTTTAAATCAAGATTTACCATTTAATTCTTTAATCTTGTATTTCATAATGTTGGGTTTATTCCACACCCTGCCTTTATGGTACCAAACTTTTCTCTAATACAACAAAAAATCTGTCACGTGACAACCAACTTCCAAAATTGGAACACTGCAAAGCTGCAAGTTAAAAAGCTGACTACCAAGGAGTAAACTTGTTATAAGCTCATACTAGCAATATTTTAAAGAAAACCAGAAAAATACTGCCTAAGATACTGCTTTCTTTTAGGTTATTTATATTTTGAGACTGTCAAAAAACTGTGAAAAATCTCCTGTAAGGGATGGATGCTACATTGACACAGAGCCAAGGGAAAAGCTTTACAGTAGAAATTGTTCATTGACTCTGACTGCAAGTGTGGAAAAGCAGAAAGAATTAGATAACATTAATTCAAGAAACACAGCAAAGCCAACTCACAGGACTGGTGTACAAACAGCTTTAACTGTATATATTCAGTGGCTCTGAAAACAAATGGAAGATTATTGGGATAAGATTAACTGTAACAAATGTATGAAGCAGTTGGAAAAGCTCTTTATAGTAGAGCAGTTAAATCTAGTTAATTATGTTTGATTTTTGTTTTCATAATTACTTCCATTGTTCCACTGAACTCCTGCTGAATGTCCGACATAGTCGAGCTGTCATGCCATAATTAAAAAAATAAATGAATAGAAACTGAATACCAATGTGATTAGTGTTGGGTTACATGCTTTAATATATGTGCTGCTCGTACTGGTTGAGAGCTGCTTCACGCTTAGCTGAGGAGATAATCCTTGATATTAAACAAGGCAGCCACTGACAAGGTAGTGTAGATAGGGGAAGCATTTGACTGTATGTGAAGGTAACGGAAGTCATTCCATTCTCTGGTGTAATGTAGTAAGAAGGTCACCAGTGAGTCTTTGTAATGAGAAACTCGATTCATTTTAATTGCCACAGTGACCCCTCACACAGGCATTGTCCAAGTTAGTAGCCTTTTATAGCACCATTAGCAGTAATCAGGGATGTGCTGGCCTGATGTTGCTGCATTAATGTCTGTTGATCTGTGCACATGCAGTAGATTTTAGAAATCTTTAACTGGGTGTACTGTAGAAGTGTAGAGCATCTGACTTACTGACCATAAGATATACATGCATAATGCACATATACCTAACTTCTGTGGATATTGCTTATTTAATCAGATTTCTAAAATATATGATGCTCTTGGAACACATTCAGTACATTAAAAATTGAAGATGAAGGTAGAAGAATATCCTGAAAAGCATGCACCTTCTCTGTATCTGTGGCACAGGTAGAAAATCTGATTGCATCGGTGGGAGTGAAGCTGAGACCACGTTTCAAACTGCACAGCCCTTACCAGAAACTCTCCCAACCATTCCCTTTCACTCTAATTTTGATCTCCCCTGCTTTAGTCTAAACCCAGTAAAGGTGGCTAAAGTTGCAAATGCTCATTGTGGCTCAGTTAGTTGTATCTGAAAATACTAACACTGGGCAATAGATTAAGAGGAGCCATTGGCTAATTTTTCATTGGAGTATCTCATCGACATCCTGTGCTTAAATTGGCCAGTTACTTCCTCATCTTTTTTTTTTCTTCCAACATATGTTATTTATTTCTGAGTATAGGTGTTTAGTTAGCACAGCTGTTAAGACTCAGTCCTATCAGGAGGAACACTCATCTGTTTGTGAAAATGAGTGAACCATCTTATAGTGCTTGCTATTACTGAAAAGATAGGTATAGCTAACAATGTCACATCCAAAGTAGCTTCATTTTTAGCTTGTACCATGAAACTGCTTTCTAAGACCTTTTAGGCAGGTGACAGTCTGATGCAGCAGGACTATAGCTTGAGGAGCAATGGATCCTGTAGAAGTCTGAAAGGCGATGGCAAGCTTGTATGGTAGAAGTGTGCACAGCGCTCCACTGTTCTGTGCTCAGCCCTTGCTTCAGCCATTGTTGTCAGTTGCTCTCCTTTCATGACGGATATCAATTTGGCACCTGTTAAATTGAAAGGAAAACCAAGTCAAAGAACTGCAATATCTTCTTTCAGTTTATTTAAAGATGATATGTTAGGTAAAATTCTTTACAAGTAAAACCAATAATGAATACAGGATTGAATCCAAAGTTTTACCTTTAAGCTATGAATCTTCATTACCATTCATGTACCTTTTATATAATTGCTTGTGTAGGGTTTGCACGTGATGCATTGTTTAACTTGGAAAAAAAATACTCAGTAAGTGTGGTGATTTTATGCACTGAAAATAAATATTTAAGACTCAAGGGAAGGTATTAACAACTTTGAGGAGGTGGGGAGATAGTAGAATCTTTCTTTAAAGTAGTTTATGGCTCTTTTCTGTTTTAAAGCACCATTAAAAGAAATATCTCAACTTTTCCTAGGGTCATCCATCACAAGCTGACTTGTCTGTCTAGGGTTTTCCCAAATGTCCTCCTAGTTAGACAAAAGATGTGCATGAATGCGCAGAATGATTTAGCTGCTTTGTCTGAATGATGACAGTTTGTAGAAAAATGAATTTGCTGCATTCCTATGTAGCTGAATTGGGAGCTCAATGTTGGTCCTTATACTTTCTTAATTGTTAGAGTACTTTACATTCACGGGGCAGAAAAGTAGGATTTCATCCTCCATCTTTACCTATTCAGAAACTTAACTTGCATGAATATTTAAAAGAATATATAGGAAAAAATGAATTGTTTCTTAAATACACAGCCCCAGGATGAATTAATCTACTACCAGCACTATAACCCCAAACTTCAGAGTCTGTACATCATTATCCCAATACTTGTACTTGTAACAGCATAATTTCATTGTATCCAATGCACGTTGCGTTACAAGGTGTTGCTATTGGAGAATTAATTTGTTTTTTCAAAGATTCATTTTTCCATGCACAGATTGATATCAGTGGTGCATGTCATGATGTTACAGGAAAAAAATAATAATACTCAAAGGAAGTGATTCTGTGCACTTTGCAATATACACACATATAGCAAGTATAAAATATGTAAGCCAGGAGAATTATCTGTGGTTTTCAAGTAGGCATGTAAAGGATTCTGTTCAGAGTAGTTGTACAAGGTATATGAGGTAAGGAAAGAAATGAAATATAATTGTTACCCAAATACAGTCAATGAAGATAAGAGTTCTCCACAATTTATCTACCAAATGTGTGTCTCTGTCTAACACATTGACTCTAATACTACAGTTCTTAATATTAAGTCTGTCCACATATTTTCTGCAAAATCTCTGTGGTGAGGCATTCATTGTGTTGAAAAGCTGACACAATAGAATGCTTTTTGTGCTGGCTTTGGACAAATTATAGTTCATTTTATCAGTTCCAAGGTCAGGAGTGCTATCATGGCTCTTAAACTCTAGTGTAGTAAAGTGGGCTCTATTGAACGTTCGAGGAACAGCTGTAAGTTTGCCTGATTACTGCAGGCAGGTATCTCCAGCAGCAGAGTTATTTGTCTGAACTCATTTCTCCTGTCTATAATTCTCATTTTTGCTGTAATTTGATTTCAGAATTGACTTTCACTGCAATATATGTGCAGTTGTAGAGTTCAGGCATATTTTCAAGGTACACAGAAGACATTGTTAGTCTAAAAATATTTAATTGCTGATTTCAGCTCCAGTACTAGTTTAAGTAAGGGCCAAAGGGCATGGTTATTAAACACCTTGTACTGCTATAGTCTGTGTTTCTTTCCCTGTCGTTCTTGCAGACCAATTCTTTTTTTTCTTTTTTTTTTTTTTTTTAAATTAGAAAACATAAGCCCTTTGACACAAAGCTTGAACTAGATATACATGGACTTAGTAGCTCCATTTCCTTCTCCAGCTTCTCTATTCTAACACCAGCTTTTCCTCCCTTTTCAAAAAATCAGCAAAAGATGTGAAACATTATCTTTATGCCCTGCGTGCCTGCACTAGTGTGGAATGTTCATTTTCCTGAGAACAAAAATTACTAGATTATTTTGCCATCTTGGCCTCTGTGAAATGCAGAACAATAATTTAATCAAATAAAGATTTTATTTTTTTTATCATAAAAACAGTGGTACGCTTCAGAGTCCCTTTCATTTCTCATTGCATGCAGTCTAAAGCTCCTGATATCCCCTTTTGGGCCTAAGGAAGCTTCCTTACCTGTTTTGCTCTTTCCCCTTTTTATATAGCAGTTCATCAGCATTGCATTTTGATTAGCGAAGTGGGTCATTTTAATAACATCCCTCTGCCCCCAAACTTTACCTTTCATTTTTCAGTTCACCCTCTTGAGTTCATGACCCCCTGCAGCCAGCTTATTGACTTACTGGTGTGATTTTTGCTCTTTGGGAACAGCTGAAGAAATATGAGTGGCTTTCTCTTACCTACACAGGGGCACCAGCACACACAGGCATCAAAGAACCTAGAGTTTCTGTAGTGTAAAAAAGGTGGCAAAAAAAAAAAAAAAGGTAATATCTCTTTGTAAGATTAGCTTAGTGTGTATTTAGGTGATATGATGTGTTTTATTGACTTACTGTCTTAGTCTGACTTCTAAAACTTGTTTTATTATTATTAAGTAGTTGTGAAGAATTTTGAAATGGGTATTTCTTTGCAATTGCAGTAACCCTATTTTTAGCCTTGTTCTTTTAACTCTTTAGGAGCATTGGCATTGTCTACCTTTCAGTAGAGAGATAAGCTGTTAAAATATTTTTTTCTTTTCTTTTCAGGGCGTAATATGTGGGAGGCTGTGAACTATTTGCTTCCAACATAGGAACAGCACTGGATTGGGAATCTGCACTCCTGAGAGAATGCTGGGAATCTGCAGAGGGCGACGGAAATTCCTGGCTGCCTCTCTGACCATCCTTTTTGTCCCAGCCATTATGTGGATTTATCTGTTTGCTGGGAGTTTTGAAGGTATGAGTGGAATAATGACTGGGAATGGGGAAAGCAGTGTTGAATGGTTTGTATCAGGACAGAGAAATGCATATCAGACATCATTGATTTTCTTTAAATAAATCTGATTTGGCTTGCATAAGAAATAGTTCCCAAGGTGCAAATTTCAACAAAGGGCCTTACTGTATTCTCACTGTTGAGGAGGAGGTAATTGCTGGCCCTGGTTATTTGATTTTCCCCTCATCTTTGAACTTTAAAAAGCGCAACAAAAAAACGCTACCCTACTCATTTTGTCTGTGTTTTCTAGTTTTTAAAAGTTAATCAATCCTATGCCCTGTAAGATTTTACTTTTAATTAAAATTAACATCTCATTTGAGATCTTCCCTTAATATTATTTAAAAGTGTTTTAAAAGGCATTCATATGTATTCTGGTCACTCTTTACACAGCTCTTGTTGTTATGGACCTGGATGTTACACTTTATGTGCATGAAAGATATAGGCCACTGAGTCCGATTTTGGACCACAAAGCAGGAAGTGTATCTAGCTGTAAGAGCATGGAGGACCTACTCTCCAAGTCAGGGAAACGTGTGTCTGCCATGGTTCTTTGCATAGGTCCTGGTTACTCAGCTGCAGGCTTTCTCTTGTCCAGTGGTCCAGTGTGCTGCTGCTCACTGGATTGGGGAACACATGGTGGTACTTAGTTTGTAGAATGCTGGACAGTGGTGGGATACTGCTCCATGAGCTGTAAATGTAGCAGCAAGGAATTCTGTGAAATGTTTTGTGGGCTCCTGATTTAGTTATGTAAATGCCTACACAGCCAAAACCTACAAACACGTGAGGCTCTTCTCTTGCCTTTGCGTGAAGATTATTATACCTGTATAAAATCTCTTTAAGTAAAATCAGTTTGAATCTGTATCCCTCTGAGTGGCAGTGGGTTGCTGTAGCTGGAATATCTTGCTGTCCTCTTCTTTCTTCAAGTGTAGATCCTCAAGTTTGCAGGTACCTGACTTTCAGCTATATAACAAGTACTTCTTATAATCAGGCTTGGAATAACCACTACTTTGCCTTTAAAACTGTCTATCTGATGAACTTTTTTTCTGGCCTGAAAGGAGATCAGCAGTGATACTTCCCTTAGGTGAAGTTAAAAGATGCTGCATCTCCTATTTTTTGTTACTCTGTAGACTCTGTAGCTAGCTTTCTTTTTTTTTTTTTTTGAGAGCGTTTTATGTTTGGCAATAGGTGTGTTATTTTGGCAAGAGTGAAAAAAGCTGTTCAGCCTTTGTAGTTATCTTAGCATGAGGAAAGTTGTTTCAGCCTTTTAAAAACTATTCAAACACTAGTTTATAGTCTCATAATTTAAAAAAGGCATTATTTAGAATGTCAAGCTTCTTTCATATAACCTTGGCTTACAAATGTGTGCTTTGTTTCAAAATAAAATTGGATTCCAAGTTACAATACAAGAACATGTAAAGATTTTTCTGTATGTATTACATACATTTCTGAACTAGTTACATGCCAGCTACAAATAGTTGCTTATGCAAATTTATTTGGTTATTTAAAATTCTGCCTTAATGGGCAGTAGCTCTATGAGCTTATTCTAGAAAGAAACATTTATGGGATTCATGTTAAATTGAAAATATAAGGCGTGCTGGCTGCATACTTGAAAACTAATGATCTGGCAGGCAGAACAGTACTGATTTTGTTTGATTTTTAAGAGCTGAGCAAATGTAGTTCTCACCTTTTTGCTTTTAGAAGAATATTATGTTGCCTTGTCATAATGACTATTTTAATTGTGTCCACAATTGATACTGGCATGCTGCTTTAAATTCCTGCGCGTGTAGAATCCTTTGTTTTTACAGAGAGCTCAATACAAATCTTGAAATTTGCTGCTACATGGTATTTGAAGTGACTTAAAGCTCTCAGTGTGAATTAATCCTAAATGCAAACTAGGGAGAAAAGCCCATTACCTGTTAAAAAGCCTTGCACTGGAAAAGGACTGGAAATTATATACACCCTGTCTGTTATATTTCTGTATCTTTTTTCTTTTTTAAAAAATTTTTGGGTGGGCCATGATTTAACCTTTGTTGTTTAAAAGCTAAGACAAATATTTCAACTAAGTTAAAATATTTATTTATTTATCCAAATAACAGCTAGCCTTTTGCTTAACTTGTAGGTATGATGGGCAGAGGGTTAAAGCTGCTTTGTCATTTTGTCTGGATTCTTGTTTTGTACTCCACTGTAGCTCACACAATTTAAGTACATTTTAAGCTCTTTGTGAATTCTTGAGTAAAAAAAAGTCCCTCAACAGCATTGTGCCTTTATTTGAAACCAGCAGGAGTGGAGAGTCCTCTCTGTCTTCTGGCACTATTTTCTTTGGTTAATCGCAGGAGGTAACAGAAGTTTTATTTTCAGTTCATCTGGTTTTAGAGTCTTGTTTTCTTCTTAAACTTTTCTCCGCTAAGTTAAAGAAATTGTCAGTACCTGGTATCTTCATCATCAAATCACCTCTCAGTCTTTTATTAACTAAGGTAAAAAGGTTGAGCTGGCAGAGTTGTCATAGCAAAAAATGTTGTGCTTTTTTTTTGTGTTCTTTGGGAGTTTTTTGTTTGTTTGTATGTTTCGGTGCTCTAGAATTAAATATCTCTCTTCAGTACTGATATTTACAGTCCGGTGTCTGAAAATTGCATGTTCTTGATGTAATTAGGAATTACATTACTCATCCACTTGTTTATATTGAAGAACTTTATTTGCCATGGCATGGCAATGGGATCACATTTAGAAGCCCTTTTATATTTCTTTGATATTGGATCTGTAATATAACATATGCCATAATGTAGTGAATTCCCCTGATCTACTTTTTAAATAGTTTGCAGTTCTTTAGGACAGAATTTTCTTTCATTTGGGGTTTTGTTTCTCTTGTTAGAAAGTACAGTGCAGCCTGCTATGTCACAGTTGTCACTCCAATAAATTGGCACTGCCAGTACGACCCTTCCCTTGGAATATTCATTAGAGGTGGCATTACCAAAGCTGTGACAGCAACAGCTACTAAAAGCCTCATTAATCATGTATAAATGTCTATTAAGGGCATGAACTAGAATATTAAAGAGGATTTTGAATATTGTACAGCCTTTGAACGTACCTGGTTACTGTTGTTGTTTTTAATAATGCACAAGGCCACTTCCTTTGTCAGTGGGTTACACCAAATAAAAGCAAGTACACATTTCTCTTTTGAATTCCCATACAAGACACACATGTTCTCTTTTGACACTTTTTTTTAAGTACGTGCTTATTCTTTCATAAAAGAAGAGTAAGCTGTAGGCATACCTTCTTTCCTCGCTGTACATCTCTTGGTTGGATGGAATGTTCTGTGTGTTTCTGAACACGTCTATCAGTTTTGTCTTGGCTTTCTTTTTCTGGTCAGCTCTTAGTTTGTCATTTCTGGCAGAAACATAAAGGTCAGAATGAAAAAGAATTCTTTGAGCAGGAGTAAATTGCCAGCTTCTTGGAACAGCAGTTTACTCTGAATATAATCTGTGGGATTTTTCAAGGTTTTTGTTTCATCTTTGTCTTCCTCATACTTTGAGCAAACTTTTGGGAAAAATGCAGTCTATAATTGTTGCATTATGCAAAGGTGAGTAAATTCCTTCCAAGAAGAAGGGATATCTGGATGCTTAAAGTCTGTTAGGGCTGTGTGGAAGACTAGCAGTAGGAGAGCTATTTCCTGATTATTCCTCTTTCTCGTTTCCAGAGATAGGTACTTACTAACTTCAGAGTCAAAATATGGTTTTCTGCAGAAAAGAGAATAGCAAGAGAGCTTAGAGATCTTGGTTTTGGGGTTTTGTTTGTATGTTTGGTTGGGATTTTTTGTTTTGTTTGTTGTTTTTTTTTAAAAAGCCAAACCCCTAAGTAGTAGTGCTTGGCTTTTTGAAATAAAATGCACAGTTTTAAGTACAACAGACCTTCTTTGAGTGCTGGAACTAATGTAGCCTGACTTGCTGTGATTGATGTCATGCACCTGATTGATGTTGAAGTTGCTTTTCCTACAATTAGGGCATTTGTAAAATCTAGCACCCATATGGGTCTCCTGGTATCTAAAATCTTGAGCTCATGTTGCAGTGTATTTCTCAATGGTAAAATGTATAGCATCTCTCACCTCTCTTTGTGTGTTCCTGACAATTGTAGAAGCTTCATTGCCTCTGACATCTTTTCCTCTAACAAAGTAAATTGAAATTAAGCCATGAGGTTTGGGCGCAAACAGGCAAGCAGGTCAACAAATGTATGTATACAGCATGAAAAAAATACCTGAAACATAAATATTTTAAAACATTGAAATGAAAATTTGGTGTTCTGATTCTGGTGAATGATTATGTTAACTCAGAACAATTAACTTATGATATTTGATTTTTGTGGAGTTTTTGTGATTAAAATCTGTGGGATTTTTTTCAGATCAGGAAAAACTTTGACATGAGAATCTTTCTTATTAGACAGCAAATTGCATCTGTAGTGTCTTCTAGTACTTTTGAAAGTTACATTTTGAATATTTATTTAAATATGTATAATGCCAGAAGGAGAAGGAGTCAAGTTAAAAATAAATTCAAAGAAGTATTCTGCACATCATGTGTGGTCATTCTTATGTTCTGCAGATAATGCTCTGGCATGGTTTAAGAAAAGCAACTGAATGTGAGGGTTAATATCCTGATACTGGATGGGCATGTTTTAAGTATGCTTAGCTTAAGAATATCAGTATCTTCAACACATCTCTTTATAGCCTCTTTACCCTTTTCAAACATATTTCAGTCATGACAACCGTTGAATTGTTCAGTTGAGTAATTATTTCCCTCTTTCGAAGTTTTACCTTTCTTGTGTTGCTTTGCCTTCTGCAATTCTTGTTTTCAGACTTGAATCTAAGAGACTTTTTAAAAGTATCTCTATAACCCTGGAGAATTGAGAGTGAAATGCACAGCTAACTTCAAAAATGTGGGCTGACAGCAGTCATCTTGGTTCACTCAACTTTGTAGATACCAATAATAGGAGGAAAAGTTGATGACCTGTAGAAGGGTGAATCTGAATGATATGGTTTTAGCCTGAGATGCTCTTCCAGTTTAACAATGTTCAAGCCATTTGAACTATCCTGCTGTAATCATTTTTTCTAACCTGTAGCATGACTGTCTTTCTCAATATTTCTGTGAAACATGAGTCAAAGTCCAGGATGTAAATATCAAGGTTTTAAACCTCTTTTTTTTTTTTTCTTTATAATTCTGTTTAGCTCTTAAATTGCTAAATGTCAGAGTTTGCAGAGATCAGTAATTAGGAGGGAGAATTGAACGTAATGAAGTGAAAGTTACAAAAAATGTTGTATTAATCACATTTTCCTAAGTTAAATCCACAGTCTATAACAGAATTTTTGTCTGTTTGGTACATTTACTTTACAAAAAATTTAATATATATATATTAATGATAACAAGATATTGGCCTAGTTAAAATATTTTACTGTCTAAATAAAATGTTTCTAATGAGATACTTTTCCAGTGAGTTTGTAATAACAGGTCTATACCTATTCTGAAGAAGAGATGCATGATCTCTGATTCCAGAGCACTGGAACAGGCTGCCCAGGGAGGTGGTGGAGTCTCTTTCTCTGGAGACATTTAAACCCGCCTGGGCAAGTTCCTGTGCAACCTTCTCTAGGTTGACCTGCTTTGTCAGTAGGGTTGGACTAGATGAGCTCCGGAGGTCCTTTCCAACCCCATGTGATTCTGTGATCTCCTTTCTGCATACTGATTCCTGAACTTCTGTAGATGCCCACTGAAATCACCATCACCAAAGTATACTTTCAGACATCTGGAATAGTTTACAAGACTGGATTTAACATATTACGGTCCTGAACTGGAAAACCCAAAATGTAGTTGTACAAAACAAACTGCAAATGTGACTGTGTTACAGTCAGACCTGCCTGTGTTGGCTGTAATTGAGTGAGCAAAGATGCTGTCAGGGGTAGAGATAGACCACTAAGAGAAGCAGAAGAAGCCTGGTCATCTGGTACACTGTTTTCTAGGCAGTGAAGGCTAGGCCCTTACAACTTCAAAGGGAATATTGTTTTCCTTAGTAGATTAAAACAAGTGCAACGATGGCTGTTAGTGCTACAATGGCATCTTGGTTTAGCTCTCTAGACACAGGATTGAGGTTGTCATGGTGTAGTTTAATATCAAAGAATGTTACATAGCATTCATGTAATATATAGAGGATTATTTCTGCAGCTGAAATAAAGCCACAGCTAATAAGATAGAAATATTCTTATATGCTGGAAAGGGCTTGAAGAAATTGCTGGAATAAAGAATATGAAAGTGCTATCTGTTTATTACGTGATTAAGTAGAGGTAAAACAAAAAAAAAATCCAAACATACATGTGTTCCTCCCCACTATTTTCTTTCTTTCCTATTTTTCCTATTTTATCATTCATCTTTCCTTCTTTACTTGTCAGTACATCTCTCTCAGAGTAGCTGCAGCAGTCTTTTTTTAAATTGTGTTCCAGAGTGGAACTGGCAGACAAATTTGTAGATTCTCCCCAAAATGATACAGAATGGTTACTGATGTTTTGGTGGCTTGTGAAGATGTGTGGAGTTTTACCATCAGAGAGACTTTTAAACATCAATGTCTCTAATATCTTGCATCGTGAAGGCTGTGTTATATTGTAGACTTAATAGAAGAATGCTGGCTGGTAATTCCTGCAGCTGACCCATCCCTTCTAGAAACACCAAAGCTTTTCTTCTAGCCAGGTTTCAGAACTTGATTTTAAAGTGGAGGATTCTAGCACAACACTGAATAAATTATTCCACCATGTTAAAAAATACTTGCTTTAATCCTTTTCTGGATTTTTCTTGCTTCAAGGTAGGAAGTAAAAGATGAGAAGTAGATGAAGAAAAAAATAATTAAAAAAAGATTATTTTAACAGTTTCAGTTTCATGTAAAATAAGCTCTCATGACTAGGAGATATTGTGGTACATAAAGTGCACTGCAAGAAATATTACCCTGAGAACTACAGATGAGAGTGCTATAGTGCTACAATTACCAAAACATATAGCTGTTTAAAAAAGAGGATATTTATAGGATAATTACTAGTCTTACCATAGCTTATAGAAACTAGTTATCAGGATGATAAGTTGCCAGATCCTAAGCAGATACTTTGTTTTGGGTTCCAGGTTACTGTATCTTTTCAGTTGTGAAAAATAACCCTTCAGGAAGGATCAAATCAAACACAGTTTCAGTTTATAATAGAAGTTAAGAAAGTTATTTAATTTAAGAAAAAAAGTTTAAAAAGTTTATTAAATTTAAGAAACAAGGTTTACTTGAGCACTAATTTGGCAACCAATTATTTCAGAGATCAAGGCTTATACATTTACATTTTATCAATCTTGTAATCTCGATTCTCCAAATAAAACATAAAGTCACTGTACAGTGTTTACAAGTTACCCTTACAGCACTGAGAAATGGAAGAATTCTCTTCCATTTTTTTTTTTCAAAGCATTAAGGCATTAAGTATTCTAAAATCATTTTGAACTAATACCACAGCTTTAATATTTCACAATCAGTAAATTTCCTGCCTGACATTGGATTTAATTTAGTCTAACTCCATGATTTTGCTTGTTAACTTTAGCAGAAATAGTGTTTTCAGATGAATGAGTGCTGTAAAAGTCTGCTTACTATTCTCCTACTAATCAAACTATTATAATGTGTATCTCAAGTGATCTACGCTGACTTTAACAGTGGTTTCTTTTGGTCTGAAAATGTAATACACACAGAATGTTTTCTAGCATTAACTATAAAGGATTTAGCTATTTAACCTCTTGCTTCCGTGCATTACAAACCCAGGGGTTTAAGGTAAAAATCTCAACAGAGGTTACATTTTGTAGAATATTCATTTAGGAACCAAGTATAAAAATCTGTCTGCACAGCTACATGTAATTATTGGTTCCCAAGGAACTCCATCTAACTCTCTTTAAAGCTTTGCCAATATACACAGAGGTGAGTAAATCTGAAAATAACAATTATCTAACATATTTGAACTCGGTGAAGGTATTATTTGCTTGTTCACATACACTTGAATGGAAATGTGATGAATTAAGTAGTCTTCCTGTAGAATGCAAATGCCTTTAAGCAAACGATTGAAATCTATTTATCTCCTTTAAATAGTGCGACTTTGTTTGACCAAGAGCTGCCTCATAATAACCTAACTTCAGAGCCACTGATGGTGACTCTCATCTTCATTCTGAGTTTCTTGCTTTAGGAGATTTAAGAGCAAAACATACCTCTGTTATTTTTGTCTTTTTTTTCTCTCCCCAATTTTAAACATTCTCATATGCCCCCTTTCTCTTTAGCTACCATACTTGCACCTCAGTGATTTGATATTAATAGCAAAGATTAGGCAGTTTCAGCTCATCAGAGAAGAGATATTAATCATCATCAGGCCCAATGAGAAGTTTAATTTTCCGCTTCTCTTTTTTCACTAAGCTCTGGCGGCTGTCACTCGCACCGATGTCTGCGGGACATTTACTAATCTGCTTCTGTAGATGCATTTCAGTGGTTTCTCTCCTTTTATTTCCTCTGTCAATCTCAGCGAGTTTCATCATTGCAGGCTTTAATTGAAGACCACTGTCAGGAGATGGAGAGAAGAAAATTATTCCTTGAACAAAGCTAGTTTAGGGACTCATGGTTTTTATTGTATTCGGGAGGAAGATGGATTAAATCAGGATATTGAAAACTATGGGAATTGTTGTTTCGGTATGTGACTCACTACCTGTTCCCTTCAAAAATGTCATGTCCTCCAGTCCCCAGCTCCTGTTTGTATGCTTTTATATATTTGTGCCTGAGAAGTATGGTTAGATTTGTGTTGTAATACGAATGTGGAACACACCGAATCAAGGCATGACAAGAAATAATCCACATAGAAAACTTCATAAATTACACCAGTACAATTGTACTGGTCTATGTCATTGTTGTGGATAGTATTATTGCAGTGTAAGAGTGGCTTTTGCCAGCTCAGTTAAAACAGCTTCCAAAATGACATATGTACCAATAAAAGCAATCATGTGGGATATTATCCTAGTTGACATAGCAATAGCTGTTTAAAATGGTATGTCATCTTAGACTGGCACAAGCTTATGTTACAGAGCAGCCATAAGCGTAACAAAATTCTTTTCTGAGATGATGCTGCTACTGTCACCTAATTACAATAAGACAGTGCAGTACTGTCTGTATAGGTGTTAATGTGCAGTCTGCATATTCCACCTATTCTGGGGGAGGGAGTGGGTGGGGTGGGGTGAGGTTGTTTTATCAGCTTCTAAGTAGTTTTAAAAGCAGAAGCTCTCCAGGAGGAGCAGCAGGTTGCAGTTTTGTATGTCAAGGAACAGATGAGACTATAAGAAAGCAACACAGGATGCTCAAAAGCAAAATGGTCAGTCTTCTGTATTCATCAGATAGACCTCATTTATTTGATAGTGGATTTGTTGGTTTAACAGTGATGTAGCTGATTAATTTGTACGGTACATGCTGTGAAAACACCCAAGTAAAATTTAAAGCAGTTCATAATTGTGGATGCTACTGTGCTATTTTACTGTCTCTGAATGCCTGATTTTGAGTCAGTGTTTCTCCTGTTTAAAAAACAGGCCCCTTCAAATTTGAAGAAGCCCAAGTTCAGCATGACAGAACTTGAACCCAGAACCACTCATTACTTTTTAAAATCTCTGCAGAAAAGATGGCTCCCCAGCCTGATACATTGCTGTACTGGGGGAATCATCATATTCCCTCCTGCAAGGAAGACTCTTGGTAACTGCATTTTTTTTTAGCTTCCAAAAAGTCTTCTGTCTACACTGCTCATGATGAGCCTTGTAACTGCAGCAGGCCTCTAAGTTTTCCACTCATGGAACCTTCCTGAGCTTTATTAAAAATGACCTTTTAAAAACATTTTTTTTGCTATTGATAGTCACTTTTCTACCTTGTGGACTGAAAACACAATAGGCCAGTAAATCAAGAAAAAATTGCATTAGCTCAGAAAAAAATGTTATTACCCATTGCAATTGCTACCACTAAAGAAAGGGCAGAACCCCCTCCCCCAACAAATCTACAACAATTAGTACTGTTTTTCTTCTGAAAATTGGCTTGACAATTTATTTTGCAGGTTGACTCAGGGGAGCTAGAACTCAAATAATATTGTAAACTTGAAGCAAAGCATAACAGCAATTTTTGGGGAAAAAATATTTACAGCATACTGGACTGCAATCTATGAACATATCTGATGAACAGAGGAGGACAAGATGTCATTTCCTTTATTTTTTTGGTAAGAGGTAAGGTATTGACCATGCAAACAGATTGTTTCAGAATACATTTGCATTGTTAAACAGATTGTTATATTTTTAATAACTTAGTGATCATATGCCTTACATATCCAGCAGGAAATTACAAGGAGTAGGAAGATATTATATTATTTGGATATTGCTTAGAAATATTACACTAAGGTCCTGGTGCTTTTGTCATAGTTTGACTGCACAGAAGTAATAGAAAAATCTTAGCCATTTCTGAACAGGGGATGTTTTTGTGCTTATTACAGTTTGGTGGCAAAAATGTAGCATACTTTATTGAGGAGCTGTGGTGAAATAGAGACTCTGCTTAGAGGCAGACAGGAAATGGAAAGCTTCTACTGGTGGAAAGACTATCCATGGTAATTTTAGGTAGTGCTTGTTGAAAGAACCAGATTTTCAGTGAGGGAGAGTAGGAATCGCAAGAAAAATTGGTGAAGGTTGGGGGCTGTGTTTTTAGTGAGTCTCACAGAAGAGATGTTCTAGTGGTGTGGCGAAAACAGAGGATATGTGTGTTTAACTAAGGGTGGAGGAGCTAATGAATAAGTGTGAGGAAAGAGCCATGCTCTGGTGTTATTGTCACTTGTCATAAACAATTTCTTAGTAGGAAGCTGAATGGAGTACTGAGAGCTGTTTTTTTGTAACAATCCAAGGACGGAGAAAAGACAGAAGAAAAGATGTGCATGCATTGCAAGTAGTGGGATGTAGTAAAAAGGTGGGTTCATATGGAAAAAAGAGAGTCTTATGTTGAGGAGTCAGGAAGACACTGAGTCCCATTATGAGACCATCATTTGCAATATTACTAAAAGCAGCCTCACTGTTTCTCACGCTAACCTTATTGTTGTACTTGAGCATCATGTATGTGTGAAAAGATTCAGCATCATAGATACATGTATGGTATTATCCATTCCAAATCATTCTTTTACGTTTCAATCTTTTGAAATTACATGGAATTTTTGTATCTGAAATTCACTCTAAACATGAAAGCTACCAGTTGAACCTGCAAATGGATAATTGAGATGTTGTAGTCATCAAGCTTTAGTTTGTGCATTTAATTGAATCAATGTTGTGAAGTTGAAGGAAGTCACTAAGAATTGTTAAGAGAGAATTTGCTGTTACAAGGAATACAGAAAACCTGCCAAATTGGTTCTCTCAAGAGCAAACATTAAATGGACACTTCTGGATGCTGAAACTGAAAAGGAATTAAAATTAAGAGTCTGAACTGTAAGAGTTAACGTTGTCATTATTTCAACGTGGGTCATTGAACATCAGCTTATGGCTGGGAGAATATAGAATACAGGCAAAACCATATTCCTAATTAATCTATTAACTATTTATTTCCAAAGAAAACAGCAGAAAGCTCTTACCAAGATGATGATGATGTCAGCCAAGGTACAGGAGAAAAAAGTACTTGAGGAGGTACTTGCTTCTTCAGATGGCAAAAGCAGGATAAAAAAGATCAGAACTTCACAAATACAGTAATGCAGGATGTTTGAAATATTATTTATGAAAATGTTTGTTGAGAAAAAAGTCTATCTTAGTACTGTCCTAAAGTGCTTGTTAGAAGGTTAAACCTTTTCCCTGGTGGTTTGAGAGAAAGTTTGATAAATAGTGAAATTCTCAGGAAGATGAGGAGTGCACATTTGTATTCAGTGCTGCAAGCTCACTAGATTTTTCATTGCATACAGAAGTGGATTTGATCTGAAAATAACAAGCTACAGCCTTAAATTGCAGCAATGGGAGATTTAGGTAGAGTTTGACAGGAGGAAAAGCAACTGTTAAACATGTGTGAAGTATCCTGATAGATGGAGAACAGGAATTGTGGAATCCCCTCCATGAGATTTTTTTAAAGCAGGATGGTACAATGGCAAATTAAGTTGAATATTTGTAAGCGTAAAGTAAGGCACCTTGGGAAAGAATAATCTTAATACACTATAGTGGACTCTTAGGTAATTGTCATTGCTATGGAACTAGATCTTGGACTTTTAATAAATATTCCTAGGAAAGTTGAATTTAACACTGGAAGGTAGTAGGTAATGTATATATGTCGGTAGCCACAGGCAAAATTTGATAGACCTTGCTTGTTATTAGAATGGGATACTTAATTGTATTTTTCCATTGCTTTACCAAATTGAGAGCTTTCTAAAAATACACAAGGCAAGGCAGAGATTTTCAGATGAACAGATACTGTTAATACAAAGACAAATGTTTTTTATTAGATCAACAATACATTTAGGATGGAAATGGGAGGAAAATATCTGTTCATCAGATCAGTACACTTCTGGCACAGCCTCTCAGTGGGATTAATGAAAGACAGAAAGCACTCACTGGTTCTAAGGCAAAATTTGAGCTGTTTAAGAAAGGGCTTATATGATATATCAGCATGGGACAACTGGGCCTTAGCTCAATAACTGAAAAGGTCCCTTCTAATCCTGTGTGGTATCTTTGCAAATATATTCCCTTTTTGCTCCATGGAACCCTCTTGGGTTCCACTGAACAGGCAATAATCTCCTCTGCTAGAGAAGGTGTATTATTTGGAGATTATGTTTTGGCTTCTTCATGGTTTTAAAACACCATGTTTAAGGATTAAAGCAGCAGCAGAGCTGATTATTTAGTGGGTATTACTTGATGAGGTAACGACACTTGCCTTCTTTACTAAGTACTTTTTGATCTACTGATGAAAAACACTACATAGGCTAGGTAACATTATTGTTATTATAGTGGAGAGTTGGGGACTAGTTAGTCACACCAACCTTTTTAGGCAAAGGGAAAGAAATGTTGATGGAGAAAAAAGAATTCTGTTAAGTTTCAGGAACACTGCTTGTAAGTTGTCTTTTGAGTGACAGTCTCTCTGTGTAATCTTAACTACTCAAAGCACTTGTGTGGGAAAATGGATTTCTTTCAAAGTGGGTAGTTCATGGAATGCAATTTGTAAAGAAACATACAGCATGTATTGAAAAAGCTCTGATCCACCTGTTATTTCTTTGCCTTGCACATTGATTTTCCTCCTACTATATTTCCTGTCCTGAAGGATACAGAAGTGTTCTTCAAAATACAGACTTCATCCTTAGAGAAGCTGAGAACATATAGCTCCCAATGACTTAGGTTTTATTTGTGGAGATTTATTGTCCATCATTATCAAACATCAAAAAACCCTTGGAAGCATTGCACAAGAGGAAGGGTGAGGATGTGAGGAGTAACACTAAAACACACTGACACAGAAGGAGGAATTTGAAGACGAGTATAGTTATTATATTCGTATTTGACCAAAATGCAGAGGCAAACAGCCCCAGTCCTGCAAAAAATGAGTGAGATTGTGATTAAGTGGCTATGATCTCTCTTCATAGCATTCCCAAACTGTTCAGTCATAGTGACAGTCTCTCACATAGTGCATACAGCTTTTCTTAGGTGGAATAGCATTGTGTCCTGTTTACCTCAACTTGCATTTATGAGACATGGGTCACCTGTCCACTGATGTGGTTTCCATATGTTTTGGTGCTTATTCAAATCAGATGGCCCTAAAGCATAAACCCAGCCCCATCTTGCATTTTTTTTTGCACTCATGATACTAAATTTATGTTGTCAAAGTCCATAGATTTTTAACAGTAAGAGAAGATAGTCTCTCAAACTATTACTTTATTTTATGTATGAAAATGATTGTCTATGACTCTCCTCCCATTGTTCACCAAATGATTTTTTTTAGCACTGCAAAGCTATTCCATGTATAGAGGAGAATGAGTTGGAAACTGTTCTGAATTGAATATAAACAGAATTTCTAGCAGCATTCTGATGAGCAACTCTTTTTATTGTTGCTGGAAAAAAAAAAGGATTCTTATACTTTTGTGACGCAGGTTGAGTTTTGGGGATTTCTAGTTGCTAAAACTTGTTTGTGTGTAAACCAAATTGCTGAAAAAATAATCAAAGATCAAAAAACATTTAAAAAAATATCTGTGTGTACGTGTAGACTATGAAGACATGTTCCTGTTTGTGCAGTTGTTTTTGAAAGAAAAGGTCTCTCCCATTTAAAACTGGGATAATTTTTTTTTTAATCATCTATTCCTTTATTATTTATAGTATGTTGTGTATGTAGTTTTTTAGAAAGCTATTGATGAAATGTAGTCCATGAGATATAAATTTGAGACTGGATAAGCACAAATAAGGTATTTATTCACCACATAACCCTTCAAAAACCTTTGAGAAATAAATGAATCTATAGAAATCTTTTATTATAGTTTTTCAAGATTATGACAAATTTGGCAGATCGAATCTTTTATAAAATCAATATGACTGCAGAAAGGTTAAATGAAATCAGTATTTTTGAGAGTTTGAACATTCACAAAGAAGCTTTCCAACCTTTTGGCTTTAATACTCTTACACTCGAGTAAACAAGGCGTTCTTCAATAAAACAAAACAAGCAGTTTCTCTGTAATTAACTACACAAAATGGAATAGCTCACTCTTTCTTCTACTTGATGTTTTACATAGGTAGAGATTGTCTTGAAAGAGTACTGGATTTAAAAAAGGCATCCTGTTGTCTAGGTATGAAAGAAAGAGTGCAGGAGATCCATCAAGGCTATAACAGAGCAGAGAGGGATAAGCAGAGTCATTTGAGCACCATAACTGTTGTTATCCAGAGAAGTATTTGAATACCTGTGTTTCTTTAAAGTTTCTTTTATGTGAATGCAGAAATATTTCCTGGTTTCATATTTTTATGTAACTACAACTGTGTGGTAGAACTTTTATTTAGCCATTTCTTTACAGATAGTTGTGCCTAATTTCTGTAGTCCCTAATTTCTCTGCCCCTAATTCATTGCTGAAGAATTTTTATTGTGATACTACACCTATGCTTGGCTTCACAGTAGACTGTGACAAGAACGTCATCACATAAGGGACAAAACATTTAAATGCTTAGCTACATTTTTGAAGTTATTGGTTCTATTTTCTTCCAGTTTGCTGTTTTTACAAATGAGGTTCTGCATGATCATTCTGGCCACCTCAACTTGATGGACAAAATTGAAGGCAATTTCCAAATGGCTTGTTTATTGAGAATTCTTAGTAGTTTCTATGGCTTGCTCTTGTTTCTTTCTTACATTGCTTGCTGGTCTGTTTTCATGTATCAGTCTCTCTTCTGATAAATGCTGAAAGTAAAAGCAACTCCAAAAAAGGAATTAATCATTAAAACTCTTTTATATCTGGTTTTCTTTCTTTTGCCATCTCTTACTGCATCACAGCCTGTCATTCTGCCATGCTTTGTTACTCACTTGTATGTGCATTCGTAGCTCTGTCTTTTCTTTCACATTTTTTGCTTGGTTACCCTCTATCACTTTCAGCCTCACTCAAAATCCTGTTCCCATTTTCCTCTTGCACTTGCACTGGTTCACACATCCCTCACACTCTTACTCTTTCCTCAGTGTTTTCACACCTTGAGCCCTTTTAAGCCTTTTGTGTTGCACTTCTTTTTCGTGCTTCATTTCACTCTGTCTCTCTGTCACACATGTTCAATTTTCTCTATTTTATCACTGAATTCCTGGGGGTATATTTGCAATGCTGCCTAGTGGAAATAAGGGCTGATATTCTAGTATTTCTCTAATAGTCTTTTTGTTCCTTGTTCAACACCAATGATGATGTGATCAGAAAATCTTAACCACTTCTACTTTCCCTCCACATAGAATCATAGAATCATTTCGATTGGAAAAGACCCTTGGGATCAAGTCCAACCATCTACCCTAGTCTACAAAGTTCTCCCCTACACCATATCCCCCAACACCACATCTAAATGACTCTTAAACATGTCCAGGGATGGTGACTCAACCACCTCCCTGGGCAGCCTATTCCAATGCCCTCTTTCCATTCCATTTGCATTCCATGGCATTTCCATTCCAATGCCAATGCCCAAAGACCACTCTTTCTGTGAAAAATTCTTTCCTAATGTTTAGTCTAAACCTACCCTGTTGGAGCTTGAGGCCATTCCCTCTCGTTCTGTCACTAATTACCTGTCACTAATGCCTAATTACATGTATATCATTAATGTTTTTTCTCTTTTCTTTTTTTAAATACATAATCCCATTTGCTTCCCCTTTTAAAACTGATTTTCACTACAAAGAGGTACAAACCCAAGCAATATGTTCAGCAAGGTTATAATGTGATCTGTGCAAAAGTCTCACAGAGCCTGGAAATGGAGCTAAAAGACAAGAGTGTTGCATCCTTCCAGTTGTAACAGACAAGATCCAATATGGGTCAGATGTTCTTTTTTATATAACAGTGAGATTTCAGAATGAAGAAGTTGTACAAATCAATTGTGCACAGTTCATCTATCTATTGTTTTCCAATGCTGTATAGTCCACAGTCTAAATACCTTCTTAGCTATGCTTAACATAAAAAAAACCACTGACTGCAGCTTCTGGGACTCCATTTTATATGATAATTAAGTATGCTCTTTATGAGTAAATTTCTCCTAACCAACTTAGCTTTCTGTTCTTTTTCTGTAACATACTCTTGAGCTGTATAGTTTCCTTGCATCTGGTTTATTTGCACAGACTCAAATGCTGTTTCAGAGCATTTATATTAGGGCTTCCACTGAAGAAAATGTGGTTTGAAATTGTACAGCCAGCCAAAAGTAATTAAAGTACAAGATTTTCAGATAGTTGAAAATTTCCTCACAAATCCATGCCCTGCTTCTCTCTGTGAAGTGTTCATAATTTAGTACATTGAGCTAATGGCTCCCAGAAATGATGGTAGTGTTGGAGGGTGTTTGTACTTACAGTTAGCTTGTTGCTAGACAGTCTTAGCATTATTTCACTGTAAGTAATACAAGCAGGAAGAAATAAGAGGCTCTGTTGCTTGCTCAGTCATTTATGATAGCATCCCAGGCTTGGGAAGAAGAGGCGCTAGGAGGCAGAAGAGGTGTTTAGATGTTGTCTAGAAATAAGCAAAGCAATTCATTCATTCTGACTACGTAGCAAAACTCAAAGTACATCTCCATTGCCTTTAATAGCACAGTTGAAGCAGTGCTGTTGCATATCCAGTATCTTCACTGCTGTTGGTACCGTAGCAGCATGGATATTTTGGGATTCCATGTGCAGTGCAAGCTCATACAGCCTGACTGTTGTCAATGTCTGAACTCATTAATGAAGCATTTCTGGTGTGCCTGCACTTCAGAGCTGCCATGACCCATGTCGTGGTTTAGCCTCAGACGGCAACAAAGGACCACGTGGCAGCCACGCGAACCCAGCAGGGCGCCAACCGCCGCT
>JAOQGH010000001.1:56780227-56892358 GCA_025769975.1 Gallinago jamesoni
ACCCTTGAGGGACACCACTTGTCACTGCTCTCCATCTGGACTTAAAGCCATTGAGTACAACCCTCTGGATGCGACCAACTCCAAGATTTTTACTTTCCAATAAATATAAAAAATTCCAAGACTTTAAATATAATTTTAAGAATGCAAAATACTAAGCACAGGCAGCAAATTCTTCACTTGCTCTTACATCTTGTGTGATTCTTAATGTTCCAAGTTGGAACAAGGTTTAATGACCATCACATAATAAAGTAGCATAGACCTATGTGGTTGTTAGGCAAGTCTGGAACGTTACTTTCTCTGCTGGTTGGTTTCAGTCAGATTATTCATAGAAAGATCAAAAAACATCGTCTAGTAGAATTTACAACAAATATTTGTGCTCGCCAAATAAGAAACTAAATCGGTTCTGTAGAAGGTGCTGGTATGAATTTTTAACACCTACCTGGTGAACTTACAGTTTCTTGAAAGAGGAAGGGCTGTCTCCCAAATCATAAGAAATCACATTCAGGTGTCCTGCCAAGTAGAATTTTACCATCAGGGACAAAATACATATTATATACAGATAGAAACGTAGGATTTTCTTCAGAGGAGCAAGTGCAGTGAGAGCTGGTATAACTCAGTGTCTGAACTATTTTAATGATAGTTAAGACCAGAAGAAGGCATAATTTAAAAAGTTGATATTAATGTTAAAATATAGTATTCCTGTTCTATTGTCTGCCTCAACTTTTCCTAGGCAGATGATCGTAATTTAGAAGGCAGAAGGCCATGTTTTCTTGTTTGTGTTTTCTTTGTTTGTGTTTGTATTGCGGCAGCCTGTTCTCAGAAGGAAAAGGGTGAAAAAAAGCAATATCCTTCTAGCATTCACTCCTCAGCTTCCTATGTCAGTTCTTAACAGCTGGTTCCTGTGCCTTGGCTTTTTCAAATTAATATTCAATATGTAACTAAAAATAGTGATTAAGATCCTTCTTTTTCCTAGAACAAGGTAGGAATAGATTGGAAAGGATGTTACTTTTCTCCCTCTCTTTTTTTTTCCCCCTCTGTTGCTGTTTCTTCTTTAGCTTGACCTTTAAAGGGCTTTTGCAGTTGCAGCGGTTTTTTATGTAGCTGACCTATTGGTTTTTTCTATGTTTTGTTGTTCTTTAGGCATAAGGTGCGTTGATTTTTTAACATGAAACAGTTTTGGTCAAGTCTCCATCTATTCTGATTAGACTTCAAGATTAAAAAAAATTAATCACCACTACACACAATCCATTTATTCCTAAAGACAATACAAGAGGTTTTGTAAATGCCTCCACCTTCACCTTCCCTTTACCCCAACACAAAAACTTTTCATAGACGTCAATTAGTTCATGCTCTTTCTCACTGTGGAAAGCCTATCGCTGTCAGTCCTGACATCATTAATAATGCCATGCTGTAGTATTTTATTTGTGCTTCTTAAAGAGGTGTCCCACACTATATTCTACTTGTGAGAGAAATTCCTGGAGATAATGAAAACTTGTAAAACAAGTGTTTATTTAAATACGTGCTGATCCCATGAATATTGAGCGCTGCTGTGCTGATTGAGTGAAACAACTTTTTTTTTTTAGAATAGGAAGCAAGCATGTCAATGGGGCTTAACCCCAGTATTGTCTTACGCAAGAATAGGTATATTCTTTTGGACCCTTATTTAGGATCCTAAATATACATTAATATGGTTTTGTGCACTGGAGCAAAAGTGTGAATTAGTTTCAAAGATACACCTCACCTGTTACAAGATAAAGTCTTAGTAGGCAGCACATCTAAACCTTGCTGTCAGTTGATGTTATTTAACCTCAATAAGCTTGTGGCTGCTCAAAAATGAAAATTTCCCTGTGCTTGCTGCGCAGGAAGCTCAGCAGGTTTGTGATGGGGCACCAGGGATATGGCCCACATTTTGACCTACCACAGTACAGCACTGTGTACATTTATGGTACAACATAAAAATGACTAACACCACCATGCTATATGCATGCAGAATATAATGAAATATTAGACCTCTGCTTGTTTTCATCAAAGTCACTGAGTTTTGCTTTTCACTCACTTGGAATAGGATTATATTTCTGAAACGCTTTTTTTTCACTTCTGTAACAAAACAAGACTATCATAAAGAACAGTAATTTCCTCATGTTTCATAGGAAACCTAGGCCACCGATTGAAATGAAATCTGTATCTACCTGATATATCTGATATAAAATCAGTTCTGCGCCTACTTATTCTCTCTTTGTAGAAGGAGCATCTCTAACATATTAAAGCTAAATATTTTTTAAAAAGTAGAAGTTAAGTAAGTTAATGGAAAAAAGAGGTCCCATATTACATGTCAGTTGAGTCTGGTCACCAAAACCAGATTGTAGTCCTGGGGTAGATATCTGCCTACACTGAAGCTCATTCTGAATGCACTGTTGATTTCCATGGGATAAACACACTACCTTTGTCCTGAAAACTAGGAGTATATTTTCTAGTTTGTTCATTTTAAATTCATTATTCTCCTTTGTGTATATTATGGGGGTTTAAGATTTTAAGTAGAAAAGTATTACTTTATCAAACACAATATATTGGCCAGCTGTGGCTTTCTATTGGAAAATGTGGGGAAAGTTGGAAAATGTGAGAATCTATTTAGGATTCCATTTAACTGTATGGATAACTTATTGCTGTTTAATGCGACTATAAATTTTGCAGATCAACTAACTAGTTGCCTTTAGCTAATTTGTGAACTGTTGTTCTAGGTTTTATTTTTATTATGATGTCTTTTTTTTATATCTACTATTTTAAAGTGCTATGTGTTTCATTTCTGATGTCATAGCCATGACATATGCATCACTGCTGTGGTGGATTTTTCTCTGCAAGGTGTGTGAGAAATTTTGCTGTATATAGTACATGACGATCTGTTGTGACATTTTTGTTCATGAGGAGGATGAGAAACTAACTCATGAGTTATTTTATCTCTTGTCATAAGTGAAGATAAATGTCATAACACTGATCAGCCTTCATACGTTCTGAATGTGCAGTTATTTGCATTTTCTCCTTGCTGTTCTTCAGGACTGAAGTGGCTGAAATGACAGGTGCAGTGCTGAGAATGTGTGGGGGAAATAGGAGACTCAATACTGGAAGTTATTAATAACTTATGCACTGCTGTGTCATCAGTGGAATAACACTGATGTTATTTTCTAACATCATATTAAACTAGAAATATAAACTTGCAGTATTTCTGTCTGCATGTGTAGTCTTCAGATATGTTTAGAATGAAAAGAAATCATCGTTTTAAAAATTTATTCTTTACTACTTGCTTTTATATATACATGCTCATAACTGTCATTGATGGCTAGAACTCTATAAGATCTGAAAGTTCCTACCAATCTGGTTCTTTCTGAGGAAGAAAAGGTGTGGTGCAGAATTTGGGGTTATTTATTTATTTATTTATTTATTTATCCTTGAACAGTCCTTGATGGTCAGTGAGTATTCAGATTGAGCCTTTTCCAGAAGGCTCAATCAAAATACCAGGGTATGGTTCTCTGATGGCATCTCTGTACCCAGGGAGATTAAGGGATATAACAAGCTTTCCATCAGGTTTCAGCAGCACCAACCAGCCTGAACTAATACTGTAGCATTTCTGTAGATGTGTTGAAAATCAGCTTTTGAGGTTGTGTGTAACGGTGCTACCAGGAGACTTCTAGCAATATGCATAATTTTTGCTATAGCTAAATTTTAAACTATCACGTAAGAGTCTAAATGCTGGCTTTCAGCAAAGCTGACCACTTGCATTCCCTTAGACCTTCTTTTTTCAACCCATCGCCCATGTTTAACCAAAGCCAAATTTGGACCTCTTTTGCTTTATTATTTGTTGCTGTCTGATAAAAAGCCTTTCAGGTCTGTTGATAGTAAGCCTATGATGGACTCTTAAACCAAAGTGGTTCAGGAGCTACATGGGGGCAGGTAGTGTTGTTACAGATTCCATAAAGATCTTCCCAATTCTTTTCTACATTTCCTTATACCTAAAACAAATGTGCCTATGAACTCCTCTGGTGTTAAACAGATCTGGGCATGCCTTGTCTGTCATATCATTATGTAAACATAAAGAATTGCATGCATAAATGTAATCTACATATTGGTATATTTTTATCTGTATTATTGATACTACAGTAAACCAGAGGGGCATGGCTATGACTGATGACCAAGAATCACATTCAGGAAATGAAGTCATGATATGGAAAAAGTAAGATGACAAAAGGCAAAACAGAGAATCACATAATGATACTCAATATTCCTTTGGAGGAGAGAGCCACATCTGGAGATCACTAGGAATTAATGGGCTGAATCTGTCCACTGGAGTTTCTGCATGTCTTTTAAGGTGACCAGGCTGTTTTGTCACAGAGCAGTTGTTACACATTTTTCAGGTTGTAAGGAAGCTTAGGTAAGTGCTTCAAGGAATATGCATAACTCTGTCTTATATTATGCTATTAGAGATATTCTGTTTAAAATGAACAGTTGCATTTTTGCTGTTATTCAGGGTTAGGACTGTTTTTTTTTGCTGTAGCTTCTAGATCTCAGTATATGTAAGTGCATTTCTTCTGAATGGTTGGCCTGATGAGGGTAAGGAAGGATGTGGAAAGCAGACTCTTTTGCCCAGGTTCCCCAATCCAAGTGCTGTACAATCAGGAAATGCATTATAGCATCCATTGTTGTTTCAGCAGGGAAAGCATGCTTTACATATGCAAATACTGCTCAGAAGTTTAACTTAATAATTATCAGCTGGAGTCTCTATTGATGAGCAGCTGAGGCTAATCATCAGCAACAGAATCTGAATTAACTACTACTAGGCTTTGATTGAGCGTACTTGTCTCAGGCTTGTTGTTACTGTGGCAATTGTAGAAACCTGTAGGCATTTTTATAGTCTTTTCTAAGCTTATAGATATTTATTTCTTGTACTTTCTGTACTCTTAAAAAACACTGTGAAATGCTGTATTTTAGACTTTTTCCTTCCTATCTCTTCCTCAGTGTTTTACTGAGCAGGAGCTAATAAAGAAGAGTTTCAGTCTTTTACATCCCACTGCCATGAATGACAGTCACAGTACTGTGTGCAGCTGCGGGGATGCATTGGGGCACATGCTTTACTTTAGAGAGCTGTAATGGCTGCCTGCTGTTGAATATGTATTCTGCTATATCAGGGCCTCAGAAGTTACCTTAGCACCAAGCTCACACCTGAACATAGAGAAATCTCTGGGCATAAGATATCCAAATGGTTAATGACAAATAGAGATGCAGCTCCTCCATAGGAAATCTTCAGATTAACAGATCCCATTGTCTTCCCTCCCACTCCTACTGTACACCAGGGAAATTCAGCTGGCTACAAATACTTACCCTGCAGATATCATTCATATGCCTTTTCCTAAGTGTGCTTTATTATTCACATCGCACTCCTACAGTCCCTCCACAGCTTCCCTTCTAATTATTCCCTGCTTGCCCATTCCTATGGATAACCAGTGGTATTCACCCATGTTTAAGGCAGTAAGTAGTCCATCCTGCTATGAGTTTGATTTCTCCTTTGCCAGGATGAGCCCCAGTTTATTCAAATTCATCTGGAATGTAACTCTGAGGATTTATAATTGAGTTGCAGAAGGTTTCAGCTTAAGGCACAAACACCCACTAGCCTATACTCCACTATGGTGGAGGTAGTAGCTTAAGGGCAGAGGTAATCAGGATGGCTTAAAGCAGCTCCACTGACCACTTAAACTGAGTTGGATGCTTTGCACTGCAGGAGGTAAGAAGCATTGCATGACCCTTTGGGTCAGCTAAGCTGTGGGAATAGTGACCTCTAATTGAATGGTGATAATGTCTGCAACTGATCTAAACGGGATCATTTATTTGTGCCCCCAAGTGACCACTGCTAATTGTGATGTGGTTGCTTATGACAAAAAGTCATTACTAAGCAATGACGGGTCATCGGCTCTGTAGAGAAGTGCTTCTGCCAAAAATACTACAGGCAGCACCTCTGAGCCTGGATAGGGTGGTCAAGGACAGAAGGGATATTGACCCTCTTCTCCTAGGGGATTCTCTGCTATATACTTGCAGAGCATTTTTGTTGGAGTTTTCCTGCAATACTCGTTTGATGTCTGAATATTTGCATCTTCCAAGCTGTCACATTGGCAGTCTTTACCTGCATGCAAAGCTTTTGAAAAGAAAAAGAATATCCCTCTAGCTTTGCAGAGAAAGAACTTCCTTTTCTCCCCTTTCTCCCCCCATTCCCCAACTGCTACAGAAGTGGTTTGCCAAAAAAATCAGCATCTTTACAGGAATGGGGCTTGGAGAAAATAACAATTCATCAAGAGCACAGATGGCTTATTTAGAATCTAATAGGTATTAAAACATTATTTTCCCCAAGCTTTACTCCTGATATTGATAACGTCTTATCTTTGCCAAGTTCCCCTCTTGATAACATGTTATCTTTGTCAAGCCAAGTCCCTGATAAAATCTTATTTTCACTCAGTGCTTACCATGATAAGGTGTTCTTTTCTTACATCTCCACTCCCAATGAAATGGGAGAAAAAATTTATTTTTAGTCCTTTTCTTGAAGACACATATATTTTGGCAAGGCAATACAAAGCAGGGAAAGGAAGAATGAGTAGATGACAGAAGAAAGAAAAAAAAATCATTCAATTCTAAGCAAGGAAATGGGCAAATCATTTGAAGACATATGGGCTCTTGTTTTAAATTTTCAAATAAGCTAACATGCATAACATTAGCTAATAAGCTAGAATTTCTGTTGAAAATGCAAACTATTAAATAGAGCCACATCCATTTTCAGGAAAAATATATGATATGTCTAGATTTTCTTTCCCTCTTTCTTCCTGCATTCTCTTACAGGCTTTTTCTTTACCTTAAGTCTTTTACTGTTTACCATACTTATTATCCCTGTTAGAAGTACTAGAATTAGATTCACTCAGCCAGCACATAAACAGCTCTCTGCAGCATGATGCTATCGTTGGTGGTACAATTGCTAACTCTTTTCGAGACACAACCCCTTCCTCATTTGTGTGCAGAGCAAGTGCAGCAATGTGGTGAGTGGTTCTTGGACCACTCAGTTTAGTTAATTAAAGAGACTGGAAGGTGTGTCATGAAAAAGCTGGGGGAGCACAGAAAGATAAAGGACAACTACGTAGTTTATGAAGTCAAATCTGCCCTGGGAAATTGTTTTTGTCGCTACTGCTTGAGTTCATTCATTACATGATGTTCATGAAGCAAAGCTATTACAAGTAATTTCTTTCCCCTTTTCTGTGTTTCCGGCTTTCAGATTCTTGCCTTACAGAAATGTTAAGTATATACACTGTTGCATATGCAGGTGATGAGGTCTGTCCTCTGAATAAATGAAGTGCAGAAAAGGTGCTTATTTGTTGAAAAACTTCATCAGAACCATCTCAATTGTACATGCAAAACTGTTATTTTCTTTTGACATTAATGACTCTACACTTCTCTGCCCTGCCTGGAAAGAGGGATTGATAGAACAACCTTTCCCTCAAATAACTGAAAAATAAGTCATTGATCCTCTTGCTGCATTTAGGTATTATAGTGATCTGCATCATAGGCCAAGGAGGGAATAAATAAGTCTATTTCAGAGAAGGGTATGAGTGGTCACAAACTGAGTGGTGAGATGAAGAAAGTTACCGAACAGCTGTGAGCACCATCCATCCTGCTCACAAAATGATGCCAAGGCTATCAGGAAATAAAGTGGTAATCATGGAATTAATGATCCTGTCCTCAGACACAAAAGAACGACAGCAAAGACTGGACTTTCATTCTCATATTTCTAAACGTCTGACTGGTTGACTTCTGTAAGTGAGTTGACCCTGGGTGGACATGAGGTGTCTACCAAAGCGGCTCTATCACTCCCCCTCCTTTGGTGGACAAGGGAGAGAAAATACAATGAAAGGCTGGTCGGTTGAGATAAGGACAGGGAGATCACTCACCAGATACCATCATGGGCAAAAAGGACTTGGCTCAGGGAAATTAATTTAACTTATTGCCAAACAAATCAGAGTAGAGTAATGAGAAATAAAACCAAATCTTAAAAAAACACCTTCCCCTATCCCTTGCCCAGGGACAGGTCCAAGTTGGAGCTGGCTGCCATTGGCTGTGTTGGACATAGGGGAAGCCTCTAGCAGCTTTTCACAGAAACCACCCATAAAGCCCCCCACCTACCAAAACCTTGCCACACAAACCCAATACTCTTTACAAACCTGATGCTCTGTGAGTGTAGGGTTTTTGTGTATGATACATTTAATTTCCAAGTCCACTGATTGTAGAGGGCTATTTTGTTCAAGGAAAGGACAGTGGGAGGGCATCTCCGTGTATATGAGCAGCAGACAATAATGTGATGCTTTAAATAAGGTTGTTCTGCAGTGGAATTTAATGGTTCAGGCTTGGATTCAATAAAACATGTTATCATGGTCTCAAGTATCTTTAAAAGCAGTAGAAGCAAACACTGACTTAGCACTTAAAGGACAAGCTGAAGTGCTTAAGTGCAGTTGCTATTGCCTAAGTCCAAGGCTGATGGTTGACTGGTGTCTTGTGTGGAAACAGTCTCTTCTTACCAGTGAATGTGTAATTTAGAATATATGTTGCCAGAGCCAAATCCCAAGAAAGGTTTGTGCTTAACATTGATGGGAGCAGCTTTTTTATCAGAGCTGAGGAAACTTGTTTGGGCACTATGGAAAGGTTTTATTGTTTTATTATGCTGTCACTGTCTAGTGGCCATCAGCCTTTGGTGTTCTTATAGTGAAATCATTTAATGGCACAACTTTCTACTACTGAAACTTGAAAGCATAAGCTCATAATTGCTTCATATCATATTAAAATCAAGATGTTCTGTGTTCACAGCTCTGGAGTAAATTTCTTAGACTATATTCCACTATTAAGATGGTTCTTTGGGCAAGGTTTTTTACTTCTAGCTGAGATCACACTGCTGAGATTTACAAAAAGACATAAGAGAAAATAAATGCCTTGGTGAGTGTGAGAATAGGCACCTTGGGATGCCTTAGCACCTACTTGTGGAGGCATATATCTTAAAGTACCAAACTGTTAACAAAAAGGACTTCATTCATATCTGTCTGTATAACCAATACCTCCTAGAGCATCCAGCTGGGTAGAAGTGCATAGAGTACTAAGGTGTTAGATGATTAAAGCTGAGCTAGAGCTCCAAAAGAAAAGGGATAGTTTATCTGCTTACACAGAGCTTTTATGTCTCCATAATCCTGACTGCAGTCTTATTTTTCTTTTCGCTTAGGGTTCATGGATTTGTCTACGATGGTCTTTATGGGGAAAAAAATAATTGTGGAATGAACTTCAAATGATTTTGCTCATGGCCTTAACTGGGGGAAATTATGAGGGTGGTTGCCTGCTATCCCAGTTCTTTCTGCAGCATGTTGGCTTTTGGTTAAAATTGTTATACTGCTAGTCCTCAAAGGGTGCGCTAATAATATGAATTTTCAACTGTGAACAAATCTGAAATGGAGGAGCGGTGTTTTCTTGTAGACAGACTGAAACATTATCCTTGAGCAGCATAACTTCCTCTTATCTCAGAGGCAGCCTAGAGTTCACTGTCATCAGTTAATTCATTATAAAGGCATTACACGCTATTAGGCAAGGGATGAAAAATAGCTAAAACACACGGAAATCTCTAGACCTTGTAAAGATGCCAAAAAAACAAGTAGTTTGCACTTAAGATAGCAAAAGAACTGTAAAAAAACTAAGGGAAAAAAATCCTGCCACATACAACATAAATTTGCATGTCTCAGTTCCTAGCAAAATTTTAAGCATTTGAGTTCAGATCAGGGTCATCTGAGAAACTCAAGATCCCTGCTTCTGCACTTGTCTTCTCCGAATCATGGTGAATTTTTCATTTCTACACTGCTACTTTCCCCTTTACCCAGACCTACAGTTAACCTCTCTCTAAAGTTTGTTTTCTCAATGGCTCTTTCCCCAGCAAGCTTCCAATGCCACTGGGTCCTTTTCAGGATTATCACCTCTTCAAGACTGATAACTACAAAACTAGGAACTTGGTGTTAATGCTTATCCTTCAGGTTTTTGTTTGTAAGAAAATTCCACTGCTTCAGTCCCTTTACTTTCAAATAAACTATGCTGGATTGCATTCTATAGGCTTTATTTCTTTTAGTGTTTTAAGATGCTCTACCTAAGTAAGTTTTAATGCAATCTCTTTCCTTAAATACAGGTGACTCCACATCATGGAGTCATTCAATAATCCACAGAATTCATAACTTTCGTATTGTCAAGTTTTCTGAAATGTTGGACCTACACTGATAATAAGTCATTGACTGCTTTCAGCCATGAAATAATTATTCAAGTCTGTGTTTGAGTTTTGTTTTGTGGACAGTGGAATTTTGTAGGTCATTTTTATTTCTTTGTCATAGTTGTATTAGCACAGAAAGTCTGAGGTAAAAGGCCAGACGCAGATAGGGGGAAAAAATTAAATCTGAGACTGCCAAGGCCCAAAAATAGAACAATAACCCCAAATGAAGAATAAAAATTAATATCTTTATTATTATTTATTGCACGATTCAAAAATGTACTCCTTGCCTCAGAGCACAGCAATGTTCCTTGCAGTGTTCCCTGGGAGATCTTCTGTCCCAATGTCACACAGAGCTCATTATGTGTTATGTTATTTTATTTCATTTTGGTTCATATTAGGTAAAAAATACCTAGATATCAGCGCAGAGCACTCTGCCAGTTACTTAAGACTATAAAACTCAAGTGCGGTGCAATCAGTTTAACTCTTGTACCAAGCAGCACACACAGTCAAATATTAGAGGTCCATCACATTAGTCCACTTACTCCTTCAAAGATGAGGTGAAACACACAGTCCTTGCATTGCTTTGAAAACCAATCAGAAGCAGATCAAGGTGACGTGTTGGTGTTTACCTACTAGGCAGTAGTTCCCAAGAGGCATTTTGCCATATCTGTGTGTTCACTGAAATAAAAGTATCTTCACATATCCAGACTGGTAATAGGACTAAATAAAATAGTACATTGCCACCAGCCTTACCAGCCTCAGATGTGCAAAAATTATGAGTTAGACCATCTCAACATTTATGACAAAAATTATTTTATTTCTGAGTCTTAAGATCAAACAAATTTTTGATTTTTTTACTTTTATTTCAAATGGGTCCTGGAATTGTCTCTTTGTCGTTTACAGCAGGGAGGTGGGGTGTTAGAAATCTACCAAATATATCAAGATACACCTGAGAATAATCCGCAGTGTCAGTAACAAAACATTACTTGTCCAGCTGTACAAACCCTGAAGAGATCATCCCAGAAAATCCCTTGAACTTAGCACTTTGTAACAAAACGGATAATTTTTATAGTAAAACAATACATTTCAAGTAGTTTTATATTTCAGATCAAGAAACTAGCTGGTTGTGAAATTCCTGACATGTTTTTCTTACTACCTTTACATAACAGCAGAAATATATACTACTGAGAAGACAGTAGTGGAGTTTACTGATATTTAAAGCTAAGGGTACATAAACACTGAGCTGGTCTCTTTAGTTGCTGCAACTCCAGTCTGAGGCAGTCAGGTGATATTTTCTTTTAGCTCCTTTCTCAGACTATGCTTTTTCTTCTAAATATTATCTAGAAACCGTTCAACCATTCTCATGAATCTACCTACAATTGTTCAAATGTACAACATGGTATCATTTTTGTTAATTTTGAATTTTGGCGATTGATTTATGTTGGTAGAATAGCTAAAGAGATGTCTAGATTTTTTCAATATTTTGAAATTTTGATGAATGTTCTGAGATTTACTTTCATATCTTGCAATTTTTACAAATTGCTCAGTACCTTTTCTGGTAATTATTTGAGAAGGTAGCAGAATCTAGTGACAAGAATATGAAGAGATCAGATTCGCTAACTAGGGAGTTGTAATTGCCAGTGAAGTCTTTGGCTAGATTTGCATTGTAATTGTATGTCTGATGATAACACAGGTTGGTTGGCTGGTTGGTGTTTTTTATCCATGTATCTACACTCTTGCTGTCCAGTAATCATAATAATCAGATCCAAATGAGTTTTAGTCTTCCAAGCTGAATGGAGAAAGATAACTCAGTATTTTATTGCACTTCTAATTGTAGCTTGGTTCTGTTCTTAATGTTGACATTTCTCTATTGTTGCACCCATAATTTTCAGGCTTTTCAAATCTGTCATTTAATTTTTAATAACTATTTGCTCGAGTGTTCAAGTTCCAAAATGTCAGTGGCTAAACTTCAGAACCTGTCTTGAGACATTTTCCAAGCTCGGTTTTTTCCATAAACTTTGCTAAGAAGAAAGTCTGCAAGCAAATGCAAGATACTCAATCCTAATGGTGTTTTAAACCCAGGATAACTATTTATATGAATAACAGGAAGTGTGTACACCTATATAACTCAATAATGGAAATTTCAATTGAAGTTTTGATTTCTATAGCTGTTTTGTCATGAACTCAGTTTAGAGGACTCTACACCATTCATGAAAATACGAAACAATGGAAAAGAACAAGCAAAGAGCAGGTCTTTATAGCAGGGAGATAGTTTTGAGTCAGAGGGTGAGAAATGTACTTGTTTAGGGGAAGTACTAAACAATAACTTCAAAATTTCCATTTTTTAAACCACTCAAGCTGGTGTTTGTTTGATAAAGTCAAAGGAACTCTCTGCATTGGAATAATTCTTAAATAGCATTTTCTTTTTTCAATACGTGCAGCTGGGAAGTTATTTCAGAGAAATGCCTTAGTATAAGATACTCACTTATCTTCACTGTAAAGGAAAGACTTTACAGTGTGTGGATAACACTCATTGTCTTTTGCTTTGTTTCAATTTGATTTCAATCAAACATATTTGAACAGTAGTTCAGTTTGAGGGGTTTTTTGCTACCTTTCAAGCATTTGTACTTTGTGTGTATATAAGTAGCTTTATTAAAGTTATGTGAAAATAAGTGTCCTTTGAAAACACATCAGCTGCATCCTCATTTGCACCCCTAAAATTTGGTAGCAATAATGTACTGGGAATTGACAGTAGAATGTGTTGCAGTTGTCGTCTTTTTTCAGGTTAATTTATCTTTTTTTATACTAATTTTTAATGCTGTTTTGAACAAAGAAGATACCTTTTGAAAATGTGAAAATTAAGTGCTCCATGTATTAAGAGTTGGGGTTGTTCAGCCTGGAAAAGAGAAGGTTCAGAGGAGACCTTATAGTGGCCTTCCAGTATCTGAAGCAGGCCTACAAGAAAGCTGGGGAGGGACTGTAAGGGCATGTAGTGATAGGACAAGAGGCATTGGTTTTAAACTAGAGCAGGATAGGTTTAGGTAAGACATTAGGAAGAAGTTCTTTACAATGAGAGTGGTGAGACACTGAAATGGGTTGCCCAGAGAGGTGGTGGAGGCCCCATCCCTAGAGATGTTCAAGGTCAGGCTTGATGAAGCTCTAAGCAACCTGATCTAGTTAAAGATGTCGCTGCTTACTGCAGGAGGGTAGAACTGGATGATCTTTAAAGGTCCCTTCCAACCTAACACATTCTATGTTTCTATGATTCGATCTGGAATATAACTTTTCAGTTAAAGGTGTTGGATTGTGCCATTTTGCTTTTTTCAATATTCCCTTGTTTTTTTCAGCCAATTACTTTCCAGAATTTGACCCACATATATATCGAAAGTTTCTGTCCTTCTGAACCTCTTCTTTCTCAGCAAGCACATACCGTGTTGCTGAATAAAAACCATCTGCTCCTCACAGTGAATCAGCTGGGCCTACTGGTTGGCACAAAATGGTAACCAAAACTCTGTAGCTTGACTGTGGAGGAAATGGAGAATAGGAAAATTATTTTGTCTCACATGCATTTCTGAAATATATTTAACTATATATTAATTGTCTTTGAATTAAATCCTTCTGTTCTTGACTGTCTTCCCAGACTAGAGACTGGCAGGCAGCCCTACCCAGAACAAAAGAAACACATGCTTATCTTTTAGTGTGGTTTTAAAATTAGTTGGACCTGTAGCTCATAGAACTTCACCATTTGCCCAAGTTTACCATGCACTTAAGCGTTGCCTTAATGCCAAGTTGCCAAGCCTCACATCCCTGCCTCACGACGCTGACATTAAAGGAAAACCCGACTTCAAATATATTTTGACAGAAGTGTTTTGTTTCCTTCTCTTGCAGATGGGAAGCCAGTGTCGCTGTCTCCTCTTGAATCCCAGCCCCACAGCCCTCGGTACACGGCGTCGAGCCAGCGGGAGCGCGAGAGCTTGGAAGTCCGCATGCGGGAGGTGGAGGAGGAGAACCGCGTGCTTCGCAAGCAGCTCAGCCTGGCACAGAGTCGCAGCCCCTCGCACCACCGCGGCAACCACTCCAAAACCTACTCCATGGAAGAGGGAACAGGTGACAGCGAGAGCCTGCGGGCTGGCATTGTGGCAGGGAACAGCTCCGAGTGTGGGCAGCAACCGGCAGTGGAAAAATGCGAGGTAAATAAAAGAAAGAAACCTGCCAGAAGCAAAGCGTGATAGATTTGATCCTTTAAGGACACTGCAGATCCTTATTTCCTTCCCTCAGAACCTTTCTGCTCAGAAACCAGCCTCTTAAATGATTACTGGGCACAAGTTTTTGAAAATTTTTAATTATTATTTTTAAAAAAAACTTTAAAACAGTTAATCTTCTGAATATCTTTTGAGTTATTTTTGAAAGGATTTTTTTGTCTTTTTCATTCTTCTGTCCCCAAACCTGGTGTAAAAATCAAAGCCTTGTTCCAAGTTGACTTCAGTATAGCTGTGCTGATAAAGACCTGTGGCAAACTGGCCCTCTATGTTTCTAAATGAAATGAAAGTGCCACAGTGCTTTGAAAAGCTTTATTCCTTTGTTTGTGCTCTGTACTAGAACAGCTCAGGGTTCACCATTAATTAAATTGTGGCTTATGGAGCCAGCCTGTGCTTTTGAGTCACTTGCAGCGGTGTATCTGGAGGCTAGTGTGGAGTCACCTGCTTTGTGAGAACTGTGCCTAAGAGGTGTGGTTAACGGCAGGGAACAGGAGATCTGTTTCTAAGAAGGTTTGGGGGGATTGTTCTGGTTTGATTTTCCCCATTTTATGCCAGTAGTTTTGTGGATGTCATCCAGCTATTTAGTTGACAGATACCTGAATGATGACAGTTCCAAATATGGATAGATCCAAACCAGAAGGTGTTGGTTAAAGGCCTTGTGCCAATCCCAGCTGGTGAAGATATCAAAAATAATTCCTCCATTTATTTCTACAAAGGGGGTAATACCGTATCACCTTTTATCTTGCTTTCTGCCACTGGGAAGGTAGAACTTGAAAGAAAATAAGTGGAAGAGAAAAAGTCCTAATTATCTCTTCAGATAAAGTCTATTTGATGGGCAAATATCAAATATCATTTAAAAATGAATTATTGCTTTCCAGTTGGACATCTTTGTCTGTCAGCATGTAAAAAGGAAACATTACTTTAAAGAGAGGGAAAAGGAGGATTCTGTTTTCCGTTTTTCCTCCTCCCGATAATGAGGGTCTGATTTTCCTCCTTGTAAGCAGTTTGGCTTTTCTTTTAATAAGGGAAGGTTCGGGCCATCAATAAGCAAACCTCCTTTCCCCCTTATTATCATGCCAAGCACTGATGAGCTGAATCTCAGTTCTTGGTTGTTCAATGTACCAACCAATTTGGGACACAAAAATAGAAGCTTAAAGGAGGAATAGTTTAAGTGGCCTTTCAGTTTATAATGTGTTTTGCCAATAAATTCTCTTGCTCAGTGGGGTTTAGCATTGTGCTGGAGGCAATGGTTATATAAAATACGAAACCTCACTTTATTTGCCAACCCCCTATCTCACCAGGCACTATTTTGATAACGAAATAGCTTTTTCTTCTTTTTCTTAAGGAATTCACTCAGTAATTCAGTAACAGCATTGGAAGTTAAAATTAAACGTCCTTATTATCAGATTTGCTAGAGGTCTCATCTTTTATCCTATTACTGTAGATTCTGGTTCTATGTTTGTGTGAGTGGTTTCTTGACTACATTCACCCTCTGTTTTCAGTGTTTCAGTGATGTAAACTAAATCTTTTTTAGCCTCTGATCCTGGAATATATCACAGCAAGAGTCAACAGCTTGGGTAGAAAGAGACAAGGGTCCTGAGAAGAAGACCTGGGAGAGACAAAGAGAGCTAGGAATAGGTTGTTTATTTCATTGAGGCAGTTCTTTGAGATTTACTGAAGCTGACATTTCTGAATCTTTGGGATGGTCTTTAGTGATGATTGAAACATTTGAAAATGCAGTTACAATGATTGAACATTAAATATTTGATAAACCATAATCCGTGTGATAATAACTGTGATCTATATTAAAAAACATAGTGGATTTCTTGTATTCCAGCCACTGCTTCCTACTCTGTTGCATCACAGAAGAGCTCTTCTGATATTATAAAAGCGACCAGCATTATACAGCAAGAAAAAGCCAGAGTTCCAGCCAAAGGCCTTATCCCTGGAGGGAACAGATCCCTATCATGCCTCCCAGACAATTTTAACACAAACCTTGGAAATATAAGTAAGAATAGTTCTTACAAAGACATAGGCGCAGATAACAGGCTTCAGAAGAAGAGCATGATGCTGATGGAAGCTAAACGAATTATATGACTCTTTATTACAATGTTATCCCAGTATCTTTCCAGCTTGTGCCTCCATAAACCAGGCATTTAGTTTGAATTCAGTGTATTCTGAATTCTTTTTAAAAGATATTATACATTAGAAAATGGTTGATTAGCAGTGTAGCATTTAGTAGATTAGCAGAATATTAATTAAAGCATTTTTACAAGTATATTTGTCCCGTTACTATTCTCAACAGTTGCTCAATATGTTCAAGTGTATAGTGCTCCAGAGCCACAAAGAACAAGCCTGCACCAACTGAAGCACTGTAAAACACAGGAAAAGCAGATGTTACCTGCCTCTGGAAAACATTTGTAGAATATTTACATTTTTGTAACATGCTTTTAATATCTCTTAACCACCTTCAGCAATTATCTATGAGGGATTAAGTAACTGCAGTGGAAGGTCTGGCTAATACTACTGGAAAATTATTGAAGAATAAATAATTATTAAAGAATTATCCATTCTTTACCAAAGATTATTTCTAGCTATAAGAGCTAATTAGAATTTGTTAAGCTCATTATTTCACCATTCCTAAAAGTAGCCTGGGGAGGAAAAATAAATAAATCTGTTTTTCTTATACCTTATACTCTCATCAGCATAGGATCTAAGGCCCAGTTCTTCATGTGGTTTGGGGCATTTTCTTCCTCTTAATGTTACCCCAGAATGGACTTACATGAACTACTGCTTTCAGAAGCCTTTTTATTGCTAGTGGCTAAAGTGGTAGTTTTTAAACCATGTTAGCGTGCACCTTGGATTATTTAAAATCCCTTTTCTGTTTATCTGCCACATTGTTTTGATCATGTATTCACGTACAATGTATGAGTAGAGGAAGAATTCATAGAGTCTGGAAAGTGAGACTTATCATCTTTTAATCTGTTGCTGCAGTGAGTTCCATTGTCTAAAAGCAGATCCAGTGAATGGCCTGTGTCCAGACTTCTTGTAACATCTACTAGTGATGAGCATGCCTGTCATTTAATTTAAAAAGAGTGTTGTAGAAAGATGAACATTTTCGAGGAGCTCAGTTTATTCGCACAGTGACTTCTGAATATCCAGGCTAGCGTTTGACACACAGAATTATCACGGAATGTAAGTGAGGGGCAGGTGTAGCACGCAGAGCCTTGGTGTAAGATTTTTGGAGGGACACATCAGACCAAGCAGACAGGCTGCCACGTGTTGTGGAAGCTGCAACATTCTTGGCTGATGTGGCTTTACTTCTAGGTATTAGATGCAGTCATTGAGTTCGGAGGTTGTGTTAATCTGGTGGCCAGTTCTGGTGAGATGGGGATACAATCTTCTAGCCACCTGCAGATGGAAAACAAGGAGTTTGAGAAAGCTGTGATACTGCTGACCAGTTTCATAGTCTGGGAGCTGATGCTTACAGATTATGCTCAGGAGGATGCAAGTTCTTTGAAGTTCTTCCTTCTTCCAGCCATTATTGCCCTGTCATGCCCAGATGTGGCTACAGCCAGCTGCTCTCTATCCAATCATGCATTTGGAACAAGCAGGAAGAAAACTGGAAATAAAACCTTTTTTGTTAGGATGCAAATGTCTGCAGACACTTCAGGTTGTTGATGCCATGTTGACTTATCAGTTTTCCCACTATGTTGTTTAACAATTAAACACTGAGGGAGAAGAAGGTGAATCAAGAAAAGGAGGAACAGACTGAGTTTTGCAGCATGCTGTGGGCAAAATCTTTTGGAAAAAAAGTACTAGGTTTCTGTTCTCTGAGGATTATTGCTCCTTCCTGTAGCTGGTTACAGGCAGGAATAGGAGTGACAGAAAGTATCAAATGCCACAGAAAGGCTGAGCAGAAGGTATATGGATGCCTGTGTCTCTGAACTGGAGAACGACATTCAGAAGAGGAGCAAGTGCTGCCTTCTCACTGTGCCCTGGCTGGAACAGTATGCAAGACAACAACATCTGCTAAAAGACACCAAGGAAACCATACTTCTAATTTTGAAATAAAGAAATTTAGGAAAAGAAGGACAGATGTGGGAAGCCCTTGACAGAATAAATTCTGGTTTTGAAAGGTGGAGAGAAAGTCTGTCAGGAGAGATTTTCTGACAAGTAGAGGTAGTATAAAATTATGTTGACGGTGATATTACAGTGCTATTCTGTCAAAATCCATAAAATGTTTTGCCTGGTCCAGTGTCTTCAGGTAAAATGTTTAAAGCAGGCATGAAACCATTCTCAGTTAATTTGATTTTAATTGGCATTGAAGGGAAGGATCTTAGGTCTCCCAAAAGCTTGAGAAAGACTAGGTGGCAACCAGAGAGGAGGCAGCACGTGCAGCGTCAGGAATTTGTGCACCCACAGGAGCCCCCACCCATAAGTGTGCACAAACCACTGCTGCAATGAAAGTTGTCGGCAGCAGCCTCATGTCTCCCCTGTTGTTGTCACAAGAGTGAAACACAATCAATTTTTGCAAAGTGCTGAGCGTGCTCAACTCCCATTGACTTTTACATAAATTTAAAGTGCTGAATACGTCACAGAGCTGTTGCCAAAATGTACTGCAATATCTTTTCTTTCTTGCGCCTCTCCGGACAGACAGTTACCTCTTAAAACGTCAGATCTCCAACGTGCCTCAGCTTGTGAGGCACACTGGAGCTGGAGGCAGCTGCGATGTTCATGTGGGGGTTGCACAATGGCACAGCCACTTGGCAATTATATGATTCAAATTGTGCCCTGTACCAGGCGATGTTAATGGATGGGGTTATGGACTCTTTAGACGTGCCCAACACATGCCACCTCTTGTATAAATCTGCTTCTGTTACAAGCCAGACTTTGGGAATCTGTGACTATGTGAGGAGGCAGAATTCCTCGTTTGTTCTCTGCATCGTGGGCTTTCTGTGGAAAATGAGATCTGTGTGTGAGAAACCAGCTAACCAAGCTTCAAATGGGAGCCAAATGAGGCTTCCCTGCAGTTTCACAGCTGTGGCCTTGATCGCTGCTTTGTGCTGCCAGCATGGTGAACTCTCCTTCAATTTTGTGACCACTAAGAAACAGAAAAATATGAAAGCTGGAGTCAAAATTTTCTAAGATTAATTTTCTTTTGTCCACAGGGAATAACAATGGCTAATTTTAAAAACAGAGAAGAGTGACTGAACAACATTTTTCAAATTATTACTTGCTACCTTAATAATAATGATTAGTAGCACCTTTTCAGTTTTCTCTTTCCTTTTGAAGAGATGAGTAAACCTTTTCCTCATATTAAAAGGGAGGTTAGAAGGCCCAGAATAAGTGATAATTTACCAAGATGCTGGGGTGGGAAGAATATGTGTGGAGGAGTTGTATTTAACTTCACATTAACACTGCCCACCCAGTACAGCCTGTACTGATAATCACAGGCACAGAAGTGGCCACCTGCCGTCACAGCTTGTGTCCTATCTTATCACTGGGATGCCCCTAACCCCTGGCAAGTGAATTGTCCCACTCATGGTCATCTAACAGAGCTTACTTTCCTTCTCCTTAGTAGTTAAATAATGCAAAATTTCGAAGAGCATATCTGCTTCAAATTATCATACATTTTAAACTTCAGTTCAGAAGGTTAAAAAATCTGCATGTTTGCATTCTCAGAATTTTGTGTGCTGCTAAATGGGTATGTGCACACACACACACACATGCTCTTAGCTAATAAATGCAATTCTGTTCAGACATCTGATGTAATTTAGGGATAGTAATGACTTTGGGATGATGATGGTGTTATAACTCAATTAAGATGTTTTTAACAAACTGCCTCAAGTGGGCTGCAAACAGCTGCAAAACACCCTCTCAAATCTTTAACAATCACCTCACTAAATAATAGCACTGTCATGTATGTGCTCTCCTTAATGAATGATGGAACACAGGAGCAGGCTTTAATTTTTGCTCTTTTTGTTTCTTTTCTCCCACAGACCATTCACGTTGCCATTGTTTGTGCAGGGTACAACGCCAGTCGGGATGTTGTCACGCTTGTCAAGTCTGTCTTATTTCACAGGTAAAGGTAGCTTTCTTTTCTTATATATTGTATATCTGATTATGGACAAGTAAGCTGTTGTTACCTTGATTCTCGTGCTTCAAAAGCAAGTCAGGTTCCCTTTGCTGGTTGCTTTTTCTTTGGAAGGAAGGAAGCATGAAATTTATGACCACCACAAATAGATTGACCTATGTAAAGATTTCTACAGTGAATTAGAAGGATCAGGGATCCATCTGCTACCCCTGCTGCATTGTGGGAACAGGGACAGTATCTATCTGTACTGTAAAGCATTTGCACACTCCTGAATGTTGTAAAATAGTAATAATAATAGTAATAACAGCATTGTATTCATTTAGTCTATGTCTGGTATCAGTTTATGGCACAGGTGTAGATGGTAATTTGAAAGCTATGCACATAAATACACACTGGTTACTTGACTATCCCAGCTTCCCATTTAGCCATGTGTGTTTCAAAGTAAACTTGTTACTATAGTCAGTATTATATCATTAAAGTCACATTATTTATTCTGGCTTTGGAAAGGCTGCTTGCAGGCCCTCAGAAGGCTTTGCAACCTGATTTTAGCACATGGAGCACAGTTAGACCCCAAAATTGAGATGCATTAATGTACAAAGAAGAAAAAATAACTAATTCCTTTAATAAGCAGCAGCTCCAGGAAAAGAGAAATAGTATTAAATTGTGTGTGCGCATGTGTATGTATCCCTTGTTGAGTTTAGTAATGTCTCTCAGAGATGTTTTCTGTTAGTGTTGCAGAAAGTGTATTAACATAGCGAAGTGATCAGTCTGTTTGACTCAAACAGGACAAACAGACTAATAAAACATGCGTAGAGTATAAAGAGTTTACTGAGGAGGTAGTTTCAATATGCTGCTCTATATTGAATGACAATTTTATACCAGGGAGGATGACTGTTGTTTATATCATGTGCTAATTTAATACACCATTTTAACTTTTACCCATTTTTGGTATGCTTTGTAAAAGAATGTAAATGCTCACCTTGTACAATGTGGAAGAAGACTCAGTAAATATTGTTTAAGAGGTTGGCTGGAGTACAGATGGAGAGGGAAAATTCTCAAAATAATATGTGAGCAACTTTCACTATCAACACAAAGCCTATGCAAGTCTTTTGAGAAGTAGCATGTTCTTGCTAGATGAGGGCTAGGAGCAGAAAAACAATCCTAAAAGAAACATAAAAAAAGCAAAACAACAGTAAAAACCTGTATTGTGCTCTGTGCAGGATTTTTCTGAATGTTAAAATCCTGCTAACTTTTAAAACTATTTCTATTTCAAATTAGACTTCTGAATTATTCAGTGTAAACTGGCTTTATATTGCAAACATTTGTGGCATTTTGTGTATTTTGATTGTTGTTTCTAAAGGATTACTTGCAAATACGTATTTTTATGGTGAGATGAGTTATCCTAGTGGTTAACTTCTCACTGTTTTTGTCTCCTAGTAATTGCGTCTATTTTGAGAAAACTCTAGGCTGTGTGTTTCCAAATGTTCTGTAAATAATATGACTCTCACAGCTTCAAAGGTTTAAACAGAATCCTTTCCGTGTTACTTAAAGGAAATGTCCCTGTTTTACAAAAGCCACTCACCTGAGCAATTAGAAGGCTTATAACCAATTCCCCCATATAACGGCAGAATTATGTCATTTGGAAATATAGTGCATTAAAAATATGAAAACAAAACAAAGGGAATTAATATTGGTATTTCTAAGCCATTGTCAAGAATGTATTTGCTGTTAGGCTAGCAGTACCAGTCATTGATAAAGATTTGTCTAGCTTAGTAAAGGTGATCAAGATAAAGTCCAGTATGGCTAATTAAACTATAATAGTTACATTCAAGGAACAGAATGAACATGCCTCCAAACATACTGTCAAAGAGATTATTTTTTCCTTTTTTGAAGTTTCTTATGATCAATGTTCAATGAAACCTGATATAGAAGGTGCAGAATTTGCCTGTAAAAGTGTAGGAGAGTGTATTCTGTAATTGAAAGACACTTGTGTAGAAATCACAGCTGTTATTACATAGCCAGGCACAGTGTGGGTTGTCCTTGGGCAGCTGTAGGATTGCACCTGAATGGTGCCCTGCAACACCCTGAATACAATCCACTGGTTAAACAACTGGCCCCTCAAAGCAACCACACTTAATATCCTTGCCTGTTTCTTCTACATTTCAGTTGGTGTTTGTTGTACTGTTGTAAGAGCACTGATTTCAGTGAATTTGTCTGCAATTCATGGAGATGTCATGCACTTCTATTAGCAATTTCATCTAGTGTAGTGATTAAAGCATGTTTTAGCTGTGCATTTTGATACAAAAAGAGGTACCTAAATTCCCTAGTTCTGTAGGGAATCCCTACTTGTCTAATGGAAAAATTCTGAGAAAAGGAGGATGTGTCCATCTAATTGTCTTCCCTCCATTCATTAAAATCTTTGTTACACCCACAATTTTGAGCTAGAGTGCTATCTAGAGACACAAAGCAGCAAGGGTGCTGGGTCATTAAGAATAAAAACTACAGGAATTTCTACAGATGGAGTGTGCTGTCTCTTCTCTCTTGCATGAATGTACAGCAGATCCTGCATATTGCACATTTCAGCTCTCCCCAGGTCTAAAAAAGCGAGTTTCTGATTCTAGTCATACTATATATATATTGCAAGAGTTAGGCAAGCTGCTTGTTCAACCATTTGAGAAACTATATCTGTCTTCAGGTTCCAGAGAGTGGGAAGAGGAGGGGAAAGGCGTGGCGTGGTTGATTCCTTATTAGAATGCCACAGTTCAGAAATGTGTTTTGTTCCCAATGGAAAAGGAGCTTGATTCCAGTTTTGTCTTTAGAAAAACTTATGCTCAAGCCACAGAATCGCAGCAGCTTTTAACACCCAGTTTGACATAACTGACAGTCTGTTCTCAGGAGGAGACTCAGCAGAGCTGGGACAGTGCAGGGTTTGCAAACTCTTATAAATATTCATTGGCAGTGCTGCACAGAGAGAGACTGGTAGAATGACTACTTAGTCCTAGTCTGCAACTTCCCTGCTTTCCTCTCTGGGGCATCTAGTTCCTAATTATGACAGATTTTACAAATTTGTTGCAGGGGTAAAAAAAAAAATATATTTCTGAACCAGTTTAACACAGCCAAGCTGCTATCACTGTGTCCTAAGTGCAACTTAACTTTAGTTTTTTCCAAAGCAAAAGACTAAATCCTAAAAATAAAAGATATTGAGACAAATGGGCAAAATGAAATGCAAGTACTTTTGGAAACAGTGCCTATAGTAGTATGCAAAAAGCATCTGCATTTCTTTTTCAAAACTGAAGCAGGGTCCTGTGGCTAATAATTTGCCTTGAAACTTTTTGCAGCTACTGGTCCAAGTTACACTGGTAATTTTCAATGTTTTGCTCCGTTTCTGAAAATTGTAAGCTTAGAGTGCCACAGAATCAGCCCACAAGTTATAGTTTCATATTGCAAAGATCATTTCTCTGCTTAGGTAAGTCTTAACTTTAGTAAGAGCAGAAATGATTTTTAATGTGCTCTTATATTTTCCAATGACAGGCTAAATACCTTTTTTCATTTGGGAACAAAGAAAGGCTAAAATTGCACAATTATAACATGTTGCGGGCAATTAGGTCAGCCTGAGAACCTGTGAAGAATTAATTAATATTGTATAATATTAATTAATATTATATAATAAATACTGGTTTGTGGGTTTTTTCCCCTGTGTTAGTCACTCTTCTTTGTAGAAGTCATTGTGATTACTTCTTTAGCTGTACGTTCAGTCTGTCCTGCAGCAATGGTGGTGGCGGTATAGTAATGGTGGTGGGGTTTTGTAGTGTAAATAATACCAGTCAACTGGTATTTCTAATATGCTTTTCTCTTTGCTTTAAGAAAAAGGCTTATTGCCTTAAAGTTAAGCATATGTCTAAGCATTTTTAAGATTAGAATATAAAACACTGTTAATAGATTGCTGTATGAAAAATAAACTTTTTCTTTTTTTTTACTTAGAATAAGTAGAATAAGGCAAACCAAATGAAAATCTAAATTAAATAAAAAGGATGACATGTAGTTTCCAAGTAAGAGTCACAAGTCAACACTGGCTGGTAATTAAAGCTTACATAATCTAATGGCTGTATTCCATGGAGACCACTTTGCCTTAATGGAATTAATTTGAGAATTTAAAACCTCTGCCATGACTTCCAACTTTTCTAACATGTCAGTCTATTTTGTAGGAGATCCTTCTGGCAAGAACTATAAAGCTTGAACTGGTTTCTCTGATACATATAGATGCATCAGTAATGCATACTTCTTTTTGTATTTTCTAGCTGTCCTAGCAATGGAGGCATAATGGAGAAAGCAATGCTTAAAAAAAATGCCCATGAAATCTCTTACTATTTCCCAAAGTGCTTCTATACATTAACACAAAACAAGAAGATCCATGAATGAGGCAGCTAGGGCATCTCTAAGATCTCTCCGATAGTTTGGGGAGCATTTTAATCAATACTGGATGTGAAGGGGTATGAAAAATCTGTAATGATTTTCACATTAAAATTCTTCCTGTATGAGTGAGAGATTGTCACATGGGCATTAGGAAAAAAAATTCCCAAGCTACTTTTTATAATTTCTGTTTGAAGTTCTTGTAACCATTTGTTACAGATATAAAAGGTATTACCTTGTTGTCCTTCCTTTAATAAAGTATAGATTTTGGAAATAAACCCCCTCGGCTACTGACCTTTCTATATTCTTAGAAAATAAAATTCCTCTGTTGCAGAGAGGGAACTGTGCAACCAAGCAGCTGCTTTTTGAATTACTAACAATTGAGCTATGGAATAATACAGAAGGGAAGAGTGAGTCTTGGTTCACTATTCCCTTTTTCAATTGTAGATTTTTGTATTTAACTCTGTGGCAGTGGCTATTCAAAAAGAATGGGCCACAAATGCTTGAGCAAGCAGATCAAAACTCTGAAGAAGATTAAGAAGTTTTGAAATGTAAAAATAAGACATCATGATTAAAAAAAATATAGAGAGAAGGGTACTTCGGAATAGGCTCCTAAATTCATAGCTTCACTTTTAGAATTACTGACTTCTTTTCATTTTATTAACTTTATAGGACCTCAGCAATTCTGAAAATGAGAACATTCATTTAAGCTCATATATTTAGGCCTAAGAGCCTATATTTAAGCATTCACGTTTGAAAATCTTCACCAGAATCTCTTTTCATTCCTTTTTGAGGAAAGCATTTTAGGAAAGTAAATGTCTGCTTTTTACATATGGTTTACTTTGTCAGATAGTGTCCTGATCTTAAGATAAGTAGAAATAATTTAATGTAGGAAGATTTGCAATTTTCTAAATAGAGTGGTTAAAACCTTGAGTTTCCAGTTGATGGGAAATACCCATATTTTGAAATGGCATTCTTGTGCATTAAGACATTGGCGTGTCAGCATTTTCCACATAGCAGGAACTGTGAAAAGTTGTAGTTGGTAAAAATTCAGACATTCAAAAATTTTGAGGTAAATGAGATTAAGTATTTCTGGACCTTAGGAGAAATTCTCTGGCTGCTTCAATATCTGCTTCTATAGCGAAGAATCTGGAAAACCTGGGGATGAGAGTTCAAGGGCTGTCTGTTCTGAAACCCAGGACACTAGAAACCTCAACTTCCAAATACTTGAATTCACATGAATACCAGGAATTTTCAAAAACCTATTAACTTTGTAAGAGAAGTTTATTTTAATAAATCATATATTGACCTATATTATATACATAGTTGCACTGTCACCATTTACAGTGTAGTGCTTTCGAGCAGTACAAGATGTGATCTACCTTCACAACAGAAAGAAGTCTGGTTTTTCTTTAACCAGACCATCATATTTTTCCATTTTCATGCCACTCAACTTCCACTAGCAAACTTCAGTGTCTCCAGCTTCTTGTTAAACTTCTTCAAAGGCCATGCTACCCTTCCTTGTTGCCTGAGTGAGGAGCTCTCAAGCCTCCCTCTGGAAGACTAAGGTATCTCCCCTGGCCTTTCCCAGACTTTTTAACCTGTAGCTGCTAAATGCCTGTGAAGGATAGCTCTCCACATGGCTATCTCTTAACTTATTGTAGGACCAATACAGTTTGATTTCAGTTTTATAAACCTTGTATCCCAAAATTATTTTGTCCTGGAAGACCAGTCTGAAGAATGGAATAGCTTTCACTCACACTAAATGGTACAGCGAAGCATCCGGGTCTAATGAAATGTAGCTTTCAGTGAATATCCTTATTGTCACCCCTAATTCTTCTAGCCAGTGATTCAGTCTTGTTGGCAAATAATGATGACATCCCTTTCTCATATGTCTTGAGCAAGATTTCTCATCTTACAGAATCTCTTCAGTATCTTTTACAATGGATGTTGGTTGATCTTTAAGCTTCTGAACTTGTTTCATAAACACTTTGAAGCAATTCATGTCTTTTAGGCTTTGCATATTGCAGACACCAAAAGAGGTAAAAGATGTCATCTGTGTGTATGCTAGTACTGTTTCCTTCAGAAGGTCTTCCAGGTTTGAGTCCATGCTCTGATGGCTTCTAGTGCCATGCTAGATCTCATAGTTCTCATAACTAAAATCTTGTCTGGAGTAAAATTTTCTGTGACTGATGCACATTTAGTTGTAGATGTCAGTGGGTCACTGTTCTGTTTTGGGGATATATTTTTGTAAGTGATAATTTACTTTGACATACTTTCCTTCCAGCTGAATCTTTACCATGAGGCTAACAACTTGAAAGAGATATCTGTGTGGGAGTACAACTACTCCTTCTTTCTTTTCCCCAGTTGGAGTTGAACTAAAGAAAATGTCACCCACTTGTTCCCATTCAAGTTTCATACACCCTGGGTCATTCAGATAAGCATAAACTGCTAGTGAACATCTGAGTGTCTTTGTATCGGATCTTTTCTTTTCAACTAGTGTTTCATCTTCAAATATATCAATTCCATTTAACTAAATGATGGTTTGAAAGAAGACATAGATTTCTTGGTTTTAACTGATTTTTTTACTCCTCTTATTCTACTTTGCAACATCTAGATAAATGACCCTGAAAAAAAGGAAAAGAAATTACTAAAGAACACCAGCTGGGAAATAGTCCTACCAGATACCACACTCAGCCCCTGCTAAGCAGAGGGACCTATGTGGAATGTGTATGTTGACATTTAACATCTATTTGCCTTGAGGAATTGCTTTGCCTGTACCCAAAGCCACTGTTGGTATACTTTGTTTCTCTTGGCCTTTTCTCTGCTAATGAAATGTATTTCCTGATCACTGCTATTTCCCAATTTTTATTTGGCAAGGTGCCTGGTTGCTGCAGAATCTGCGTGAGCTAGGATGTCCTCTTCTTCTCCCCTGCTGGGCTGGTGAAGCAGATATAATTGCTGTGATCCCTTTAGCTTGGTAATGGGACACTCTGCAGCTGGCAGACTATGCCTTTCCCTCTCCTCTCCTCACTCCAGGGCAAGCTGGAGATTGAAAGACCTTTGTCTTTTTGGAAAGTATGTTGTGGCTTAGTGTTTTGGATATTGTTAAATGCAGATCAGCTGTGGGTTTATTCTGCCATCACGATTATCTCATATATGAGGCTTCTCACCAGCCCTTTTCTGCTTTTCCTGTAAGCAAGTAATTTGATCCACAGTGCCCTTGAAGCCAACACAACAGCTTCACTGACGTCCCTGGGTATTGGTTTGGATCTCAGGTGCAGTATTTCTAACACTGCAAAATCCAGCCATACACTGCTTCTCACAGGAATCTCCTGTTTCTTCTGAGAGGTGTGTTATGATACTATGAACTGTGATACGTATTTTTACAGTTTTTTGTGAACTTGGTTCGGTGAGAAGCAGTATTACTCATCAAAGCAAGAAGAGTAGCATTAAAAAGAAAGACTCTTATTGTTCATTAATTCAGGAAATGGACAAATAAATAACCTTCATTTTTGGGGTTAAACCCAAGAGTGTAATGGAAGTACATTGGCCTGAACTAACATAGATTTCCTCACTTCTCGTTTACACAGCAGAATGCAGTAGCATCAGTTATCTTCCACTTTAACCAGCATCTGAAACTAAATGCTCCTCTTTTTAGATGAAAAATATCTGTTAACAAGTATACCCATTTACCTTCATAAATTTCACAAAGATGAGACTTCACTATTCCACCCTAGGCATCAAAGAAAGGTTGAGCTAATACTAAAGTCTAAATGAACCATCTGTCTTCATATTGGCTTTTGCAAACTCTGTCCTTCTCTGCTGTCACAGAAAGTTGCTAACCTAGGGTTACGCATGGAAAACTGCAAATTATTCCTAACTTCCACTGGAAGGTTTTCATACTCTGAGTAAAAATCAGACTTTGTTGCTTGCTTTCCCTTAAAGAGAGAAGCAAGGTTTAAACACAGTATTTGTAATGTCCGAGTTCACATTACTTGAGAACTTATATTATTATAGCCATATGTTTTGTCCAACCCCTGCCACTCCTGCTAATACTGGCTTCAGTCATCTTGTTTTGAAGCTTTTCACAAAGCCCAAGGCTACAGAGGTGAACCCAAATCTGGTGGTTCTAAGCAAAAGATTTTCTTTCTTCCTGCTTTTCTTCAACCCTCCCTCCCTCTTAGGAGCAAGGATATGGGGAGATCTACAATCTCTGTTCTATTCACTAGCCAGTGGCTAGAAGGCACTCACCTGAAACATCTAATTTTGGATTCCCATAGGACAGCTGTTGATACCCCAAGTTTGCTTTGTAGAAAAGATGCATGTAAACTCAATGGTCCTGGAATTTCACCTCATTCAGATGATTATTTTTTAACCTTCCCTTCCACTCCCACTTCTCTATAGACAACTGTTCCTACCAAAAAGATAAATTACCAGGTTAACCTAGAAACTGAAAGCAATCACTTTCACAGCTCAAGTCCCCGAAGGGGGATTAACTTGGCCACCTTTTAAGGAGCTGGTAGATGGGACCAGATCCTTAGCTGTTGTAAATCATCACATTTCACTGAAGTTAAAGGAGCTATATTTACTTACAGCCACCCAGAAACTGATCCAGTATTTCTATTATTGTCATCATCTTTATTCAAATTGTAAGTGTCTCAGCATTTTGGGAACAGAGCAGGACTCCATCGAACATGCTGTATGCTTTACCTTGAGACATTAGACATAGATAGCTATATAAGACATAGACATAGATAACGCTGTATAAGTTCTGATGGTGTCCTTTTACAACAGGAATTAGAATCCTTTGAACTAATGCATTTCTCTCTCGTCTCATATCAGGCGAAATCCACTCCACTTCCACCTCATCGCAGATGCAATTGCCAAACAGATCCTGGCGACTCTGTTCCAGACGTGGATGGTCCCTGCTGTGCGCATAGACTTCTATGATGCAGATGAGCTCAAGGTAAAGACAAACACAAATGCTACGCATACACTTCTGGTTTCCTGTCATCCCTTTTTTATTCATCTCTCTCTGGATTGGTGACTTGTGGGAGAACTGGTGGCTAAAATATTCTCCCTGGCTAAAACTAAATTTGGTTGTTACACCAGTTAGAGCTAACTAGAAGATAGTAAGTGGCTAAAATCAGTGCAGCTTCTCTGCTAATGGAATATGTTGTTTAGCAGCTTAGATAGAATTTTACTTGCTATCAAGAGGGTTCTCGTTGTCCAGATTGAATTGCATCTGATCACGTTATGTTTTGCTAAGGTTGCTTCTTTCTGGTAGCAATGGTGGAATCTTAAGTATTTTGTTCAATAAGCCTAAGTCTGTTACTGGAAACACTCCCAGCATTCCTTAAGCACGGGCGTGTAACACCCTAAGTACATACTCTCTGATGAGGTATTAATACTACATTTTGAAACACCTAGTTTTTTTATATGGATGCCCTTTCAAAGGACTGAATATGAAGAAAGGGAAGTTCCAAGATGGGTGGGGAGGCGTTGGGAATAATTTACTCAAAGCATAAAGTAATTATCTTTTCATAGTTAGAAAGTTTAAATTATATCACAGAGGCAGAGGATTGAGTTTGAGCTGCATGGTTTTTGGCTGTGGAGGTAGAACGAAGTATTCACATTTTAGCATTTGGAGTTGGTGGCAATAATTTGTATAACTTATCAGACTGTTCTGAACAGCACCTTGAAACAACAAAACAACAAAATTTAGCAAATTGCAGTGCTAATTAAGAGGTAAATTCAAATCACACTGCATTGTAGAATCTTGACTACAAAAAGTTGTAGAAAGAGATGGAAAAAGGAAAAAATGATCCTTGAGAAAAATATTTTAGTTCTCGCTGGTTTTGTTGTTTTATTTGTCATTCTACATGAAGTCATAAGTGGATATTAACCTAATTAGGTAGAGATTTCCCTTCTGTTCTTTATAGCTTTATAGCAAGGAAGCGGTTTGTTCTTCTCGGTCTTGGATGTGTCTAGACTGCATGTGCTTTTCTGCAAATTGTTGGGTGTTACGAGGCTTAATTAGCTTCTCAGGTGGGCAAGACAGACCTCTTAGTGTTTTCCTTCTGGTTACTGGGGTATCATCCAATCTAGTTAAGTAAATAATAACCAAAAGAGCTTACTTCAGAGGTCCCCAACTTGCTTATTTATAGGCATAACACTGTGCAGATATGAGGCTACATAGAAAAATCTTGGTTTGTCCCTCCATCTTCACTCAACTTTAATTTTTATATGTCTGATGACCTAAAGTAACACAGTACTATCTTGCATGTAGCACACAGGTTGGAGACCACTTTCTTACTGGACACAGGTACTGATGCATAAATACAACTTTACAGGTCTGCTACTCTTGCTCAGAGCTCATCATACTGCATACCAAGCAATTTCCCTCATTTTAGTAGTCAAAAAACACATTATAAAGTTGTACTTGGCATAGGTGAATGCGACAGACACTGCCAAAGGACAGCAAAGAGTTGCAAATATAAATGGAATTTTAAAAAAAACAGGTATGATGCTGGCTCATATCCAGATCATCCTGCAAGTTTTAGCAAAGACAGAGGAGCTGTTTACTGACAGTTGTAGGAGCTCATCTCATTTGTTTCCTACGTAGCCTCCAGAGAGGATTTAATGATTATTTTGGGTTCACATGTCTCAGCTGTATTCTTTGGAGCTATATTGTGCTGTCCAGTCTTAGGAAAACATAGATTTGATGCTGGAATGTTTACTAGAAGGTCTACGTTTCTCAAAAGTGATCTATGAATCCAGTGTTACAGTATATACTATGTTTCAGTTTTAATGATACTCCATAGCTCTTTTTGAAACCTCTAATCAATACCAATTGTTGACATTTAAAAGGGTTTAAACTGAATAGTAACTTGAGAATTTTCTGCTTAGATTTCATTCACCAATGTTTCATTGTTTTGAAACATATTTTAGCTGCTACAGAAAACAGTTCATTTCATGTTTGGTTTTTTCCCTTTAGATAAGAATGAGCTTCCAGATTCTTACTTCTAATGCAGCAGGAGCTGGCATGTTAGCTTAACCCCTTAAGTCCTGGAAAAAGTCCTGCTCCTTCTCCTGCTCCTGCTCAAACAGTGGAAGGCAGCACATAATGTTAATGTTAGATCCTCCATAAATAGTATGGATGCTTTTTTGTTTTCAAGTAGCTATTTAGAATTCAGTCAGCACTTTCCACTAGAGTATTAATTTTTTAAAAGGCAGAATTTTGAGACTAAAGTATTTGGCAACGTTTCTTAATATATCCTGTAGTTCTTAGAAGGCATGGTCTTTAGCTTTGAGTTAGAGTAACCAGTGTCCTGAAGGAAAGCGTAGAAAATAAGGCTCTGCAGTAGGTGCTGTTTTCTTTCAGGTTTTAGAGGAGAACTAGATGCATCATTGCAGTAAGGGCAGACAAGGTACCACTGATTATCCCAGAATTTCTAGGGCCAGCAAACCAATATATCTACTTCATCTGTTGCTGTGAATTAAGCATGCCACATGTTCCTTTAAAATTTTACAGAAGACTTACTTTTGCAAGGTGACACAGCTGCTCATCTTCATCCTGCACCAAAAAGAGCCCATATTCATTCTCTCAAATGTGGGTGCTGCCAAACACCACCAGTCTGCTTGGAAAAGGAATAGAGCACTGGAAAGGATGGCCAGGAAGAGGTCTATCTTTGCTTGAGGCACATGATGGGGGAGGAGGCAGAAGAGGAGAACACTTGTCTGTGGAACTGAGCCAAGATAACAGTGTTTCCAGGAAAAGGGTCAGACACAGTTGAGTTGGGAGCTTGCAGGATGTATTTTTTAAACATCTAATTTAATGATTGTAACAGACAGTTCTACTAAGATGCTCGTAACCTCCCCCAATGTATGTTGGCCTGTATCACCATTGCCTTGCTAGTAACCACAAGGGAGATCTGTGTTTAAAAGCTCTCCCTCAACTTAGAAGCTGTGCAGATTGTGAACTGTACTGCCAGTGCCACTCTCTCCCATTAACTGTACTTGCTACATGCTGTTAGTAATCAGCCATAAGCATCCTTGAAGTGTGGGCAGCTGATAATGGTGCCAGTAATTGAGCCATTCTATATCTGCAGACTTCGTTCTTGTTCTACTCAGTATGGGCCACACATGACTCTTCCAAATTATTGTGGTCACATATGGCTGTGACTACAAACTGGAACGTTACTTGGCAGTGTAGGTTCATTTTATATGATCACATTAGCCATGTTATTCAACTTTGGTCCTAACGCAGTAATGTAGCTATTCCAACATTGTATCCCACAAAATAACTGGAAACTGAGAATTGTCTTCTTTGAACACTAAATAAAAGAAAAAAAAAAATACCTGTGGAAAACATTGATCTAAAGACCTGTTACAGCTGTGGCTTGCAAATATCAGGCTTGTCCCAGTTTGAGGTTGCATGATATTGTGGGTTTTTTTAGTTCAGTCTTACTTGAATAAACTCCAGTCCTAACTGTTGAAGATGTGCAACATGAGCACTTAGCTTCTACACTTCATTATTCAACATGGAATCTCGTGTCAGTTCACTCACAAGGAAGTACAGGCATTAAACCCATTGTGACCTGCACTGGCACAGAGCAGAAGAAGCAGCTGATAAAGCAGAACTGTATGTGTGATGTGTGGAATACAGATGAGGAGAGTTTGTTATCCCAGATGTTGCCTGATAGATTGCTGACAACACCAGGTGAACTGAGGGAAGCAAAAGGTAGAATGAGGAGTTGCCTGCTCTGCTGTGCATGAATCTTGATGGCTCAGATAAACACAGACTCATCACCATGAGCAAAGCAGAAAAGCCATGTCCTTGAAATAGTTCAGCCCACAAACATGTTAAATTGTTCTGGGAACTTGAAGGTAGGGATGGGGAATAGGTTTTTGCAATAGATGAGCATTTGACCTGAAAATGAAGTGTTGACAAGCTTCATAATTTGCTGCATATATGGACAATATTCCAGCTTTTACTCTTTCCAGAAACAATAGACCACAAATCTCACTGCCAGTGCTTCCTTAGCTGATTTCATATCCAAAATGTTGATGTAGTCTGCACACTCAGTCAAAATCTCTGTGATGTAGAGAGCAAAACCAAGCTGGCATAATGTATGGCATATATATTTCTTAATTTTAGGCATTTACTTTAGCAGAAGATGAGTTACTTCTTAACCACTTCCATCTGAATTGTGAAGGCAGTTCAGTGTGTCAGACATTGACATCATTTGGTCAGATAGATGGGCAAGGGCTATGAGATTTAAGCAGGAAAATCAAGTTTAATTCTTTAATTATGATTGTAGTGTAGCTGGGTCTCAGGGCTGTGCCTATGTGCACTCCCAATGCACTGAAGTTACTACTTCCCAGGGTCGTCCAGGAACTCCCAGGCTAGTCATCTGCATAGATAAGGAAAAGGGCTGGTTTGACACAGCAGACCATTTGTGATTGACTGAACTGCTGGCCATCTGCACAAAAAGTATTTGACAGATTGTTACAGGAGCTATCACAGTGGGAATTTTAGGCCATTCTTGAGATTTCCTAGGCAACCCCTGCTGTGTCTAGACCAATTTGTATGCTTAAATGTGTTGATTAACATCCTGGGTGGAGAATCTGGTTGTCCCAGAAATTTCCGAACAGTTCTTTCAGCAAAATTAATAAGTTGTGCAGGGGTAGGACAATTAATAGATTAGTTCCTACATGAGTAGAAATGATCACGTAGGGCAGTCTTTTGTACTACTTAAGATAGCTAAGAACTGTTTTTTATGTAGGTTAAGGTAATCTATAGTGATGGATTATGCATGTCCAGCAGTGGTATTGTAGGACCACAGACCAGCTGGATTATAAAATTTGGACAGAACCATATTTTAGGGAGTCTCACCCAATCCAACTAAGATGCAAGGACCTTTACCATGGAGACTCCCTTAACGATCCAGACAGCAACCAAGTCCTGTTTGTATTATCCAGGCAAAAGTTACCCTAAGCCAATATCCCAATAATGTTAGCGTTTTTTAACACGTGCTCTGTTTGTAACTGTTTGTGTAATAAATGATACCAAAAACAAATCAACTGTCATGATTTTTTTTGCTACCAGAGGAAACTTTTCTGATGAATGGTAGCATTGATGGGGCTGTATACATTGCCATATACCAATTTTGGAACTGTGTCCAAGTAAATACTTCTGACAGAACTGTAGATACCACCTGCTGAACCTGGGAGGGAGGGAGCTGATTCACAATTGGGAATATGTGAGTTGATACAGATTATTAGCTTGGTGTCAGTCACATCAACTGTAGATGACGATGACAGCAGTGTTGATAAAGCCTTGAACAACAAAACTGGCCAGCATTGTCCTGTGTTCCACCATTTTCCTGGTCAAGCAGCTTCACTGGAACCAGCCATCCATAACAATTTATTTTCCCAGGACTAATGACTGGCTACTAACTATCATGGATTATAACAGTTAGACTATATTTGCATTGCACTTCATGCAGATTATATATTTTTCGAGGGCAGCGCATGATTGTTTATTTGTTAAGTAGTTCACTGTATGCCTCAGAGGCTGACACACAAAGTTATAAAGCAGATGTACATTACTTTCCTTCCTTTCTTTTCCACTTCATATGCAAGATCTAATTGCTATTAGTGCAATCCAGGATGTGAAACATAACATCTGTTTATGTTTATATTCATTTACACAGTGGTAGATATTAAATTAAAGTGTTTCTACAGCACTGCAGGTTTGGTCAAATACTATCACATGTTATGGTGGGTTTGCAATGCTCCTGCATTTCACCAGCCTTTTGTTTCTGTAAACTGGTCTACCGCATGCCAGTGAAATAACAGGCATAGACTGCTGTTTCTTCCTGCCCTTTCCCTTTCTCTTTTAAACAATGATTTTAAATGCAAACTTAAGATTTTGAAAACAAAGTCTATAATCAAAACATTGTACAGGTTTTCATAACTTGCATGGCCTAGTTTTAGACTTGAATTTCCACATTATAAATGAGATTTTGTGTATTTACTAGAGAGCATATTGAATACCAGAAACATGAAGTCTCAGGTGATAAAATATGCTTGTAGTGGTGACACAATGCTACTGTGCTAAAGAACAGGGTCTTTTATGGATGGTTTTCAGTACAGATGACTGGACATTAACAGACCAGGTTTTGTAAGCCAAGATATTTTCCTTCAGACGACTTGGGAGGAAATTGGGTATCCACTAAGAAACAGATAGCAATTCAAACTCCCCAGCACAGTGGAACCTTTGTGAAGTGGTCAGAATCTATCCATACAGACTGAGTAGCCTAAGTAGTACTTCCTCTGCCCTCCCAGTCCCTCTTCTGCACAAAAAAAAAAAAAAAAAGTCATGCAAAATTAAAAATATAAATAGATGTAGTTTCCATTATTCAGGCCCAGAATATGAAAAAAGTAAATTTATGTAAAATCAGAGTGGGTCTTAAATTTTGCTGGGGATGAAAGAAGTGCTGTAGAAATCGGTGAGGCAAGTTAAAAATTGGTCATGATTAGGGGAGTCATGGTACCATTACTGACTTCCAGCTGTTGTCATCTGCATAGTGACATCTAGCTTTCATGAGCAGCCTCACCCCTGACTTTGTCTGTGGAGGGAGGCAAGATACCAAAGGTAGAATAGCATTTTGCAGGGTTTTATGTAATTTCTCCTTAGTTTTACAAGTGTTGTTAGTTAGTTTAGAATTTGGTAACCTGGGATAATGCCCAGTGTGATGCAACAAGGCACAGCATTTCCTGGGCCTCTTTCAAGTGTCCCAGTCTGCCTACTGTGTTATATTGTGCAGTGCTTCTACTGCATAATTGGCTATTCCAAAATAAAGCCTCATATCTGCCTTTATAAAACCCTTATATTTTCCCACTGTTGCTGGTGTTTTGGAAACATTGGAGTTCTTTCTTAATTTTATAACTGATCTCTAACTGTTGTGGGCTTCTCTTCAGCTCCACTTTTTTCTTGATTCTAGGGAAAAGCAGTACAGTCATTATGTGCTACCTCCACCAGGGTAGCTGTTCTTTGTAACATATGTGAAGTGAGGAATAAGGAACCAACTCTCTTCCACTGCCATCACCCACATTTGTATCATAGTAGCTGACTGTGACATTTCAATAGCAAGGATTCCTATTTGGCATTCGGCTTCTTAAACGTCATTCTTATTGCAGCAAGATATGCTGCACCTCAAGGGCAGGCTATTTTAGTAGAGAATGGGAAAAAGATGAATTACTGCACATGAGATTTTCCAAAAATTATTCGGCTTGATAAAAATCATCCAGTGTGCCCTAGAAAAAAAGAAGTTAGAAAGACACAGTACCTCGAACTGACTGCTGCAACTATTGCTTGTGCTATGTATCCCCATTACAGCAACTGCTCTCTCAGAACTTTATCATTCATTTGTGAGAAATGAAAGCATTTTGCTGTCCTACCCTGGACATATGGAAACTATTTAACTCTTTGATCCACATAAGGGGTATAGGTTGTAGATCCCCTGTACTTGCTGGGAAGAGCTAATGGTCATCCTGTGTGCCAGCACAATTTCTTTCCTTGGGACTAACAGATAAAAAGCTGGGAAGACATATAATGACTGTGGTCTTAGATCTTAGTGGCTTTTCATTTGCTCGTAAGGATACCTCCCTGTCATAAGGCATTCAGTTACGGGTAGATGTGAGGTATTGATGTGAGCATCTTAAAAAATGTTTAGTGATCATTGCTTTTAGATTTACAAAGAACTTAAGTGTATATATTTTCATGTTTGATTGATAAACTGAAAAAATATACCAGGCTGAAAAGACTCAAAAAATATCCTTGACTCAGCATCAGGGAGCTGAAATTGTTAGAATCCATCATTTGTGAAGCACTTGGCATTGGCTTGTTTCTGAGAAACAGATGAAACTCAGGAGTGTTTCACAATAGTTCAGAAGTGAGCTCCTTCCCACAGAGCAGTCCGTCAGGAAGTGTAAGCAGAAAGTATTCTGAAGGACTAGGTCATTCTTGTAGTGGAAAATAAAGTTCATTTTACTCGGGCACACCTCTTTGTATGATGCTTTTCCACAGCACTTTTCACAAGCCGTGCTGTGCATCTGACAGTACAAGCACACAGTGAAGTCACACTTCTCATAGGTCTTCTGAAACCATCTCACCCTGGGTAAAGGCCTTCAGGCTGATCTGGAGTTTAAGCACCTGCTTTGAAGGGGAGATATATAATAAGGTTATTAATTAGATGCCACTGATGGTGCCTCTTTTTGAGTCAACTTGATATGAGAACATTTGAATTCATAAATTGTGAAATTTCATTTCTATTAGTGGAAATATCACTTTTCCGATCAAGCTGACTTAATCCTGCAAAAGTTTGATTTTTTGAGGGTAAGATGATGGTGTCTATGTCTCACCCTTTCAGGAGCAAAGATGAAAACTCAGCAGTGTTTTGATCCCCTGATAATTTTCCCTTATACTGTTCCATTACTTCAGGTTTGACCCCTTTCACAGTTAAATGGATTCCGCAGTTTTTAGCTGATACAGTTGAAAGCCTTTATAAAATAGTTCCAGTTGTATTAATCAGACATTTAGGATCTGTATTCAACTGCCTATCTGACTGCACTTTTATCTGATGGTCCTTAGGGTGGAGCTACAAGATTACATGGAATTAGGGTGACACCATTGGCCTTAAGCCCTCACACCAAAAGTTTCAAGAAGTCTGAGATACATGCCTGCTACATGGATGCTGCCTTTAAACACCATTTATGGAAATACACCGTTATCTGAAGTGTTTGACCAATATTTTATGAGAGCCTAGGCAAGAAGCTAGACTGGTGTCACGAACATCAAGCTCAATATTTCTTGATGTGGAGGAGCCCAGCTTTCCCAATAATGTCTTTATTTTCTTCAGATTGTTTCTCTAGTTAGTGCTGCATTTTTTGAGAGACATCTTATATCTTTCTAGTAACAAGAAAAATAATACTTACCACACCCCTCCCCCCCACTGTATTCAGTGCTTCTTATACTAGGTTATTATTATTATTGCTTATTTGTAATTGTAATACATTTTATCCTTTATTATCCTTTTTATCCCAGAGGTATTCCTGGAGCTTTTCTTCTCCAGAAGTTTTGATCTATTATAATATTTACCACTGGAGAAAAGAACACTGCTTCATGTAATTTTTGTTCTCTAGAAGAAATAATTGTGATGTAAGAAGTTCCCACTCACCTGGCCTCCAACTCTTCAGGATGGAGTATAATTTGTTTACCTGCAAATTCATTGCTTTTGCTGAAAATAAGAGAACTAATAGTTACGGGATATGGCATTGATTTCACCAGCTGGATGTGTGTTTCACCCACTAATGGCCTCTTTCTCAGTGCAGCATTTTCAGCTGTTGAAGTTTCACTATTTTTGCTCTGAAGGTAGAAACAGTAAATGCTTAGGTCTGGAGAAAGGTGATTTTACTGGTGAGATGCCGGACCATAGTTAGTGATTTCCTTTTGAATAGAAGAATAAAACTTTTTTTCTTCTGTGTATTTGCAGCGTTTTGACTTACTATTAGTATGTCAGAGATCTGGTGAAAGCTGTATTCCCGCATCCTTTCCAAAAATGATCTTCTGCAACTTTAGTTGTTGCATTGAAGTAAGTTTTGTTCTGTTTTGTGTTGAATACAAACAGGACTAGATCTTTCAGTCTTAAAAGGGGAAGAAGTCCTTCCCTCAGTATTTCTGGGTGGGCTTTTTTTTGTACACAACAACTAATATTGGAGATCTGCAGTCTCCTGCCAGGCATTATTTGGTTAATAATTGTCACTGTAAGTGTTCTGCTACCTTCTTTCATCATCCTTATAAAAAGGACACTTGCACAAATTCCAGTAGTGAAAAAAATCCCACTTCAGATATATTTTTGTCACTGAGCTGAGGTTATTGTCTATCCAACATAACATGTGTTTATGCAGGAGATGGTGTTGCTTTTTATTTTGGACAGTGCATCTTGATGACACCTGTTTAATATCCTGACATTGTGCAAAATACAGATTGGAAGCCTCTGGACTTTGACCCCAAGAGCTGCATGGAAATTTGCCAGAACATATAATGGCTGCAGTTAATGTGTATGTATTTGCATAGTTACTAAAATCAAAAAGCTAGCAATGATAATATTTTCATGGATTTGTATCTTCCCTGATGGATTAGTACTAAGAGCTTGAGTTCACTAGCAATTAAAGCATGCAATTGATCTTTCTTATCTTTCTATAGAAGTGAAGTGAGAAGGGCAGCCATGATTTGCTTTTGATCACTAGCCAAATTCTAGCCAGATCTACCTGTCAGTCAGCTTTCAGCATAAAGATCTGGATTCCTGCCATTTTATCTAGTTCAGCTCATGTGCCTCTTTTCACTTGTTCGCTGACAGGAAGAAAAAAAAAAAAAAGAAAGGCTTTATCTTATCTTCTAGGGAAGACTTGCACTCTTGCCTCTGCTGGAGAGGTAGGACTGGGAGGCTGGTGTTTGGTTTATTCTTTCTGACTTCTCTCATGGTTTTCTGACTCTTGTGGGTCTTCTGCCCTCAACTACCACAATGAAAACAGATGGTGTTGAGGCCAAAGACCCCAAAGGAACAAGAAACATCACTGAGACTGGACAGACTGTTCTCTTCTGCAGTCTCATCTTGCACAAATGAATAGAGAAATACAAAGAGGGCATTCAGCATTTTGGAGATAGCAATAAATGTGAGAAAATGAAGAATGTTTCAGATGAGATTAAAGAAAAGGATTCGGACTCAAATGGAAACTGGCCAGCTGAGTTTGGTGGGGCTAAGGAAGGAGGGAGGAATGGAAACCTTGTGGAGGAAAATCATCCAAAGACCTAAAAGGGAGGGAGATAATCCTCAAAGATCTCAGGAGGTGAATTACTATTTGGTCATTTCTTTTCTGAAGAAGCTGTCTGGCTGAATATCTTGTTACTTAAATGGCAGAGGAAAAAAAATCATTTTCCTTTATGTAACAGGGTGCAGTTTCATCTGTATAAAGCATGTTGACTCCAACCACAGAGCATGGCTTAACTCTTGGTCCCCTCAGTTAATTTTGTTATTAAGGAAGTTACTTTGAAGGAGCATTCTTAAATCAGTTTTTTCCTACTTGTCTGCCCTTTGTGTATATGTGTGTATTGGTGAGATATTTGGAAAAAAAAAGAAGGGAAAAAAAGAAAAATGAGCATCAGCATCAGTCAGACTATGTTACAGACTTTGCTACAGAGATGAGAATTAATTTACAGTTATTGTCCTTTACTATATGCTGATGCTGATTTGGGAGGTTTTGTTTGTTCTGCCTTTTTAATATCTAATCTTCCTTTCCAGTTGTGACTTGCTCCACAGTTTCTGCATTTGCTCTACATTATCCAGGACCCAGAGGTTCAGATAATCATCCATTTCTATCTCAACCTTTTTGCTCACTGCTATTTGTATCCAGACTTGTTGCATGTATGTGTGGAAGATATCATCTGCTCATAAAGCAAGAGATGCGGCAGAATTCTATTAAAGTCACCAGTGCTTCTGTGATGAGTAAGAACAATAGTAGCAAAGACTAGCAGAAATATAAAAATAATTTTAGCAAAAAATGTATAAATTCCCGTCTCCTTACAGTAGTTTCTCAGAGTGAATTACTATTATTTTTTTTAGTACTCAGGCACCAGAATTCTAAATCTAGAAAAGTTCCCTAGCTTTGCTGGATTCCTGGTTTCCTTGACAACCATTCATATAAATAGTTAGGACCTGTTGTGCGGGGGAACATCAGTATAATCGAAACCTGTGAATCACCCAGGAAAAAATTAAATTCAAGGTTGAAGTTAGAAGTTATCCAGCACACATTAACAGAAGAGTCTGTTTTTGTTTAAATAAGGCTCTTCTGTTAATGTTTGCTGGATACCTGACAAGGATGGAGCAAAGGCAGTGATTTTCCGAAGGTGAGATGCAAGGAGGTTCCTTTTGGCATTCCTCCTGAAGAAACTATTACAGGTGACAGTCACCTTCTTCCTCCCAGGGTCTTTGGTCACTCAGAATTGGTCTCGCTTTTGACTCTTTTTTTAATTATTATTATGTGTAAAAAAGAAATACAGTCGGCTTAAGACAGGCATGAATGTTACGCATATTTAAACGTTAACCTGCTATTCCCCACTCATTTCTCAATGATTCAGTTAACCCAGTCTCAGAAACAAGATGTTGATATTGCTTTCCTGGAAACAAGAGAGTGAGAAAGGGGATCAGCCAGATGTCCTTGCAAAGGATTTAGGTATTGTGAGGTATGGTCAATGTGAAATGGGAAAGATTATCCTGAAACTAACCCTGATCTGTGCTAGTGCTGCTGTGACTCAATTTTCATGAATAAGAGAAGTGGGATGGCAAAAATTCACAGGACGATGAAGTTCTCCCTGTGTGAAATTAAAAGACAGTGATGAGAAAAACTGTGCATCAAGAAAAATTCCTGTCCTGTGCAAAATTCCTGTCCTAGCTATATGATAGTTTATTTTCCCCCTCTTTTTATGCTTTGTTTTGCAGAAAAATGTAGTAATATGTCATTAAAATGGTGACAGTATTTTCCTTCAGTTTAGAAGCAACATGAAAGCCCCAGTTCTATTAGCTTTGTCTTAAATGAAGGTCACATGATGAAAAAAAAATTGCTACTTCTAGTGTTCATAGAAGCAGTAAAGCACTAAACAAGTAATGAAAAAGCTGTGAAAACAAGTTATCAACTGTGTCTAGGAAGTTATTTATGCGATCTAAGGAAATAACAATTTTTATTATTATCTAATTCACACATCAGAATTTCTGGGGCTGGTTCCCATGCCTGGGCCATTTGTAAGGGCTGCCTGAACCAGCAGCTACCAAAGTGCTTGGATGGTCTTCCTTCACAGAGATCCTTCCAGCTGTAAGTTCTTGCACTGTGTAGATTGCGCTGTTTCAGATAAGTGGCAGATGCAGCTCAGAACAATTCAGATACAATTTGTGCAGATCTACAACACTCTTTATGATTGTACTGTGGCCTGGAAGTTTTGTTTTGGTTTGCTTTTTTTGTTTGTTTTTGTTTAAGATCCTGAAGTTAGTTTATCACCTGACTGTTAAAACCTTCAGGAAGATGATGCCCATGCTGAAGTTGGCACCATAGATGCAAGTAGAGGCTGAATACTTTTATAAATTCAGGTTTCCATCACATCATTAATTACAAAGCTTAATTCACATTTCTCTTTATTTCAATCAGTATATTGTAGATGCCGGATATTTTTTATACCAAGCCTGGCATGAAAGCAGTAAGGAGGCAGAATTACTTACAGATTGCCTTTTCAGCTTTCCCCAGCCTTTTCTGGTTCCTGACTTCTATTTGCTGCTGGCTATTTGCCCTCCACAGTGAATCTGCAGCCATTAAGCCTGGGTGGCAATGGGATTTCAGTCTATCGGATCCCATTTATTAGCCGACGTCTGAGAGGGGTGCACACAAGTGACACCTGCATCCAGGCTTACTGTTTCTCAGACTGATGCATCAACCCAGCCTATCTGACCTTCAGGCTCTTGCAAGATACTGGCCTTAGTGGTGCTTCTGTGAAGTCAGCTGAACAGAAAGGGTGTCTTTTATTTGGAGTGGGGATGAGGATATCATGTCATAGCTGAGGATTATTTTAATTGATTTTTTTTCCAAGCATATCTATGAAGATGCAGTGAATGTACTGAGAAAATCAATACAGTATTGAAGGTTGCATTTTTCCAGTGTAAAGTGTTTAAGGACATGCTGCCAGGGAAACACTTCATGAGCCAACTTCCCTCATCTTACCACACTGAACAGGAAGCACTTTTTGTAGCTCAGGGAGTGCTATATATTCTGTGGAACAGTGAGGAATTCTGTTAAGAAAATGGAAACAAATATTATTTAACAGACAAAGGAGGTCTGACAGGAACCTTTTGAAGTTCAACAAGGAGAAGTGCAAAGACTTGCTCCTGGGAACTAACCCATACACCAGTATATGCTGGTGGCCGCACAACTGGAAAGCAGCTTGGCAGAAAAGGACCTGTGGGTCCTGGTGGACACCAGGCTGAACGTGAGCCAGCAATGTGCCCTGGCAACAAAGGTGCTAATGGTAACCTTGGTTGCCTTCAACATAGTACTGCCAGCAGGTCAAGGGAGGTGATCTTTCCCCTTGACTCAGACTGGTGAAGGTACACCTGGAGTGCTTGGCCCAGTTCTGGGCTTCTCAGTACAAGAGAGACAAGGACATAATGGAGAGAGTCCTGCCGAGGGCCACAAAGATGATTAAAGGGCTGGAGCATCTCACATATAAGGAAGGAGCTGGAACTGTTTATCCTGGAGAAGAGAAGGCTCAGGGTGGATGTCATCAGTATATATAAATACCTGACAGGAGGGTGCAAAGACTCTTCAGTGGTGCCCAGTGACAGCACAAGGAGCAATGAACACAAACTGAAACACAGGAGATTCCCTCTGAACGTCAGGAAACACCATATTACTGTGAGGGTGACTGAACACAGGTTGCCCTGGGAGATTGTGGAATCTCTGTCCTTGGAGATAATCAAAAGTCATCTTGACATGGTCCTGGGAAACCTGCTCTAGGTGGCTCTGCTTGAGCAGAGAGGTTGGACCAGTTGACCTCCAGAGGTCCCTTCTAACCTTTACTATTCCGTAATCTAACCTTTACCAACCTGCAACCTATTCAACCAGGAAAAGTCAGGATAGATTTTCTTCTTGTAGGGTGATAATCAGATCTGGTTAACTGTGCTGCATGTGGAAAGGAAATGCAGTCCCAAGTTTATGTAGCTGTCTAGCTAAAACTCTTGAGTGCTTTGTTTAATGATACTGTTATATACCCTCTCCCAATCCAAGAAGCACACAGAAAGCCAGGTTGTTTTCTGTCGACCTCCAGTATTTAAGGAAAGACACTAAGTAATGAGAGAAACTGGTACAGTCCTAGAGAATCTTAGTTTGGCTTTCCTCTGCTTCTATGCTTGTTACTGTTTATGTACTCCAGTTTGTGTACACATAAACCAGCACTAAGGTAAGATAGCAAATTCATTATTTCTTTTCTTGTGCTTCACCTAACTGCTCTGTTTATCATAATTTTAGTAACGTGACAAAGAGAAGGGGGAGTGCAGCAATATCATATTTGCAAACAAAGTATCTTAGCCTGTGAGACTGATGACCTTTAAAAACATGAGGTTAAAACAGAAATGTAATAATAATTGAATTTAATTAATTGGGCTTTTAGTATATACAAAACTCTTTCTCATCCTGGCGTGTAATGTCAAACTGTGTTTTTCCCCTTGTTCAACCAGAACACCTGGTTCTTTTCCACATTCATGCTCATGACTGGCACCCATCCCTGCACCCTGCTTTCCCCATCCATCTCTCTAAGAGCTGTTTTCTTTGTCCTTATTCCAATGAGGATCAGGTGGCAGCTGTTAGTAAATGCAGAGTAAGACACATGAAAAAAAGAATCCCAACTTTATGTGTACAGTGATGGGTTCTGAATAAACCAAAACTACTCAGGCCATTCTGGTAGGTCTGTGAAAACAAGATGTGACCCAAATTAAATTGGTGCAAACAAACAGGAGTTTAAAATTAGCTGTGGCACTCTTTGCTGCAGGATGTTGTGGTTGCTAAAATCCCAAAGGAGTTAAAAAATCAAGCAAATTCACAGATGAAAAATCCATTAAAGCTGTTAAGGGAAAAAAAAATGCCCACTTCTAGCTCCAAATTCTGGTGCAAATTGCCAGAGGATGAGAGCACATATGGGGGAGGTATCACTGTAAAATTTCCCTGGCTTTATATTCTTCAGTAGGCACCTGTCAGCATCCACTATCAGACGCTGGCTACTGAGCCTGATGGACTTCTAATCTGACATGATATGGGCACCCATAAGTTGTTTGTCCTTTCCTGTTGGTTACTGTTCTCACTGTCATTCTCTTCAAGTTTTTTTTTCATGTTTCAGTTTTCTCTCTGCTAAGTCTACAAGACCAAGTCTCCATCCTTTTCAAAAAGGCTCAAGATACCTGCCCATGTACAGATTTCACTTACAGCTACAGAGTAGTCAGTATGCAACTGAGCAGCCTGGGCAAATTTCCCCCATCACCTAGTTGGGGGAGGGAAATTAACATACTTAGGGGTAAAAAAATTAATCACTACGGTTCCCTGAAGAAGTACAGTATAAGAGTCAAAATCTGGCTGAATATATTTTTGATGACTTGGTAGAAGAGTTGTGCTCTTTCATCTCAATGTGTTTTTAAGAATAAAAATACCTAAATACTTGGGAATGTAGTTACTATACACTTCATTCACAGAGAAGAAACCACTGTTTTTCCCTCTCTCCATCACAGAAACAGGGAAGTTTGATTTTGAACTGTATGTCTGTGTTAGACTTTTCTCCTTAAAAAGGGCACTCTTAATTCTGACGAACGTTTATACAGTAGTAAGAACTGTGAGAAAGCTAAGTTAGGCTGTGTACAGCCACCGTGTTTTAGCCAGTTTTCCCGGAGATAGTTGGAACATAGTTAGGGAAGACAACTTGCTGGCAAAGTTTCACTGGACTTTGCTCCCGCTTCTCTGGCATTTACCAGAGTCATCAATCGTGTACAGCATTTGGCATGTAATTTCAATAGTCATAGCTAGAAGCACCAAATAATTTAGATAATTTAGTGTATTTTCAGTCTTCAATTATGGAAAGAATAAAGAAGGTTCTGGTGAAAGATATTATTTCACTTAAAAGAATCACTGTCAGCACCAGCTAAATGCCTTTCTGTACTTGCTTTTCATGAACAAAAATCCAGATCTTGAGAACTAGGGATCTGAGGTATGCTCTTTCTGCTGAACTGAGTATTATACATGGGGCAAAGTATGTCACACTATTTTGTGTCACTTTCCTCTTTTACAAACTGTTTTTTTTATGTTCCTGCCATATCTTCTAGGAATATTTGTTCTCTGAAGGCAACTCTACTCTAGCTTTTAAAGCAAATGATTCACAAACGTTTCATATATGGGCCATTATAACTATACTAGAGGAAAAAAATGGATTAAGACTTACAGAAAATATTTAGACAGTATTTAGATAAATGGAATGGCAAACGTGAAAGTTTTTGTCTCATTTGAAAATGAGAGGAATGTACAATACACCTGAAGTTTTGGATTAAGAATATATTTCAGTTTTATCAGGATACATGGATGTCTCAGAATAGATTGTACCATGTAGGAAACGCTCAACTGATTTTAATTATATTGTGTAAAGTGGCTGCCTCAATTTTTTTTTTCAAGTTTTCATAAACTTTGCAAATTTCAGAGTTTCTGAAGTCAATTTAAAAGCAGGATTTTAGATGACTGTTTCCACCTGGCATATTATGGTGTTGTATTCCTGGTACTGAGAGATCGTTACAAAAAAACTAGTGTCAGGAAGAGTTTCTCTCACTAATGAAGATTTTTTTTTTCTTTCTCTTTCCCACTTCCCATTTCCTGTCAGTCGGAAGTGTCTTGGATCCCCAACAAACACTACTCTGGGATTTACGGGCTGATGAAGCTGGTTCTGACTAAGACTCTACCTTCCAATCTTGAGCGAGTCATTGTCCTCGACACAGACATAACATTTGCCACTGACATTGCTGAGCTATGGGCCGTCTTTCACAAGTTCAAAGGTATTATAATTTTTTTTACTCTCTGGGGGGGAGGGAGAATGGTAAGGCAAACAGTAAAGTGGGAGTTAAAAGGGCTATCTGAGTGTTTTCACTCTTGCTCTTTGGTGTTTGAGTATAATTGTTCTATTTGTGAGCTCTTTCCTCAACAGTGTTGCATATAGAATGATAGCACTGATTATCTATGTAGTTTGTTTTATTGGTCAAATTATCTGGGAAAGCTTGACTATACAGTAGATGATAAAGAATTATGAGGATGCTGTAGTGACTTACCATTCAAGCACATTTTGGTATTCAATACTTGGAAGCACTTGTTTTATATCAGTTTTTAATAATAAAACCTAATTACTACTTTCATTATAACTTTTCCACTGAAAATAAATGAAGCTAGGATCATACTTTGAGGAGGCAGATTTGTGCACGTGAGTAGAAATGAGTTAATGCTTGCTCCTCTTCATGAGTTGATAAAGGGGTTTGGATTTGAAGTATCCACCAGAAGTAGTTTTCTCTACCTGTACTCATTTCCCACAGCTCCTTGAAAAAATCCTTGATAATTTGGATGCTTTCAGAGTTCCCGTGTAATGAGACGATTGCAAAAAAGTTGCCCACTGTCCTGTCACAAACCAGAGCACTTTCCTGGCTAACACACTGCTAAAACCATTTAATTGTCCCAGGGTCCAGTGTTGCCAGCTTTTCAGAGTCAGGGATGTGTCCCATTGTTCTCCTCTTGCCCTCAGAATATATATTGGAGCACCGGTAAGTGCGGAGGCATTGCAGCATCCTGGTTTGAAGGTTTACAGCCCTGTAAAAGTGTAGCCCTAATGCGTATCATCAGGTCTATTAAAATCACCTCAAGCAAAGTCAGCCTAAGCAAATGGGTTGATTTATTTACAGAAGCCAAAATAAACCACTCTGTTAGAAAGGTAACAGAAAAAAAAGAGTACATTTACTGTACTTATGCTGTGCTGAAATCCACAAGGCCTCTTTTCCCAGTAGAGAGTAAACCGGCAGGAGCAATTATCTTCAGCTCTACAGTCAAGGACTAGGTGCTGGTACTAGCTTTTCAGTGCATTTGTTTCTTTCCCCTTCTCTGGATACAGTGATGTTCCTTTGTTAGACCAGAAGCAATTACCTACTTACTTGACTGAACTATTCATACACTTGCTTCGTTCAGGAATATAGACTTTTTCCTCCTCTTCAGCTATTGTTCTCTTTACCAAGTCTTTCCTCACACTGAATCTTGAGTTTCATATAAACGTATACCTTGATAAGCATAATAAATATATGCATAGGGAGTAATGCTATGCTACTGTACTGTCTTGCTGCTACTGTGCCATTAATAGAAATATTTTACTGAATATGGTGTATTAGCATGTTGAAGCAGTTAAAGAAATGTGCATAAACTGAACTTAGGCACACAGAGCACTGCATGGTCAAAGAGAGCAAAATCTGAAATGAGACAATAAGGGGGATCATCATCCTTACTTATATTTTCTGCCATAGCTTCAATGAAGGCCCCTTGCTTTTTACTGGGGAAAGAATAAAATCTGTTTGTAAAAAACAGAAATATGGAGCAGAGGCAGGTCTAAGATTGAGAAAAATACAGACAGAAAGTAAGAAAACATGGAGAAGGATAATTCTTGGAAGTAAAAAAAGTTGGTGTAAGGTAGTCTCTGGACAGCTAGTCAAGGTTGTTCAGATGATCAGAGCTGTGAAAAGCTCTAACTTACAAATGGAGACAGAATTCCTGTGCTCCTGCCAGCCTTTATAACATATGTATCACAACTCCCAAATGATTTTGTAAGTTGTCCGGTCTGTCTTTTTAATTGCAGCTGACCACCTGCTTCTCTACAATTTTTAAATCCTGACAATAAATTGGTCAGTGTCTACATCTGCTCATCACCCAGATGGTCATACACAAAGAAAGAATAGATGGCACAATTCCATAGCCCCAGGAGCTCAGCAAGGTGGGAGAGGACTTTGGAAGTCATGTACACTCAAATTAGTAGATCCTAAATGTTGAGGAGGAGAGAAGAATAAAAGTTTCAGAGCACAAGCTTGTTCTCCAGTGAGTATCACAGGGTGCAGTCCCATGAGGTGAATACTCAACAGAAATGGATCATCCTGGAAAGCAGGGCCAAGTATGCTGGACAGATACCATTGCCCTTTTACTGATTTGTAAGAGATTGGTTTAGATCATATGGTGATTATCAATTTGTCTTTCTCCTGCCAGCATTACAAAAGATTCAAAGGATGTCTCTTTGTCATTAGCCCCAAATATTGCTCTAAAGGATCTGTTTTTTAAGCTAACATTTTAATTCTCTCCTTGTTTCTACCTCAGAAGTCCTAAGTAAGTTTATGAAGATTTCTTTGGAGCAATCCAGCGTGTTTGTTTTAAAAATACTTAAACAGAAGATAAATGAAACTCCTATGAAAGGAAGTTCTACTCTCCAAAGGAACCTAACACTATACCCAACCCCAGTTTGGAGGGCAGCTTTAGAACCACAGACTCTCCTTCTAGAAATGTTCAAACACCCAATTGTTTGGTAGAAGTAGCCATTATAAACCTGCTGGCACCAGGATGTTGTTTGAGCAAATAGAAGAATTTTTCACATCAACGCAGAAAAGGCAAGAGATTTCTTCTGCTTGCTGTGGAATAACTGATAAGAAAGTCCAGCACAGCCTCTTCCAATTTACAGCCACATAGATAAAGAGAGAGAAGGTCCTAGAGTCTGTGATTCTTTCTGTGCCAAGGAAGACTTCTCCTCCCAACAATAATAGTGATGAAAAGAGACCACTAGCTCAGATTCCTTTTTTCTAGGACACCACACTTGGAAGAAACTCAGATTTAGGATTGTCTTGCAATTTAACCAGGTCCAATTTGCTGTGCAGAAAGGCCTGCAGTATGTTTTAAATAGCACCTGCAATCCCCAGAGTCCTTGTTCTGCAAAGGTTCTTCTTCCTGTCATCTTAAGAGTTGCTGAAAAGATCAGACCCTTACATAGTGACTTAATATTTTAGGTGATAAAGCTACTATTACATTCGCTCTGTAGATGGAAAAAATGGAATAGGATTCCTTTGTAAATTATTGCTCTTCTGCCATTTTTTGATAAGCTCTTTGCATACACCCTTACAATAAATGATCCAACTATTCTGTAACTGAGTGCATAAATTAGGGCTGTACATACGTGATTTTATTTGAAAGTCTCTTCTTTGAAGTGCCAACCTTAGGCTTTGTGAGAAATTCACACCTGTCTTTGGTAGCTTGAAACAGTGTCTCTCAAGCTATGTAACATTAAAAAATGTCTCTTAGCAGTTACTGTGGGTTGTGTAATTATTATTTCTTTTATATGCAAGCTTCAATCTCTATGCATAAATATATCTTTGGGAACCAGTAACTTAAATTTCAATATTTTCCTTTTCAGCTAGGATTCGGACATTTCTGCTTCAGCCTCATTCTTTCTTGCTCTCCCAAAGATAAGCAGTCTGTTTCTCTAGGACAGATATACACCTCCAAAATATTGACTTCAAAGGTGTGAATCTGCATCCAGTCTGGTGAAGATAACCTGTCATACATGTTTTCTGTGACTCAGTTGACACTGATTATGTTTTCTATTCACCTTTCACTAGATTTTGACAGTTCTAAACTTGAGAAAGCAATCTAGCCTAAGGGCAGAAGAGTGGGACTGTAGATCATATGCATTCTTGGATGAAGTGCTGCAAAGTGTTTCAGACAGCAAGGATTAGTGTAACCAGTATGCTTTTCTTGCAGAAATTGTGTGAATTCTTGTGAGAAAAGAACCAGTCCAAAGCTATCCTCTCTGTCATCAATCTTAAAATTCTTTTAAAGGCCATATTAGCTAATTGTTTTAATATTCTTGCTCACCCAAGCTCTTGATATTGAAATATGGGTTCTTTTTTCCAAACTTCTGATTTTTACTTTATTTTTAAATATGGATTCTTAAGAGCATTCATTGTAAATGGTATTTGGGATCTGACTATAACAGTCATCATAATTACTTGTGTTACAGGTTGCAGTTCCAGTCATGATCACAGCCTCTTTGTCCTGGGTCCTGGATCTGTACAAAGAAAGAGATGATCTTTGTGATTTACCTAGTGTCAGGTGACAATTCTTGTGTCTGCCTGGTTCCTTTAGACTATCACTATGTGTGAGTCACATGTGAGACCCACAAATGAGACCTGAATAATCCCTGTGGAGATCGGTGTTGGGGGACTCTCTTAAGTGTAATGTGACATCTAAGGGCATTATAGTATTTCAAAGTGTATGTCCTAACTCAGAGGCTGTGTTGACCAATGATGTCCTACTACTACATGTAGGTCTCACAAGCCAGCTATCTGATAGTATATAACTAGTGTATTTCAAATAACTCTACTTGTAGAGTCATGAGTGGTGTCCCACAGGGCTCGGTACTGGGGCCAGTTCTCTTCAGCATCTTTATCAGTGATCTGGACAAGGGGATCAAATGCACCCTCAGCAAATTTGCAGACGACACCAAGTTGAGTGGGAGTGTTGATCTGCTGGAGGGTAGAGAGGCTTTGCAGAGGGATCTGGACAGGCTGGATGGATGGGCTGAGACCAATGGGATACGGTTCAATAAGGCCAAGTGCTGGGTCCTGCACTTGGATCACAACAATCCCAAGCAGCACTACAGGCTTGGGGAAGAGTGGCTGGAGAGCTGCCTGGCAGAAAAGGACCTGGGGGTATTGGTTGACAGCAGGCTGAACATGAGCCAGCAGTGTGCCCAGGTGGCCAAGAGGGCCAACAGCATGCTGGCCTGTATCAGGAACAGTGTGGTGAGTAGGACCCAGGAGGTGATCGTCCCCCTGTACTCAGCACTGGTGAGCCCCCACCTCAAGTACTGTGTGCAGTTTTGGGCTCCTTACCACAAAAAAGACATTGAAGTGCTGGAGTGGGTCCATAGAAGGGCAATGAAGCTGATGAGGGATCTGGAGCACAAGTCTTACGAGGAGAGGCTGAGGGAGCTGGGGTTGTTCAGTCTGGGGAAGAGGAGAGTGAGGGGAGACCTTAACGCTCTCTACAACTACCTGAAAGGAGGCTGTAGAGAGATGGGGGTCATTTTCTTCTCCCAGGTCACAGATGATAGGACAAGGGGCAATGGCTTCAAGGTGTGCCAGAGGAGATATTAGGATATTTAGGTTAGATATTAGGAAATATTTCTTTACTGAAGGGGTTGTCAGGCATTGGAATGGGCTGCCCAGGGAGGTGCCTGAGGCACCATCCCTGGAGGTATTCAAGAGACGAGTTGACATGGTGCTCGGGGACATGGATTAGTGTTGGGTTGGTGTTGTTTTGGGTGTGGTGTGGCGTGTGTGGGTGTGGTGTGTCTTTTGGGGTTTTTTTTGTTTTTTTTTCATTGGTTGGACTAGATGATCTTAAAAGGTCCCCTCCAATCTAGGTGATTCTGTCATCTGAATAAGTTTCTGTCATCTGATTAAGTCATCTAAAGAATGTAAACTACAATTAGTGTTCATCTGTGCAAGTAAGTCTTCTCTGGAAAGCTCAAGAAGGCAATAAGGCAGAATCACCACCTCTATTAACCAAGCATCCAAGGAGAAATGGCAAGCTTGATAGGAAGACTGAGATTCCCATATTCATACTTTGCATTAATAAAAACATGCTATAGAAGCTATTTGCTTTGTGTCAGGAGCTCAAACAATGATAAAAATCCATACCGACATCATAAATACCAGAAAAGGTCACCAGCGATTTTGGTGTAGGATCAAATGCCCACAGCTGAAGTGAGACTGGCACATAGTCAATCCCAAAGTTAAAATTTGCAAACACTCAGTATGTGGGTGCTCTGGCATATTGCTCTGCAGAATGCCTGAGGTAACAATCTAGGTTCATGCTATTTTTGCAGCTTCTTCAGAAAAAAAGAGCAAACAAACAACAAAAAAATCACAACCATCACAAAATTCAACATCTTGTGTAGGTGGTTTAGTAATGATATTCCTACAAGAACTATTATGCATAAGATTGTAGTATCAAATGCATGCATAACTTTTCATTTGTGTATGAATTCAGTGTGCCAGAAACTGAGAAGCTGATGGTACCGGTGAGAGTCAGGCAGTCAGCAGGGGCTGTATAAATTTCCCTGAATTTGGCTCTATCAGTGAAGCCCCATTTTAATAAACTGTAGCTGTCATAGACCTAGGCTCTTCTTCTGCAAAGATTGGACTTTTTATAGGTGTGCTCTTCTTGTGATGATGTAAAATATTCAGTTGTTGCCAAGATTAAAATTTAAGATTTATTGTCACCTACGGCTGAAGCCAGGGTCTGAGACACGGAATTGATTCTGGGCAGGTTCTGTAGTTCAGTCTGTCAGTTTACACTGAGTAACTCATTAAAGCTTCCACAGATCATTTTGAGACATGATCTCTGCGTGCTGACACACTGTGTTAAAACCTGCAGAGATCTTTCTGTTCCTTCTGGTCAGTACAATAGGTTTCCTTCTTTTACTAATCAAGAGGAAGGCATTAGCAACATGCACCTTAGTGTGTGTAAAAATCCATGATATGAGTCAGTCTTTTTGTGAAAGAAACAGGATCACATTGTAACAGAGTGAATCAATAAAATTGTCAGGCAGCTATTTAAATAGGTTAAAGTTATCTGAATTTTTATAGGTGTCTAAATAGGCCGAATGGCACTTGTCTTTGCTCATAAAAGGAACATCTGTTAGTTTCTGAAAGACTTGTATAAGTGTTTAATGGTTGGACTATAGTACGTAGCTCATCCTAGAGTTATTCCACAAATGAAATATATTTTCTCTTTGAAAAGCTCCCTGTGGAGACCCTATTTGCTTAAGATTTTCTGTTCCCAAATTGTTATATCTGTGATATAACAATTTTCTTCTTTTCTGCTGCAGAAGATTTGAAGCTTCATCGATAAAGAATCCTATTTGTTTGCTATAGGTGACAGAAATGTTGGGCTGTGTCGTGCTCCTCTGTCTCACAATACTGTTGTTATCACCTGTGTGTGAAACTATAAGAGAGAACACTGAATTACGGTTTATCTTGGTGAAGAGCCAAAGAAAGTCAGGATTTAGTATATTCACAAAAAAAAAGACAAGTTTATAACTGTGATTGGAGGTTAGTTTGGCTGATTTTAATCAGGAGAGGATCAAGCAAAGAGATGGGACTTACTGATTCTGATGGAACTTACTGATTCTGTGGGTCTAGGGAAAAGCCCTTCTGTCTCTCCACACTTGTTGGATAAGCTCACTGGCTGCAAGTTGGTTTTTTTTTGTCCCCTTTTTTTTTCCCTAATTGCAGTTTGCTTTGCTATGGTATTTCTTTATTGAAGAGGCAGTATGTAAGAAAGTTGACCTCAGTAAATGAGATCCAGAGGAGAGAGTGTATTATATAGATCAGCATGTGCACATTCTAGTTTATGGGTTTTAATATGACACAGGACATAATCAGAAAATTCTGATTATGAATTGCTGCCAAAATAGAATGGCTGCAGTTCTAAAACATCTACAGTTCTTTTTCAGCTGAATGGCTCTTTGTCTGTTTCTGCCACCAGGCAGAAACATTTAGAGGTGAAAGGCCAATAGTGCATAGAAATTTTGTATAACTCATGGTGGGGGGAAATGCTAAAATAAAATAAAATAAAATAAAATAAAATAAAATAAAATAAAATAAAATAAAATATTTGGGTTCTTTATCTTTCCATTTTGATTTCCAAGGGATACCCTTTAGTCATGTTTTCAAGCTTTTTCCCATGGTGGCTAGGAATGTTTTAATTAAAAATGAAAGTGGATATTCTTTTGTCATCTTTGGATTCCACTGCTGGAGCTTTCAGAATAAAAACCCACTGCATACTACAAGATTTGTAATAAAATCTTGTTGGCAATACTGAAATTTTGAGGACTTTTTTCTACCTTCTCAAAATTAATCTAATGTTTTTTCTGCATTATTTTTTCCAGTCTTTGTTAACCTGCCACTCATTCTACAGCTGTCTTTTTGACTTAGATGCCAAAAACTAACACCCAAACTAACATTCTATGACTCACATGGTGTTAAAGAAAAAAACAGTTTCTGTTTTCTCTGAGCTCTTTCTTCAGGATTTAAAGAGACTTGAATTCTATTAATCTCAAGTACTCCAATCGTGGAGAATGGACCTAGAGCTTTTTTAATTGCCTTTCAAATATTTATAGAGAGAAAACCGGGCAGGGCATGGCATCAGAGGAGCAAAGTGCATCTCCCCATCTCCCTTGAATGGCAGGAACTGTGACTTTCCAGAAGCTAGAAAATCCAGCTCCCAGATGGTACACAATGGAAGAAGGAGCATTTCTGTTTTGCATGTTTGTTCTTGGCAGAAGAAAAGTACCTTTCTGGGAACGGGATTCCAGTAGGCTGTGCTGAAATTAAAACCTATGAGAGCTGAGGTTGGAAACAAACTGAGGAGGAAAATAATAACCCCCCATCCCAACTAAAAAGGGGAAATCAGTCGGGAGTTGCTGTCCACCAATGAATGTTTTGGGTTGATCATTTTCTCCTACAATCTGTTTGCCTTCTTATGCAATCATAGACATGGTCCCCCTCAGATACATTCTGTACCCCTGTCCCGTCAACTCACAACTTGTTTAATTGTGTCTTTTTTTTTAGAGGGCTATTAAAAAAACCCTGAAACCTAATGTCTGCCACAGTCTTCTTGGGAGGAGCACACAAATTAAGTCAGTGTACTAATCACTCTGGCCAGCCAGTCTGCGTTCCATAGGTGACAATAAAGCAGAGCAAGTGCATGAGCAAGTGAATCTGGAGGGAGTGGCAACCTGTCCATCATTCCAATTAATAATGTGTTATGACGATTCACACATCTCTGCAAGTGTGAAAAAGCCGAGCAGATGAGACACATGGGTCATTCCCCTAACAAATTAAGTTTACTCTAAGGTTTGATAGTTATATTACTAGGACTAAAGAAAGAATGATATTTAATAGATAGGTTTCCATGCCTAAGGCCCTCATTCTAATCACATTCAATCTGTCAAGAACGTATGATTTCCACAGTTCTCTGTGACATGCATTGTAGCAACTTGATACTCTGTTTTCTCCGTCTCTGAACCAGGCATATTCTCTGAGCCTATTTTGTTCTGTACTGGCAATCCATATTTTTGAGAACCTAAGTCCCCATTTCCAATTACAAAGCTCTCATCTGAGGCTTTACCTTTTTGGTTTCATATCACAAATTATGTCTGTAATACTGTCCTTGGCAGCACATGGATTTGCATAGGGTAAAGTGGCATTAGGGATATCTGTCTCACAGGCTCAAGAGGGAAGGCAGAGTGTATTGTCCAGAGGTCAATGGTGTTATTGTCCCATCAGCAGGATGAGTGCATGGTATTGCTCTCTGCACAACCAGGGAAGAAGGAATAGAGTGTACAAAATTAAACCAATTTATTACATAACTGCACTAAGGCTGTCTACAAATGCACCATGAGCAAAAGCTGGGGACAGTTACAAGAACTGAAAGTTATACATGTAAACAAAATCAATAATCAGTCTAATGTTGTGGAAATAGTAGAAACCTTACAGGTTTCGTTTTTCCAAGCAATCTAGAGAATCAGGGATGTTTGAACCCCCTATTTTAACCCTCAAGCTAAAAGAAAAAAATTGGTATGTCTGTAATGACCTGATTCACTCTGCATCTCCCAAGTTTCTTTATTTTACTTAAATCTTGGGCTTGCTTTACTCCATCTCTAGCAGTATGGAGTAATCTCTAGCTTTCATTCAGCATGGGCCAAGCAGTTCAATAAAATGAAGGAGCTTTTCTCCATCTTGATTCTTTCCTCAAGGTAAATCTTTTTTGTGCTTTGAGACACTGCTAAAAAGAAGAAGATTTTTGTCCTAGCCCTTCCAGATACATAACAAAAGGTGATTGATAAACATACAGTAAAACTCGGAGACCAAATGTGTCCGCAACTTGTCTATTTTATTTCCTGCACTTAGTCACAATGGAATTCATGGTCTGGGCTTAAGTGTCAAGTATGGTGATCTGTATCACCCTTCATTGTACAAGGGCTGGTCGTGAAAAGCGTTTGGACCTAAAGTATAAAATTCATAGCTGCAGTAAATGGTATGCAAATTCATGTCATTAAAGAGAGGCACATTTGACATTTTCTGGTGAAGATCTTGGCCAATTTATGTTTCCTTTGCACTGCCTGATTACTTAAAAGGGTCTCAAGATCTAAGCTGATGCTCTTCCTGTTTAGGTATAAGATGAGCCTTGTCTCAGCTGCTTCTGGTCCTCATGGTTCTGGGATTCATTGTGGAGTTGGGACTGAACATGCCAGCTGAACAGCTGCTTGAGAGCCATTAACTCCTGGCACAACTAAGTGACCCTGAAGCTACTTACTTCCATATTTGGGGATATGGTGTTTTTTTCTGCTTAGGGACCAGGGGAGCTGTCAAATAAGTGCTATTTTGACACACTGAGAGAATTGGTCTGGTGGGAACACAGGTGAAAGTGTATAGCAAAGAAGGTGTTATATTGTTCAGTGGTGCTGTTGTCAAATAGGCCAGACTGTGAACCTTCCCAGGGCTGAGGACTATCATGTGCTTACTGCTTCTGCTTTTCTGAGATGCCTAAATCTGAGCAGGACCGAAGCCCTGTGGTGAAGTGAGCCATCATACTTTTTCTCATAGAAAGTTGTCCTTGGCTCACTCGATGCTACGACTATTCTGTCATCAACACAAAATATCTGCCAGTTTATGCTCACAGCAACTTACTGAAATGCACATCGCCTCTAAAACGAGCTCAGGATCTCTTGAACTTCATTAATTCATGGCATTACCATGTCTTCCTCCACGTTATGTTTAATAGACAGTAATAATATTTCCTTCCTGCATGCTTCAGGATACGATTATTGCAGGTGCCAAGTGGCATTCTGTAGGGCTGTCTACAGGCTTTTTGCCAACTTGCTTCAGAGTTATATTGGCACCAATTTTTACAGTATTTGGACATTCAAGCACTTTCCCATACTACGAAGGATTGATGATCTGAATATTGTTACACTGGTGTCCTAAAATCCTGAGAGAGCACATATAAATTGGTATAAACTACCTTTATAAAACATTGGAATGAACAGGATGACTTACATCAGTAAAGAAGTCTAGCTCCTGTATTCCCTGATTTACATAAACATTTCTGCTTTGAACTTACAGCCTCTTTTATAGGCTAACTAAAAAAAAGTGTGAATAGTTGGAGGAATAATATTTAAATATGCTCTCTTTTCAACTCCAGACCCCTGATACGGGTCACAAGTTAAAAGAGTTTGGTGACCTCAGCCAAGTGTGACATGCAGGAAGGCTGAAGTGCATAAGCAGGGCAGCTTATGGACACACTACCAGGGCACAAGTTTTGAAGCACCTCGGCAGAATTAGAAGAAGATGTTTACACACTATCAGTTCCATTCTCACGGTCATATAATTCTTTCAAACATAATAATAGGAAGTGGACATAATCAATAGGTAAATCAGAAAACAGTGTGGAGATGGAAAGTGGGAGTGAATACACAGAGAAGAAAGAATAGGAAAAGGGAGAAGTGGCAACACATCCTAAATTAGTCAAGATTATTTATCTTGAAACCTATCTGAGATTAGCTAAAAACATCATATATCACAGTAAATTTCCATTAAGCTATATAGAAGCAAGTGTATGTATCTAGAAATTTCCTGCATTTTTTGGCAGCAGCATCTGACTATAAGAAAAAACTTGCCAAGGAAGTAATGAAGTACACAGTACCATTAAGCAGCTAACCCAGCATTTAATTCAGTGCAATTTTGGCCTGTCCCTCATGTGAGGTGGGTATTGCCGATATCATCCCTGCTTGGCTGCAGGCAGCAATTTGTCCTGCTGTCATTGTTAGCAGTTTTTTATTTGTTTTGCTCTGTGGTGCAAGAGCTCTGCTTATGGACCAGCATTTCTGGCCCTTCTTTCTAAAAGAGGGGTAAGAGGGTTCTTGCACACCCATTGCTGTGAAGCCAAGTGGTTTTCTTCCTAAAGAGTTTTGGTCACTGTAACACCAAATCTAGTCTTTGTGTGGGGTAGAATTATTTGTAAAATTGAAAAGAGCAGTGTTGAAGCTCCATTTTTTAATTTTTTTTTCTGCTTTGGTTTTATGCTATTGCTTTTAAAGATTTAGTTGCCATAACAACCCAAAGCAGTCCTATATTACCATAGAAACGTGCTGTTGTGGTTGACAGCTTTTATGAGAATTTTTTTTTTCTCTCCTCTTCACATACTGTCTTTAACACTAGCCTTTTTGCAGGTATATCACAGTATGCTATAGGGATTTCATAAAGTTTCAGAATGATGTAATAACAAAATATGAAGCATATACTTAAATCCAGGAAGAAAATCTAGGGTCATGGTTGACTGAGAACAGAGAAAGAGTAAAAGTAAATTCCTGTTACTTAACTTGGAGATCAGAAGTATTGAGCTTAGAGCAGGGCTGGCTAATCTGCATGAGTAAATACTCAAACAAAACCACTGCAAAACAGGAGTTAGGGTTTAGATTATGTATCAGGGAGTTAGTATAAAAACAACTTGTCAGGATAGTTGTAGTTATCAAAAGACAGGACTACTTTAATGTTCTCTGCATGGGGCTGCTCCTTGAGATTATTCAGAGGCTGAAGTGAGAACTGCTGAACGAGGCAGCCCTCTTATAAAGCACAGCTTCATGCTGAGAGCTGCTTCCAGCTGCATACAGACTGCCTGAGAGCTTCAGGGTGTTGGTTGTGACCTGGCAAGCCCTAAATTGTTTGGGATCTGTCTATATTGAGGACTTTCCCTCTCCCTGTGTGATATCTTTAACAGCTGTGCTCTGCAAAGTCTCTTGGGTTCATAAAGAATGGTAATAGAGCTTTTCCTTCCAAAAAATCTGTATCTCCGTTTACTTGTTACTTGGCTCTCCTAGAGCAGTGAACCAGTGGAGCATATCAGCTCTCTTAACTTCTAATAGATTACTAAGCATCTTTACTATCAAACTTCAAATTGAAGTTTTGGACCAGTCGCAGACCATTGACTCTGTCCCAGCAAACCATTGTACTAGAGAGTGCACTGTTACAGGTTCATAATTTTATGAGAAGCCACGCAATTTATACAGACAAGCATAGCCAGACGGCTGTGGAGATTGTTGTTGGTTGTTATTTTTATGGGCAGGCACAAGTCTATCAGTTTCCTGTAATCAATTGCATCAATGATGAAAAAAATTTTCATTCCTTATATGCATGTTTTAAAGAACATAAAAGCTTCCAGCTAGAATCTTGCAAGAGTTCCCCTTGCCAAGGTCAAGCAGGCAGCAAGGAATGCTATATAGTTCAGACATGCTTTACGGTTACTGACCCCTTTGCCAGCGTAGACAAGCCTGCTATTATTTCCTCTCATTTGACCCTCAATTCTCCTAGCTCCATGCTGGATTTCTCGGCCCTGCACGGGAGTGATGATTAGTGGGAAACAGGATTTCCTTCCCGCTTTCTGAATGCCTCCCTCTAACCCATTCAGAGACATGACATCCTAGGGTGGTCCTTATCCTTCATTTTTATAGTATTGGAAATCCCCTTCATGACCATAAATTTTCCAGATAAGACCTGTTCCATCTAATCTACACAAGATTTTCTGGGCGCAATTCCTTACTTGCTCCGTACAGCTCTTTTCTCTAACCAATAAGCTTCAAATGAGTTAAAGTTAAATGTTGTAAATACTTGCTTCTCCTTTTCCTTTACATGCTGATGACATGTGGACTTCTCCTGCATGAAAAAAATTGTAGTCAATCTTCCAAGGGACTTTTATATCACTTTGAAATTAGTTCCTATTTCAATTAAATTACTGAAGACCATGCAATCTGATTTCTACTCATTAATCTTACTAACTAGCTACATTCAGTACAAATCCATTCTTTGAACAGTTTTTCTGTCTCTGATGCAGAACAGGCTGCCATAGCCTCTTCTTTTTGCCAGTTTTCCCGCAAACACTGTGGTTCATAGTTAAGTTTTATGGCTGGATTAGAAGATCTTTATTTTTCTTAAGAGCTGAACTATGGGCAGATACTCAAAGCTGCCATCTTTTCCACTTGTTTAACAATTAGAAGACTCACTGTTGAACAGGATATATGCAGGTGTGGATTCTTAAAGACAATAATATCAAACCAAATAATAGACATACCTTAAGTTTTTTTTAAGTTGCTGCTGCCTTACCCAATACTAATGCTAAGACAGCTGTTACCCCTTATACAAGCTTCATTTTTAGTGGAGCCCTCGATATCAACAAACAATCCTTCCTTTAGTTTCATGATTTTTTCCTGTCTCACTTGACTGATATTGCTGTATGAGGCAAGTTCAGGAAAAGAATCGAGATTGTAGACCCAGGGAGCACATCAGGGATGCATCTAAGTCTGGAATATGTACCTGTGCAGAGGGAGAATTTGTGCAGTTTTCCTTATAAAGTGAAGCAAAGGTAAGGAGGAGCTGCAAGCTGCAATACGTTCCTTGCCAGCCCTGTAACAGAAGAGAAGTTATCCTAACCTACTGTATTCTCCTGGGATTCTCAGTGTATTGGCAGTAGAGAACATATAATCAGCACTAGTCTGACCTAGCCAGTACAGTCAGTACCATTTAAACATGGGCAGCAAACACTACACTTGAATATCAGTGTGTTTCAGTGACAATAGTTCTTCATGTGCTTCAGGTTTTGTCTTTGCAGATGTGACAACATTTGAGCTGCCTTGTTTTTCACCTTTCTTATGGTTTACAACCCTTTTCCTGTCATCCCATCACCATGTGTTTTCTATAGAGCATTGATAACATTAGCAGCCCACACCTGAGGTTCATCTGCAGTTTCTTGCTGGAACACACTCTTTCTGGACTGGCGAGGAACACTTCACCAGATACTCAGGTCTGTACTTAACCTTTACCTAACAGGCACAAAATTATGAGTTGTTGAAACTTATTGCTGAAGGCCATTGTTTAGTGATAGAATAATTAAAAAACTAGAGTTCATAGTACTGGGTCAAAATGTCATAAACACCTAGCACTAAGTGATAATCTGGTATAAATTCACTGATTCATTTCTGTTTCAAAATATTAATGGATTAACTATTCTGAGAAACCTTACCCTGGATCATATACCATCTGTCTTTCCATAGTAAGCTTAAAGTCAGCATAAACTCTAAATCATGTGTTCTGGCTAACGCAATAGAAATGTCATTCTATGCCCACATTTGATTATGTATCAGATTTGCTCTGCTGGATGACTCAGTCATGAACAGATCCTGTATATTAATGAACACAGACCCATTGCTGCAGTGAGACTTGGACTCACTTGGTTGAAATATATTGCTCTAGGGTACCTTGCTGTATAACTCTGACTTTCATGTTGAAGGCAGATGGGAATGCTAATTTCTTGGGAAGAAGCTTGGAAGGCAGAATGCAAAGTAGAAGAAATTTTATTTTCATGATCCCGAGCTATGATTAGTCTTAATTTATCCCTTGGTAGAAGAGGAAGATGTTTAATCATTTCTCTAACAATATGTAAGGTCTCCAGGTTGTCAAAATTAAGAACTAAAGATTGGGTTAGAAATCTCTGGAAAGTGTGTTGAGACCTGGAGATCACCTTTCATTATTTTCATCCTCTTGTGACCAGCGCTTGAAAAAGCAATGATAAACTCTGAAAGAAGTTGCAACTAGAGTTCAAAACAGAGACAGGAGATCTGTAATTTAAGGCTGAGAGCTTTGGGGAAGAAAAAAAAAGAAAGAGGAAGTCATGCTTACATGTCCACCTCTGCAATAATGCACTGAGGATATGCTTCTTAAGACATCCGAAACAGCTAGTACATCTGGTTCTACTCTCCAAAGACTGCCTCTGTCTGGACTAGCTGTCAGGCAAAAGATGAGCTTGTTCCTAGGAGCTTTTTAGCTCTGATGCCTTGTTCATGTGGGTCTGTTGTCAAAGGGCAAAGTGGAGGCAAACTCTTACAGATGAATCCGGATAAAGTACTACCACAATTGTTTTATTAGCCCAAAAGCTTGAAGCACCTTTACCAATTACCGATACCCATTTCCTGCCTTGCAAGTGGAATTAGGATCTCTCAGCAATATATTGAAAGCGATTGCCATGAGTGAAGTTGTAAGTAATTAGTACTAATGATACTTATGAGGGAAAACAGGTGTGGTTGAATTACACTTTCCCCTTAAAGACTTAAAATATACACAAATTGAAACCAGTTACTTAATTATATGTTACGGTTGTTGCAGAGTTTCTTTATGTATTTCTAATGCTGTTGGTGAGGAAGTATGTTGAGATAGCAGGACATATTGTAACTATTTCCCCTGAGATCTCACCAAAAGTTTTGATGTAATTGCGTAGAATTAATGTACTAAAAAATACCAATTTTGCCCACCAGGGAATCTTGCAAGAATGCATTTTTCACTAAAAAACCAGTGTTACTAAGGGAGATCTTAAGGGAGACATTTGTGAGATTAGGCCAAGATCCTTGTCTCATTTACCATAGACTGAATCCAGAGTAATTCCATTAGTTTTATTTAAGTTATCCTTGGATTTATATTGGAGAAAATGAGATGAGAGTCCAGCTTTTAATTAGAAAACAGTGCACAAGTGAGATGTACTTGTGGTGGTTTTTTCCTAAGGCAGCAGACTTCAGTGGGCAGCAAAGGTCTCCCAGAAGTAGTCTTACCATCAATGCTCAATGTAAAACCAGGAAAACATTTAATCCAGATACATTGTGTGTGTGTTTGTTTCTTCTGAAAAGTAAAAACCCATGAAACTCCATTCAATTTCAAGAAAAAAAATAGGGAACTAAACTTTTGAAAACTGTGAAATATAGACAAATTTGGTGATCACGAAAGAGAAGATGCGATAGCTTTCATTTAGTTCAGAATAGTGTGGGATTTGTCTGCTTATGCCTGAGCTCTAGTTTAATTGTTCCCTTTATTTATTCCATACACTGTAGCCCATGTTATAGCGCCACAGTCCTGTTCCTGAAATGCCATTGTAGTATCAATGGCTGTTGATAATTACTTGCCAAACTGATGTGATCCTTGTGAATCACAAGATTTAGCTACAGGGTGGCAAGAGAAACAGCTAGATTTGTCTGGCTGTACAGCACTGTTATGAGAGAGTGTTTTAGATATCTGGTACTGTACAGATGCTCTGCTGAGCCTGACTACTGCCAGCAATGACTAGAGCTTTTTCTTTCAACATTACTTAAAGTTCAGGCAAGACTCAGCATTAGAGGAAAGAGGGAGGATCTAACTCAAGCAGGGGCTCAGTGTCAGAGAGCCTCACAAGTGAGACAAGAACCAAGCAGTTCCTGTCAGTTGCTGTGGAAAGCACAACAGATCATAGCTCTCCCTCCTTATTTTCTAATAAACTGCTTTCCACCAATTTCCACCCCATTCACTGATTCTCTCTGTTTTGGTTTCTATTGCTCAAGCTTATTAACTTGTACTTTTTCCAGGATTATTTTTTTCTTATTTCCTCACCCTTAACTGTTTTCCCTCTAGGTCTCTGTGTAACATTTCTGGTCTGGTCGCATGTGCAGTGGGTCTTAATTTAATTACATTTACCCTGGCACTTTTTACCCCACTTCCAGTACTGTTAATATTCAGTTGGGCAGCCTCAGCTGAAGAGAATAGAGGAATTTTAACAGCCTGGTGTATCACAGGTCAGGATTTATGTACCTGGCCAGAGCTCCAAATGAGAAGCTTGTACAGCATCAGCACATATTTTTTGTAGCTGTGAAATAACTGCAGGATTCTGGTTTTATTTTATATGCCATTCCTCCCTTCTATCTCATTTTATTTTAACGTTTAATCCTCTCCTTAAAATTTTCCCAAGCCATGGGTTATTATTTTCATAGCCAGTTCAGCTATTCCATTATGGTGCTTCTGCTTTTATGCTGAGCGTCACTGTGAAAGATGTATGTCTGACCCACCTCCACTGCTTACTAAGTCAACTGCCTTTGAAGTACATGTAATAAACTTTCTCTGATGCTGTAAAGAAAAGCCTCATTAGTTCCAGCCCATATTTGGGATGCACCTCTAATCCACACTCGTTCTGCTTCTTTCTTGTTAATGTTTAATTATTGATATACCTTACCTGGCTCATGCAGTCTTACAGTGGTAAGAATTTTCTTGTATTTTCCCAATCCCCACTTAATATTTTCACTGCCTCACTCAAAGCCTGGGTTACATTTACATGAAGGTCTGTGAAATGTCTGACAAAAGACGATAGCAAAAGATACCCATGGGCAGTAGCTTGTGATGGCTGAATGGGGCAGTCATCTCTCCTTCCCTCTGGTAGATCTTACAGAAAGAGAAAGGTGACCTAGCTCCAAAGATGGGCAGCTGCTGGTGGGAAGAAGTTGTATCCATAAAACACTGGCAGGTCTCTTGAAGAAGCCATACTGCAGTGAAACCCAAGTGAAAACAAGGGGGTAGCTCCAATGCTCTCACCTGTTTTCCCTTTGGATATTCTGTCATCGAAAATGTTCAGCATGACTTGGACCACTTTGTATACCAGCCTCATTTAATCTGATTTGCATATGCAAGTATTTCACCTTGCTCACACTGGGAAGTTACTTAAAAGTCTGGTTATCAACATTTGGTGTTACCTGCCTGTAGTCTAAACAATGTGAACCGCAACTTGTATTTGTTTGAAACGAAAGAGTTGTTTCACTTGATGGCAGGCTAGTTTTGTGTAGTGCAGCATTTTGCATTGGTACAGCTATTGGTGGCTGGAATTTGGGCAAGTCTTTAGAACATGCAAGTACTTTTTATGGGGAAAACAAAAATGGGTTGGAAGACTGAATGACAGACTGTGTGGTGCTTATCCACCCGCCGGGGCTAACGCACAATACAGGTATAAAAAGCTCTGCCAGTTAGCTATCAGTATGGGACCAGTATCTCTTTATCTCTATTGTATCCTGGCTGGCTGCATGAGCGTTTGATGGCTACCAAGGAAATATCACTTCTGTTGAAAAACTTTGGCATCGGAAAAGATACCTATAGCTGTGCCAGAGAAAGTAACAGTGTCATCATAACCTTCTGCACACAGGAGAAAAAACTCCTCTGTGAGAAGCAATACATGGTCTTAAAATGCTAACTTTGAGAGGTTAGGTCCTGAGACCTGCCTTAGGAGGCATAGCCTCCCATGATAAAACCCTCAAAGATCAGGAAACCTACTTAAAAATCATGATGTTAAGAAAAAAGGAAGTATACAGTTCTTCTTTCTTGTCTGGCTCATTATGTTACAGTTCCTTGCTTTTCATAGCAATCATAAGAGCAAATAGCCTACTCTTAAAAAACCAGAAGAAAAGCGAGTTTTTTCCATTACTAGACACGTCCAGAATATGCAATACTAATAAAACAACCCCAAGGTCTGGTGGTGTTCCTGCTGCCTAGCCCCACAGAGGAAGGAAGATATTGGACTGTAGAACCATAATTAATTTACAGGAATTTCATTTTCTAAATTTTTAGGACTGTTTCCAACCCCTGCCATAAAGCACAGTATGTTCAAGAAATTTCACAGTAGGGTCAAAGTTCTTTGGCAGATATTACAGGTGAATTTTAATCCTCTAAAACTAACTCCATTTAGCAGGGCACAAGAGCAGTAGGTACTGCAGATCTTAAAATATCAGGCAGCTTAAAGTAACAAAAACTCTTTCCCCCAAAAATAACAGAAATCAGGGAATTACTAACATAAGAAATTATTTTTGCCTTTAAACTGGTAACACTTGAGAATCCTACCCGGGACACACCTCATTGGAATAGGAGCTATGTCATTTTAGTATATGGGAATTATGTGATAACATATAAAATACATATCTCTGTGAACAGAATCAGCTCAAAAAATAGAGTGACTGATGTCTGGCATAATCAAACGTCTTTTGCTGTGATTTTGAAAGCTCTTATTCTGCATTCAACCTTTCTTTCCCTTGTTTTAACATTACATAATAAACTCCATCCATTGATGCCAGCAACTGATCTCTACTTATTTGGAAGAGTCTTTTATAAGTCTAAACTGGGGAGTTCAGCATGATGACAAGGAGGTGAAGCTAAGGTAAATAAACCTTGCATCCTCTCAAGAAGTTTGTTGATTCAAATCCTCCACCGGTTAAATTTTAACCCTGTGCTGATAGGTACCTTCAGCTCTCGCATGTTTGTTCTTCTGACTAATTATTAAAGTAGGGTCTTTTATTGATAATAACTTCTGTCTCTGCTGTTCAAGGAAACAACTTATCTCAACTGAAACCACCTTCTCCAACCTGCTCCCTGAAAAAAAAGAAAAGCATGCCCTCCTCCCCCTTTATGCTAGTATGCAGATGCATGTGGCATCAGGGAGGGTTAAACATCCAGATGTGCTTGGCAAGTAGCTCATGTTAACCTGCCAGTTGCCTAGCAGGAAAGGAGTAACCTGCTGACTTTCCCTGGAAAGGGCTTGGGAAGCTACTGAGAAATGAGAGAGATGTAACAATAAGAAGTGGTGCAAAGGGGGGCATCTCTTTTTCACAATGTTTCCTTTAGCTTTTACCTACTGTGCTTTTATGCTGGTAGATTCGCCACTGGGACCAGGCCCCTAGGAAGATGAGTCCTTTTTCTGATATCCTGTCAAATCCCTGAATAAAGACCCCTTTCCAGGGAGAGGGAGCTGGTTTGGCCAGTTTTTCAGAAGTGCTCTTATTATAATGGGTGTGAGTTGCAGGTGTTCTGACTCCTTTGAGAATCCAGGCTCTCTGAACAGCATTCACATTCTTTCTTCTGAGGAGCTTTCTTATTTTTATTCTTTATGCTCTGCTCACTCTCGTTCCCCAGCAATGTAACCCTCACAAGCTGCATGCACCTGAGGAAGAGGAGGAAGGGTGAAAGGTCTCAGGTAACCAGCTCAGGAGCCATTCTCCCTTTCCCAGTCACTAAAAATGAGTAGAAAGAAGCTTTTCGTTACCAGCCTGCCAAAGCTGTAGCTCCTGGTTCAAGACTAGATTGTGCTATGATTAATGAAATGTGTTTAGCAGTCTCATTTGAGCTTTTAATGGTCTGTTATCCGCATTATGGCTTTAGCATACACTTCATGAGTATGCTAACTAGTAGGAAGCAGGGTAGAGGGCTGGTTTGAGGTGTACAAGCTGAACTGAGAGAGAAGTGAAAATTTCTTGATAGCTTCTGGAAGTGCTATGTGAATCCTTTAGGATATGTCTCTATGGGGGCCAACACACGCACATGTACCCAAGCTAGTTAACTGCACTAGCGAAGTACTGTGTTGGGCTGATTATTTCTACTGAGAAGTGGCAAAACACCGCATTAACACAGTTGCATGGATTCTACTCAAACAAGCTGAGATATATCTGCAAGACACTGAGGTATGCCAGGTTCATACACCTTTCCTTTTTTGAGAGCCACAACATGATACTGTTCTTCCCTACATCAGCAGTAGGGTAAACACAGCTCCCTCCTGAATCAATCAATTTCCCATGTCTTAAGTTTAGTGGGAGGATTGCTGACATGCAGATTGGGATGTTATTTTGCCACTTGTTTTGCCAGCCATGAGTCTGAAGGGAATATGTTGCAGGTGAGAGAACAACCTTCAGGAGTACCTAGCAGGCATCTACAATTTAAATTTAATGACCTTATTTAGTGAAGTACTTAATCATAGGCTGAAGTGTAAGAGCTCATGAGTAGTCTCATTGACTTCAGCAAGGTTGCAAATGATGATGAACTGAGATACAGCATTGAGTTAGGGCTGGTAAAGTCTGAGCCTGTCCTGGATAGTAGACTCAGGGCCAAGTGTTGCTCTCCACCAGCATCGTCTTTTATCCCCCTCATTGAACAGTATCTGCCAGATATGGTCTGTCCAAGTGCAGAGGAGAAGATGTAACTAACTTCCTATTAGCCCTTTGATGCTGAAATTTAAGCTGAAGTTTAAGATCATTGAGTTTAGCATTGGGAAATAGATGGAGCAGTCAGTAAAATGTCACAGGTGACCATGATGAACTGCCGCTCCTCACTGGCATGTGCTGTGGCAGATGATGCATGTCTGAGGCTGCAGAGCTCAATGATCCCTAGGAAAGAAAAAAAAAATCTCTTGCCCACAACTCAAAAATTCTTAACACTAAAATAGTTTTGTAACTAAACTTCAGCAGGTTGGAAGTGTTTGTAGCAAGAGAGCGGAGCTAACTGGAAACCTCCAGCTTCTGTAGAAAGTGAGTTTTAATCAGGCCTCTTTTGCCCAATTTCTGAGCTCTCATGTATCATAAACTGTTAGTATAATGGTTCTGATCAATTTTTTATGAATGTTAGGAATTTGTCACCTCTGTGTCCATCTGAACATGCACCTATCAATTTGCTTGTCACCTGTCTACCTATTTCTATTGTGTAAAAGATGTTGGCTTTTTCATCTATTTATTCATCATCCTGGGAATGTTCATGAATTATTCTGGTCATTTAATGCATTCTAGCTCTGCATTTTGTGGATATCTGTTCTTGGTAGCAATAAATCTGTCAGTTTAATTGCTTTCTCTTTAGCCTCAAACTTTTTCTCATTAAGTCAGTGAATAATCATTTTATTAAGGATACTAGGGTAGAAAAATTGTTACTGGTTCTCTTTCAGTTCTTTTATTTAATAAAATGAACTATCTAAATAATAATCCATCCCCACTGTTTTCTAAATGGTATAACTTCCTGTTAGGCATATGGGAGCTTCAGCCTGTTTGCTTTTTAATTAAAAGTAAGTTTTCAGCTACCTCTTTCATCATCAGAATTTTCTGTCACCTTGAAATAAAGGCTTTGGTATTGTCTTTTAAATTATTGAGCACTGGCTGGCTGGGGGAGTTCAGTTTAGAGTATACATTAATCTTCTTAACTACTCTCATCAAACTGACTGTCCAGCCTGCTATGGTTTCAGTACTCCTGTTTTGTCCCTCCTTTGTTTGTCTACCCACCTATACATATAAAACATGAATATAAACTTTCTGCATACTTGCTAATTACCGAATTATATATTCTTTGTGTCCTGACATGTTACAAAAAAATTCCCAAGGTTGTGTCTGACATTAATAAGTTGTTGTAGGGAGCTTTTCCTTTGCCATTTGGTTAGCAGAACTCAGAGTTGAAAGCAGCATAGCTGGGGGAGTTACTTCAGGCCCTCTGGGAAAACATTATATATCTGTCTGTTTTCTTCAAATTCTCTGATTTGCAAAAGATCTAAAAAATTAATCCTTTCAGCAGAGCTGAACTAATTTGCAATCTTAACAACTATGTAGACTCTTCTGTGGAGACAAGGAAAAAGGTTAGTGATTTGTGCACATTAGTGTTGTCAGCGTATTGGCAAACTTTGATGCTCATTAAATAAGCTGATAAACATCCATAGTGGGGTGGAGAAGGAGAAGAGCAGTTCCACTGAGTGGAACAGGAGGTACCTGGGCTCTGCTTCCCGGTTCTGCTGCAGTGGTACACGGGCATCTTTCAGCCTCTGCAGCCCTGGGTCCTGTTTGTGGTTTCCTTTCTCCTTCCCATTGTCTTATCTTGCTGAGTCATTAAAAGTTGTGTATTTGTACAGCACCTAGCGCTGCAGAGCACTGGATAAACTACCCCTGTATGAATAAATTGTCCAGAGGTACTAATATTTTCCACACTCAGCCCTTTTTATAATGAGAATTCACAGTTCCCTCTGATTTACCTCATGTTTAGTCTCAGTAGAATAATTGTGCAAGATTTAATGTGGATACATGAAGTTATAGCTGTCCGTGGTTTCATTGTGGTCGCTCAGATGCTATTGTGTGCACTTCTGAATGATAACTGTCAAACATTTTAGAAGGAAGATATTGCCTTCTGTAAATTTCAATAATCAGTGCCACACATGATTCTGGTACTTTCTTCTCCCAGAGTTTCTTCCCATGAAAGCATCAAATTAGATGTGCTCTCAAAGCGATAAAGCAGCAATTTACACATCCTGCTATGCCATCCTGGTATCATTTAAAAGATAGTGGTTGGATCCCTTTGCATCTGGGAAAGTTGTTAGTTTTAATTTAGCTTGCTCTTCTAAGGAACTAAACTTGGGCTGCTATGGATTAGAATTCATGAAGCCCAGTTTCCCAAATGGCAAAGCCTCTCCTACACAGCCGCATGTTCTATGGAGCGAGCCTTGGCCAGAGGATGGCTTGCCAGCAATCCTGTTCTTGGTCTGACAGCTTTCCTCACCAACTTGCCCAGAATGGGAAAGTGGGAGGTTGTTAATCAGCAGCAAAGCCAACAGCCGGTGTTTTTATGAGAAAATATATGAAAAATGCTTCGTTCTTCTGTAGTATAAATTTAGTGCGCCAAATTCTGACCTGTTACAAGTTGGAATGGCTCCATTTGATATAAAAGGAGTCATACCTGCTTACCATGCCTTGATACTGACTCCTTCAAGTCAATGTGTGTAAATGGAGGGTCTTCATTCCCTGTTGCGGTGTCTCACACCACTGAATCCATTTTATCAGGAACCACAGCAGCTGCTATTGCCAACATCTAAGACCACCAAGTTGAGTAAAGTTTATTCAGCTGACCTTCAAAGCCAGAAGTGCTGTATTTTGAGGTTTGACGGTGCTGGTGTTCACTGGAGCACCCTTGACAGATAGTGTCCAAGGATATTGGTGCTCGTGCAGCAGAACACATCAAATTTGATCCAGACCTAGATACAGGCGATACAGTTTTACTGCTCAAGTATGGTCTACAATACAAATTGAAGTTGATAAATGGAAATAAACCTAAGAGTAGATCAAATTCCTTGTGCAAAGGGACAAGGACCAGAAGTTTTGTGCTGTCAAATCTAGATTAAACAATAATCAAAGCTGCTGCCACAAGCCTATACCTACAATAACCTTTAAAACTTTTTCACAAGCCTCTGTGGTTATCAGCTCCCAAGCAAATTTAACTGTAGCATTTTGGACTTTTCTCTTAGACTCTGTCTTCCCTTAATAACTGATTAGCCTAACCAAAGCAAGTCCGTATGAATAAGGGTTGGGTTTTTTCTCCCCTTTCCAGTCAAATATGACCCACTTACCAGTCTTATTCAGGAATGTATCTCAATCTGTCGCCATGGAAATCATTTGATGTCACAAATGTGAGCCTGTAGAATCAGTTAATATGTCAGGCAGGTAGATCCAGACTAATTACGAAGGAGAAAAATTAAATTTAACACACACATTTATTGACAGTAAGTAATGATGGGAAAGGAAATTAAGCAGCAGCTCATGATTGTTAAGTGGTCCAGAAGAAATACATCATACTTCTTATGAAAGCTGCTATAGTTTAAATCACTTTTAGATTGTACTGTGGAAACATTTTAATATGTGCAGTATCATGTACCTTATAGCTTACATCCGACCTCCACTCATAGAGTCATCACAGAATCATAGACTAGTAACAGTTGGAAGAGACCTTAAAGATTATCTAGTTCAGATTCCCCTGCCATGGGCAGGGACACCTCCCACTAGACCAGGTTGCTCAAAGCCCCATCCAGCCTGGCCTTGAACACTTCCAGGGATGGGGCATCCACAGCTTCCCTGGGCAACCTGTTCCATTGTCTCACCACCCTCATTGTAAAGAATTTCTTCCTAATGCCTAATCTAAATCTACCCTCTTTCAGTTTAAAACTCCTACCCCTCACCTATCACTACACTCCCCGATAAAGAGTCCATCCCCATTTTCCTGTAGGTATTCCTTTAGGTACTGGAAGGCTGCTATAAGGTCTCTCTGGAGCCTGCTCTTCTCCTGGCTGATCAACTTCGACTCTCTTAGCCTAGCCTGCCCTCTGATCATCTGTGTGGCCCTCCTCTGGACTCACTCCAACAGGTCCGTGTCCTTTTTATGTTGGAAGCTCCAGAGCTGGACACAGTACTCCAGGTGGGATTCTCAGTTCCATATACTCATTTCCATTTTTTCCCCTGGATTGGTACATGATAACACTTGCAGGTATATGCATCCTGTTAATTTCTCTCTCTTTCACAGTAAATTATGGAGTACATCCAGAAATTATTGGAATTACTAAAAGAAGCTGCTTTCTTTGTTACTTTGTTCAGCAGTGATCATCTAGCTTCTGCTACATACACATATGTGTATGTGTATAGTTGTGTGATCCAAAGCTCACTGAAATTACTGAATGTTAGGTCATGATTTTCATTACACATATATTCACATAGACTTTCCACTTAGTGATTATCCATGTAGAACATTTGTTACCTGTTATTACTATTCTCAAGAAGAATACATATGCTATTTCCTGAACAGTACAGTTGTGAAGAAATAATAATAAAAATGTATAATATTTGTTTTATCTGTCTTTCCTTTCCTCTTCATAAAATTATTTATTTCACCTTCCATACAGTAGAGGGAATAATAAAGTTTAACTGGACATAGATTTTCCCTCATAGCTGTCATTGAAAAGGACTCTGACAAGGTTTTTTAGACCTAAAAATCAATTCATAGTACTTTGTTATTTGATGCATCTGTAATGACTTTGGACAAATTATTATTTTTCCTGCTTTCTCTTATGGCTTGAAATTAAAAGAAAAAACCCAAAAGGATTTATCTGCTTTCTGCAATAAGAAGTAGACATCCAGTGTGAAAAATGGCAACACCTTTATCTTCTGAAGGGAGATATTAAGGATTTGCATTAATAAACAACTCAGTTCTTCACCACTGGGTTTTCTTCCAGGCAAGATACTAGTCCAAGTAACAAGAAATAGCTTGAAGTCCTTCCTTCCTAGTTCACAGTGGCTAGAGAATTAAGTCCAAATCCTTGCTTTTTTTTCACCAACGAGATTATTTCATTCAATTCTGCAGCCAAATGGAGGCAAACCAAGCTCTGATGTTCATTTCTCAGAACAGTTTGCTAAATGTGACTTCAAAATACATTTTCATGGAAGCAAAGAAATGTCTCTCTCAGTTCTTCTATCCTAGGCTGGCTGTGTCTCGCGGCAGTAAGAAAGGCAGAGGATGTTTTGGACCTGCTGACCTTAACTGAGCAATGCTATCCTCAGTGTTGGTTCTCCCTTCTGGTACTGCAGAAATAGATCTCAGGAGTAAAAGCTATGTCTTAAATTTGGGATTTTTCTCCTTTGTTGTTCTCAGAGATCAGAAAATCCTTTTTTCTACACACGCTTCTTCTTTTCTTAAATAGCAACCCTTTCCTAATTTCCCACTATTGTTTGTATAAAACAAAAAATTGACAATCCCTTTTCTCTCTCAGAGCCTGCTGGCAGACTGCTAACATTTAGTAAAAGTTCACTGAAGTGCCTGACAACTTTACATTAAGGAGAATTCCTGTGTGTAAACTTCTCAGACCACAGAGGGACACTACCTTTCTGGTCTGGAAGCTGTCCTTGTTCCAGTAACACTTTTGAATAACATTTTGAATAACATCTTGGTTCGGGGGAAAAGAGTATGCAAGGAGATAACTTTCAAGGTATGTTGATTTATCGTAATGCTCTTGCCAGTGAGTCACTGCTGTTTTGATCATTTTGTTTTTTGAACTACAAACTCAATAATGGATTGTAAGAAAGCAAACGAAGGGAAGTTTTTTTCTCTTGCAGCAATTTAAAAAATAATTTTCATGTTTCATCTACACAAAGATGATTTAATTAAATATTTTAATCCTGACCACAAGTAATTTATGTAGTGGTTCAGTGAGAGAAGCCCAGCATTGTCTTGTCATAGAGCATTTACTTAATCCTGGCGTACCTGCTTGATAATTACTCCCTCAAATCTGTCCTTGCATGAGCTACAAAATTAGTTTAGAGGACTTGGAGAAAAAGAGGAGCAGAAAAATCCTTTAAATTAGTTAATAATTTATGATTGCTGTTGAGTCAGCCCTCATTCAGTCTTTCTGAGGGGTGAACCTTCCCATCTGTTGTGAAATGAATTAACATTAGTACTTTACGGTTTGTAGAGCTGCCCAGAATCTGGTAACAATATATAGAAGATCTTTTCTCCATCTCCAAAACAGATAATGATCTCTTTCTAATGCCTTAGTGTCTTTAAGTCACATCTTAACATAAATCTTCTTTTCCTTCAGTGCATGCATACTTACACATTTCTCTTCTTGTAGCATTGATCTTATAAGCTTAAATGGGGAATTGTTTATTTTTCTTTCATGGGAAGGCAGGAGCTGAGTTCCTCTTCATGTGGTGATAACAAATGGAAGGCTGTCCCAGAGTTTGATCTATGCCTTGGAGTTTGTTTCCTCATGCAATTAATGGGCTGAGCCTAAGTGACAGAGTAAGAGCTTTACATTCAGTCAGAAGGTCACATCTTATTCTAGAAGGAAGGAAACTCTGCATTTCATGTGTTGTAGAGGGGTGTTGTATTCTTTTACTCTTTTTTTTTGTGTGTGTGTGTATGTACCATTGAAAATGATCCATACATTTCTTGTACCAATTTACAAAGCACTGTTGACAATCCGTATTTTTCAGCATTGAACACAGAGAGAAAAATCTTACAAATTAGAAGTAAAACAATCTTGTGAGAAAGTGGTTAATTTCTGAAAACCCTTAGGGCATGATAGGGAACAAGTGTAGGTCCAAGCTAAAAGGACCACTTAATTCCACAGTGGGGAATTAAGAAATGCTCCGGAGGGATACTTAAAGTCACCTCCAGAAGGAGGCTGGAACTGGATGGACTAAAATAAGACTTGGTTAGAGTGCATTTGAAAAAAAAAATCTGTGCACAGATGATTTGACAAGTTAGTCAGGGCCACCTACATTATCTTTTCTTTGTGAAGAGTAAATCTTAGGCAGATCTGTCTTTTGGGGACTACAGAGTTGGATTTTATGAGTAAGTACAATATTTGTGCCCTCTTCCTAGAGAAAGAGGATCAGTTTTGTCTTTTAAAAGAGCAGAGGTGGAAGCTGAAGTGAGATACTGAATGAGACTTTCACAAATCTACCGGGTTATAGAATCTGTCCTCAGTGCTAACAAGGGATTTACCTTTTCTAGAGATTAGAAGAGATTAACTATAAATGTGCCATTTACTGGATGCTTTTGGAGGCATAAACTGATATTCTGACAATTTTGCTTGGAGTGATTTAAGAAATTATTGCCATCGTCTCTTCATTATTTTTCCATGAGCTGCATTAACAGATTTTATGGGGACTTGTAGTCCCTCTCACTCTCCATACAGCCATTACAAAGGGCCAGTGAGGAGGGCTGCACCTAATCCAGATGGCTGTAAACTGACATGAACTAGGTAGGCAGTAACTCCTGCTATGGGGTGATAATTTCTCAAATTAGTGTGCATGCTTCTGCAGCGTTTATGTGACTGAGGTCTGAATTAATTCTTTCAGTGTTAAATCCGATGGAAGCCAAGATTTCATCTCTAGATTTAACTGAGTTTTACTGATGTTCCCAGTATGCAGCTGGAATTGTCATCTACATCATCCCTTTTTTTGACTTACTGCCTTTCTGATCTGCAAATGCACATTAATTTGTTGCTGTTTTTCAGTACTTGAAAGGCAATCCATTTTTAATTTGCTAAAGTATTAAATGTGTTTCTATTGTAATTTGTATTTATTATGGTGCTTAATAGATCTGCACCATGACTGACAAAAAGGTGACATCAGCTTCCGCTGTGTGGCACTATGAGCTGATAAAGGGTCTGTCTTGTGGTCATCTGATGGGTGAGGGATTTCTTTTTTTTTCTCCCCAAGGAAGAGAGAGAGTGAAGCTCTGTGTTTTGTAGTACTTTTTATTTTTACACAAAAGAGGCTTATCATATAGATAGGTTGTGGCTAATTTTCTTTACCTTATTTATCTCATACAGTTATTCTCTTTTTAAGAGCAAGTACAGTGTGTCATCCAACGTCTGTGGTTATGAGGGAGTGAGTTAGACTAGTTGATTTTACAGCTTTCAATTTTTATATTGTTTTCCATTTTGTCCCTAGACAGGTAAAGAGAATTAAGTAAAGGGAAATTTACTTATATTTAATTTGCTGTACTTAGCCTTTTGATTACAGAATTCATTGAGATGCAAGATGAATTCATAACTCATAACAGCATTTTACTGCTTCGTAAAAGAAATGTTGCTTACACTTCATGCATTAGCAGAGATTAAGGGGATTAACTGATACCATAACTTCCTGCCCTTTGCATGCTTTCCTGCAGTGGTTGCACAGCTGGCTCACTGCATTTTGATGTACTCAGATTTCTTAGTACTTTCATGCCTCTCTCTCGTTTTATTGAGGAAGTATGGTTTATCTTATCTTGACATTTTCAGTATTTGAGCTGATCATTTTGATACTTCTCTTTAGCATTTTTGAAGGAAAGCTTGCATCCTAAGCCTTGCTATAAAAATCAGTTTTTAAAAAAAAGCAGTGAAACGGGACTCAGATTATCAAAGGGACGGTACTGTTTAAATTTAAATCTAGATGGAGTTAATATATGTAACTAAAAAAGCAGTTCATAAAAGTTTTTCCAAGCTGTTGATACCTTGCTTTTACCCACAACATATAGGCATTTGAAGCTTTGTTGCTGTGCTTGCCTACAGGTGCTGTCATTTTGGTCAAGAGAGAAAACTGCCAGCTATTTTCAGCATCAATCCATTTTGCATCTCCTGCACCTAACCTTTCAGAAGGTCCAAACAAGTTGACCTCATTACAGGGGAAGGGTATGAAGGAGAGTTTGTGGGTGCTGGTGCTACCTTTTACATACTAATGTAGGGGAAGGAGCAGACAGCCAGAAGAGGGAGGGCCTGTGAGAATTTGAACCAACTTCTCCTATCTCTTAAAAAAGTGTCTGACATCTGGCTGCAAGCAGCGTCTTGGTGAGGCCATGCTACTGTGCACCAGGAATGAAAAATTAATGAGCCCAGAAAGTGAGAGGGAATAAGTAGGGATGACCATAACCTGGTCACTCACTGAGGAGGATATTTCTCTGAGAGAGAAAGTTCTGGATTTTCTTCCAGAAACTGCTTTTACTTTTTGCATTTCCCTCCTCCAGTTCTTCAAAAAGAGATGAAGGTTTTGGAGTGCTTTTTTTCAGTAACACTATTTCAGTATTTTCTTAGCCTCTACTAGGTGGATTTGGGAACAGGCAAGTTGTTTTGCGGTGCTTTTTGACCTCCCATATGGATGTGCGTTTCCTTCTTTTAGGTGTTTGGCTTTTCCGTACATTTATTTCTGTGGCTAAAAGGAACTCTGAGCTCTTCTTTGCTTCTCAATTGGTGCAACCACTTTTAACGACGGAGTGTCAGTAAATACACTTCCAAGGTTTCTCTGATGGTATTTGCTACTGAGGCAAAAGAGAACATCCTCAGTTGAATACATCTATGTATGTCCTCTCTGTTTTGTAAGAATGATGCAGACATTTTCTTAAAATTGGATGCCAGACAGTTTAATAGTTCATAGACTTCTGACCTTCTCTCTTCCTATAGCAGAAAATAGCAGTCAACACAAGAGTTGAATCCTAGATTAACAGAGCTTGTCTCACAACACTTGGGTGGTAAGTTTTAGTGATGTTTTTTCACAGATGCAGATGACGTGTGAGGCAGGCTGCAGACTGACCAGGTGAAAAGTCCTTCAGCTTCCAGGAAGAGAACCAAAAAGACTTCTCTAAACATTAGGACTGATACACTTTTGCACTCATTTTGCTTTTTACCCATATAATGTCAACATTATCCAGAGAGCAAAATCCCAGTAATGAAGTCTGTGTCTCTCCCCATCTGTCTCACTAAATGCCACTTTGAACAAGCGCCTTTTCATTTGACAATAAAATTAATGAATGAAATATTAGAGGCTTGAACGATATGATGTACATTATGGGAGTTGTTGTGTTTCAGTGGACAGCAAGTCTTGCCCTTTATTCCCATTATCATCAACATATCTACTTAATGAAACTGGCACCTTCTGCTAGTCTCTCACCTCTTTGCTTTTAGACTTTAACTCTTTTATAACACTTTAAAATCTCTCTGGCTGAGGGCTGTGTGATAAAATTCTGCATTCTCTGTTTACTACTGGGCTCACATTTTTCATCTGTTTGTCTCAGTCAAAGCCAGACCTGCACTAACTAAATAATTAAACAATAGAGAAGGAGCTTAACTTGATTTTCAGAACACTTGTTTTTATCCCTTTGCTTGGCTGAGACAGCCCTCTTCCTCTTTGCTCTGAGGTTCTTCAGAACAACAGAAATCCCCCAGTGCTATGCCACTAAAAAGGAAAAAAAGGGAAATGTCAGTGCTGAGGTGGACTTTAGTTAAGCATCCTAAAGCCTCTGGAACTATCCACAGAGATTGATCTGCAGAAGACTGAAGGGGGGTTTATTGTTTTTTCCAAGCCTTACGAGATTCTTAGTCAGGAATATTAACCACTTCATTGTCATGCTAGCAAAACATGTCATACATTTAGTAAACAGCTGTAAACTAAGAAAGTAAACTAATGCTTACTAATAATCCACGAGACATACCGTACTATTCAGCCTCGGAGCTCAAGGTACTGTGTGAGTGGTGGCATCATGATTTTATCTTTGTGCCGATCTTGACTCTGTAGTATTGTACATGGTTATTACATGCTGGCAAAACTGTGTCAATGCTATATATGATTTTGAGTTGAGTTTATGAGTAGGTACATTTTTAGCCTGAGAACATCTCAACCCCTTTGCCCTGTAAATCCAGATGTCTCCAGGGTACAGGTTAAAAGACAGGGAAAGACATAGAGAAAGAATGATGGTGTTCAAACATAAGAGCAATTCTCTGCATGTTTATTAGGTATTTGCAGTGCTCCAGCTCTTGCGGTCAAAATAACTTGCAACACTGGGTAAGGATAGAATTTTCCATTCTGATCTCTAGGGTTTTTTTCCTCTTATATGCACATCCACTATTTAGCCTGACCGCAGACTCATGCTCTACTTAGAGAGCCTGAAGCTCAGCAAAGAGGTGACCCATCTGTGATTGCGCAGCCAGTTAACATTAGAATGAGAAGCAGATCCCAAGACTCTTGAGCTCATCTCTAAAGCATGAGGCTTCTGGTACTACAGCCACTGTTTCGTCATATCAGGCAGAAGCATCTTATTCTGTAAACTCAAAATGCAAAAGAGCAGGTTGTTGTTTTGTACCAGAGTTCTATCATATCTCCCGATATAGGACTAATTGTGCTTGCTCCCTAGGTGTGAAAAAATGTTTACATCTGTTTGCTGTGTCATCTTACTCTCTGATACTCCTGATGCATGAATAATTCTCAGCTGTACTGTTTGTGAGCTCTAACCTGTCTTGAAGCCCCTAATTAAAATGATAAGGAAGCTGTTTACATAAACCAATTGTGAGTACAGTAAGTGCCATTAATAGCATTCGCAAGAAGTGCATCTTATTGCAATCTGTGTCTACTGAAGAGACGACTCCTGCATTTTCAACCTCAAAAATTTGCATAGACTGGTAAAGCCACATAGCCAAAGGGAATTGCAGAGCTTGTTTATTTTTTAACAAACTGAACTGAAACCAACAAGTGGGGAAAATAATGTCAACATAGTTGGATTTCAACACCACATAGAGTAACTTGGCAACCTCTTTCACATTCAGTGAGCAACTACAGCCCTTTTCTACCAAATATGGCACGGGGTTTTTATTCTGATTTGGTTTGGTATGGTTTGGGTTTTTTTTGCTTGTCACCAGAAAACCAATCCTCTTCGTTTTGTTCATCTTGGGTTTTTTTCTGCCACAGCTTCTACATTCTGGGACTTCTCTGATGCACAGAGAAAGTACTTATGATACATACCTACTGATTTCTTGCTTACAAACAATCCTGGTGAGTCCCTTGATTTTGAAGATTTATTCCTTTTGAATAAAAAGGAAGATGGTTTAATATCTTGCTGTTTATATGCGATAACTGCCAAGAAGGATATGAAGTAGGAGGCTGTGCAGAGTTTCCATGGACAGTTTCTGGAATATTAGAAAGCTCTTACCCTCTGTCTCTAATTCACTGCTAATAGCAACAGTTTACTATTCCAATAAGTGGTAGTTTAGGCACTAGGCTACTAAAAAGGATGGTTGCTCTCAGTATCTAAGCACAGTGCTCTGAGTCTCAACAAGTCTTGGCACATGTTCATTGGTTACTACTCGCCCCCCCAGTGACCTTGGAAATGTCACTTCATCACCATGTGCTTCAGTTTCTCCTGCTGTAAGGAGGTCTCTCCTTTCCTTTGTAAAGCACTACTAATGAGAGCACTACTAATATTGTGTAAGAGTCAGGCTATTGATTACACCTTGCAGCCTGCTGCTCAGCTCCCCGTTACTGAGATGTGTTTCACAGATGGGGTTTGTGCCAACCAAAATGTGCCTATCAAGACCTTATCCCCATTATAAAATTGATAGTTGCGACAGGCAGTCATGGTGCATGAACAGTTATTTTCATGCTCTTCACACACTCCTCCAAGACAGTTTTATTGCATTATCTTTGGCAGCAGAAAATAAGGCATTTTTTGGTCAGTGATCACCTATTCCCGCACAGCACAAATTCAAGCCATGGTTTTAATAGCCTGTATGTTCCTGAAATATCTTTTCTTTCAAACCAATGCCTGAATATTAGAACTAGTGGATTGGGCTTCACTGTGTTCACAAGGATGTTTTGCTGCTTTCAGAGCAAGAAGTTTTCAATTTTGTAAGAGTGTGGGGTTTTATATTGAATGAGTTAAAAATTAAAGAGGAGACCATGATGAGGAAAAAGCAGTATCAGCGCACACAATCTTTAAGCTGCCATTGGTGTGAATAAAAAAGTGAGGTGTGTAGTCAGAGCAACCAGTGCATCTCATTGACCTCCTGCATTCTGGTTGGGAAAGAATACCGTTCACCTCAGAGGGGGTTCATTTCAAGGCTCCTATTGCTGTTAATGAGATGTCAGTTCTTCTGCTGGGACATTTTGTGTTATAAACAGTGACATAAAATTGAGGTGAGGAAGAACAGGCTTAGCAGCACTTGAAGCTGGCATGGGCATCCATTCTGGTCTGGCATACAATTTCTCAAAGGTTTCTGTGGCCAGGTTCATTCTTCCCCAAACTCCATGCTACAGCACATTTCTTGACAAAGTGTCAGGCTTATCCTTTCCTGGCAGGTAGAAAACAAGCAAAAACTTCTGTGCATGTCCAAATCATAACATCTTCCAATTCTTCTTAACTTGCTGACAACACAGGAGCCCTGTTGTCATGGGCACACGAAACCTTGCCATTGTCACAGAAAACCTCAAAAAGTCTTATTCCAAAGTAAAAGGTTTTTTCTACACTTACTTGCTTGTGCTTGGCTGCTGAGAATCCATTTCCCTGACATTCTGCAGATGAAAGTGCTGCAAACATTAATGATAGATTTTCTAGCTTTGCTGGACTCCTCACTGTCCTCTTCATTTTTCTAACAAGCTCCTTGGAGGAGAAGAGAAGATGCGTGGAAGCCAAATATATTCTCTTCTTTTGATTGATTTAATTCTTTCATCTTTCCTTATGAAGATGAAGCACAGATTTAGCTTTTTAACCCAACCTTTCTCAAACCAGTTCTGTATACTTCATCCTCTTGATCGCCTTTTGTGTATGATTGTGCCTTTTGAATCCTCCCTCCTACCACCTACAAAACACTTGTCACGATTCTTTCTGTATGGACTCTCACTGAGTTATTATTCTTCTCTGGCCCAAGTTGCTGTAACTTCTTTTGTCCTGGCCACATCACCACCTCTGAGTACACCCAGAAGTCAGCTGATACCATTGCTTTACATCCTTGTTCCAGCATTGCCTGTGTCTTCCTTTATTCCTTTCACTAGCTTCTTTCTCCTTCACTGACTCAGCATGGCCTATCTTGTCTTTCCCTGTCATTGATGTACTGTATCTACTTCTGTTTCACTTATCTACCCTCCTTTCTTATCAGGTATTCACTGCCTGTCTCTTTTCTTCTCCTGGCATCAGTGTGCTGTCCACTGTGATGCTCCCTCCTGAGATAGTCCCGCAGTACCTTCGTGAACTACTCTTTGGCCTCCTTCTCATCCAAGTTACTTATTAATAACTGTCCATGCAGTTCTTCTAGTTTTTTTGTTTTGGTTTGTTTTTTCCATTGGTTGGACTAGATGATCTTAAAAGGTCCCTTCCAACCTAGGTGATTCTGTGATTCTGTGATTCTCTGTGAGCAGTTAGTCTTCTAAGAAGGGCTAATGGCTGTTGGGAAATAGCAACATGTTTGATGTAAATGACATATCAAATAAAAAGGGTAAACTTGTGTAGGAGGCATTTTTCACTGAAATTTGACTTTTCCACATGCAAAAGATAAGTTCTTTGTGGTAGAGACTGCCGTTTTCTCTACGTGCCTGTAAATATACACATACATATCTGCATATTTTTATACATGCATATATGTATGTGTATATATGTATATGCATTTGTATATGTGCATACATGTATAATGCATATGTCTGTTATGTGTATCCACACATGTGAAATAAATGCACATGTGTTAAAGTATTCAGTTCTGTTGAACAGGGTGTATCTTGCACTGTTACAGGTGTATGAGAAAATGTTATCCTCAGTTTCTGGGGACAGGCCAATTTATGTAACAGTGCACATACAAGATTTCATGTGCGTATTTTACACTGAATTCGTGGTAAAAATTCTAAAAAATTTACGGAGGAATATACTGAGAGTTTTTGTGCTTGAAATGTATTTTCAGAGGTAATTCAGGGCATTTGTTGCATGAGAAGACAGTCTCTTTTAGGGATGAGAGAGGAGAGGACATGGCAGTAGAAGAGAGGAGTGAGTTTGGGAGCAGGAAGAAACATGAAATGATATAGACAGCGCAAGAATTGCACAAGGCATCAATAGTGGGGATGAAAAGCTTGAACTTGACAGTGATCTGAAGAGGCGGATGAGAGATATGGCAGGAAAAGTGGAAGATTTTAGAAGCCACATGTTTTATATGAAGTGGTGCAAGATCAGGGACTGGAAGGCCACAGAGAAGGGGTCGGTCAGTCAGGCAAGACTTAAGAGGAAGTGCAACACATTCAGCCGGTATCAATAAGCGTAAGCGCACTGATTTCACTGAAGTCATGCACATTTATACCAGCTAATGATGTGGCCTCACACGTTTCAGAGAGGAAGGTGTCTTATGCAGGTGTTTAAAGGATAATGAAAAAGAAATCAGAAGGAGAGAAAAGGAAAAGGATATTAATGAAAGATTTTAACTCCAAGTCGTGCAGAAAATAACCCAGCTTCATTTTACTGTTATAGATTCAGCTAGTTCTGTGTTCATCAGACTTGGTACTGGCCAATTTAGAAAAGTTCCAGAATTCGGAATATGTATTTTCCCCTCTTCTCTCCTGTTACTTTTTTATTCTCCGTTTCTGTGTCCCATTTTGGGAGCAGAGCTCTGCAGTTCTCCTGATTCCTGCCAAGCTTGAATCTTAAATTCTTGTTGAGTCCTTCTCCTGTTCTTTCAGCTTACACTGAAGATGTGCTTTGCTCTGGCAGTACTCAGCTGTGGCTCCAGCATTCGTGTCTGTGTTAAATTCCTAATGATTTAAACCATGGCTGTTAAAGTAGTTAGAAGTAGCAAGACAGAGTTCTGCTCTGCTGTCTTTTAATAACCACTGCAGTGTAGAAATTGCTTACTTCAAATTTTTTTAAAGGCTGAAAAATACTTTGCACTTGGTTTTCGCTCTGGAGGCCTGTACCAAATATAACTAAACCTTGTTTATGTAACAACCAGGAGAGCTGTGCTGCAATAGATCTCTCCTGTGATATCAGCTCACCCTTTGGCCACCAGCCATCAAACGGTGGCACCCCACCCTACCCCTTCCCACCACACTTAACATGCCTTTTTATTTTCCCTTTCTGGAAACAGCCTTATGTCCTGAGGACCACAGAAAGTGCAACTGGAAATACTGTTCTGAGGCACCGAGATTGTACTGGGCACAAATGAAACTAGCAGATACCAGACTCAACGTAAATAAAAGCTGATACTTCTTCACATGTATCACGTGCCACAAATCACTGGAAGCCAGAGGACCACTGTTAAGAAATGCCACCATAGAGCTGGCCTGTTGTGCTCCATCCTGCACAGCTGCTACTCCCTGCTGCTGGAGACACAATACTGTGCTGCATGGAGCTTCAACCTGGCCGCGTACAGCTGCTGTTATCCTTTCAGTAGAAACAAGCACACAGTTATTACCTCGGAGGACTTACATTTGCAAAATGGGGGAGTGGTAAAAATTTATTGTTATCCCCATTTTTATTAAGGGAGAATCAAGCAGGAGGCTGTTATGTGACCTGTCCAGTGTCACTCAAGAAATCAGTATCAGAGCTAGGAACCAAGATGAGATCTGGAGTTCCCTTTACTGCCTGAATTAGGGGATCATGCTTTCCCATCCGTTAGCCACCAAAAATCTATGAGGTGAAAACAGAATTGAAGGCATTGAGTTGTCAGGCTCAGAAGTATCTGTTTTTCCATGGAAACCTCTTCCCAACAACAAGCTAAGCTTTTGCAAGGAGAGAAGCACGTCTCATCATGCGAGAGCTGTCAGGGAGCTGTACTATGCAAAACGCTGTAGCTGTGCAGCTGCCTCCTGGAGAAGTCTCATCCTGCAGCCAGGCAGCATACAGCTCCGTTCCCAGCAATCCAGCTGTAATTCTGCCTGCTCGGTAATTTTTCACCGTGGTCATGCCAGAATTGTAGCCTTGTTTTCTGTTGTCTGGCTGTTAGTGGTGATGTATGAATAAGTAAGAAAGACAGCTTCATTTTCATAAGCTAACTTGTGCCTGGAGTAATAGAGTAAGAGAAGTGCACTTAATCATAACTGCAGGGGCATAGCAGAAAACAATGACAAAGCTTTTGCTGTTAGTGATGGTATTTTATTATAATAACTCTTAGGAAGAGGAAACAGGCAGCTCAGAATGCTGAATGATTCAAATTCATTATGGTAGCCACCGTGTTCTCATCTGCTGGAAGAGTAACTCACATAACTCTTTTATGCTTGCCTTTTACCAAAAGCCACGGTGGGAAGGAATTCTAGTCTTTCTCTGTGCAAAATCTGGATTCAGGTTGTTGTATGATTAGAGGTGAAATTAAGCTGGTGAAAGTTTCTACACAAACTGCAGGCACCTTGCAGGGGAGGTGTGAAGAGTGGCAGAGGGACAGGTTGGGGCTGATGAATCGTCAGAGAACTGTGGACAAGGAGAGAGTTCATCATGCCTGCTCGACACCATGCATTGCTTTGTCCAGTGCTTGGGTTCTGTAACTTCATAATGTATTTGATAAAGTAAATAAAGAACTGGTAATGCTCAGATGTGTTATGTGTCTGATTGCTTGATACTATTTAAAAGGAGGAGGGTTTTATATTTAGATGTAGTTATTTTGGTTTCTTCAGATCAAAATATTTGGGGATTTTTCCCCTGAGAATCTTTCTGAATTTCTTTATTCTATACTGATTCAGAATGAAAACATTTTTGGGAACCATTAATATTTGCTATGCAGCTGAAGTTCTGGTTTCCTGATCAATTCTGCCCAAAGTCAAGATCATGGAGAAAATGTAAAGGGAAATAAAAATACATTATTCTTTGTCAGAGACAGCAGCATTATTCCAACCTAGAAAATAAGCAAAACAGAAATATAACTAGAGGAGATACAAAACATACCTTCATAACTTTCTCCAAAGTGGCTTAGGAGACAAGCCATCACATCTGCCCAGTAGGTTTTTAGACACCAGCAAGAGTAACAAGAGCCTGACAAGTTGATAATGCTTTACTCTAGGACAGTACATGAACACGTGCGCATTCCCAGGCCACTGTAAAAGCAAACTAAAGTGTGTTAGCTAACACATTTTACTTTGTGTTTGTGACAACCTAAAAGGACATGTACAGGCAGTTATTCCAGCTCAGTTGATACACAGTAAGTCACATTATATGATTCGTGTATCTAAGCCCTACATGATGTTAATTTCTTCATCCATGTCCCATATCAAACCTCAAAGAATAGTGGTGAGAGCAGGATTTGTTCGGGTGGCTTCAAAAATAAAAAGAAAAAGAGGAAGGAAATGTTACAGCTACAATAAATATGTGCGAACATAATTTCCTGAGCCTTTTCAGTTTATCTTAGCATGAGAAATAATAACTGAGAAATAAGTACTTCAGGGATACATTGTCAGAACTGAGATTTTGGACTGGTAGGTGGGAAAGGAAAGCCATTAACAAGCAGCAAGGTTTGTACATTTTTTATTTTTCATCAGTTTGAAGGCTGAACTCTGTGGCTTGTTGGGAAATGCATGGGGCTAAAATAATGAAAGCAGATTGATGCTCCATGGTAAGGAAGTTCAGTGTCTGCTTCTTGCAAATGGAATTCTAACATTTCTTGTGATGTTAGCAGCACTACCCTAAGAAGGATCTGGGGACTGCTGAGTTGAGAAATGCGCTGTTAGAATATGGGTAAGGTCACTCTCTTCATACCAGCTGTGCCAACCCATTCTGGCCCAGCTACATCTGCATTTTTTATTGCATTTTTGTGGGTTTTTTCCCTCATCCTTTACTTGCCGTAGTACTTTCTTATTTTGATTTATTCTACCTCATCTGTAAGGGAGTGATTATAAAGAATGGACAGTCTTCCAGCTTGGAATCAACCAGTGTTGGTTTAAATTGTGCCCTTCATCCTTTTTTTGGCTAAGACTTGTTTCAGCCATTTGAGATCCCTTTCATGTTTCCTCACAATATATGGCTTGTGGTGCCTCATGTGCCGTCTGGTGTGTTCCATGTCTCACAGGTTGAGAGATGCTAAAGTATGAACAAATCATCAGTTGCTTAGGATGCATCTGCCTCTAACTTATCATTTCTTTCATTCTCTTGTGCATTGCACTGTTAATACTACCAGTTTCCAGTAGCACCAGTGAAGTGATGAACATGTGGTAGTCTTTTGTATGATGCTTTCTGCGCTCCTCCAGATTTTCTACCTTCTTAAAAAACGATATATGGAGTATAATGTGAAAAAATAAGCAAATACGTATTATAGATAATATGTAATGGAAAAGGACAGACATCAGTAGACAATGAGGTCTGGTGGAGATTGGCATGTTGCAATTAGGATAGAGTAGGATGATCCTGAACACTAGTGTGAATTGGACTTGGTAATATCTCAAGGTTATTTCTAGTTTGATTTCTGTTCACTCCTTGAATGCTTTCATAATATTCTGATTTATTTGTTATTTGCAGTGGCCACTTACTGCTGCTCACACTCTTTGAATCAGCATTTGAGACACATGTGGGAGTTACTGACATCCCTCTGAATTCAAGATATCACAGGAGAGTATCACAATCACCTGATCTATCCTAACGTCTTCTTAGCTGATTATAAAATTTAATTAATCACTTCTGTCTTTATGTCTTGCTTCTCAGCCCAATCTTGTCTTGAGCCATACTGAAATTTTAATAATAACAGCTATGGTCCTACATAAGCAACATATAATGATCATATAATGCTTTCAGTACACTGCTGTGACCATACACTCAGTTTTATGAGCATAGCTGAGATTCGAAAATGCGCTTTCAGAGGATAATGCTTAATTGCTTTCTCAAAAGGTTGCAAAATAATTTCCAGTCCCACTCTTAGTGTTCTCACTGAGCAGGTCCCTCTGTCAAAACACCATTCCCCTTTCTTTTTTTGACTAGATCCAAATGCAGTTTTCCCCTTCCCTCCATCCTCCATCACCAGAGCATCATTTCAATCGCTTCTCTTATTTACATTTTATACAGCACATTTCAGGATAGATAATTAAGTCCTTATCTATACAAACATTTATTTTTCAGTTGATTTTTAAGCAGTGCAAACCTTCTAGACACATTTGATTTAAAACACATTTTACTCTAGCTGAAGCCAGCTGCTAATCAATGTAAGCTAAACCAAAATAAGCCCATCTAAAACTGAAATCATAATTGCTGTGCAGCATTCCACACAGGCTTACCTAAATGACTTTTAAATTACTCTCTGAAATTAAAGCAGTACAACTTTCTTATATAGGTAAACTCTTAGAATCCAATATTTTCCTGAGCAAAAGGGATTTCCTTTGTGACTGAGAAAAATTTCCCTGAAACTACGGGGGGGAGCATGGGAAGAGAATAATTTGTTTCACCAAGCGTTGTTCTTCAATTATATTATCTCCATCAGAGTATAAACATATCTTCATATTAGATGATGATTTTACCAACACTTACTTCTTACTAGGAGGATTTTCCGTCGTTGTATTCCAAAATCAAGCAGCATTCAGATTTGTCTGGGTGATATATTTTTGTCAACATGACAAAGGTTCCCGCTGTGTTTAATTACTCAGACTAGCCAGGGGAGAAGGAAAGAAATGAGCTGTGCTGAGTTTGCTGTGCCAGGCTTGCTGTCTGTTACATCTGCAGGCATCTTCCCAGTGCCTGAAAGGAAGGCGAGCACCTGAACTTCTGTCTTCTCTTTCCACTGGCTGTCCTCCAGATTTTGTGTCTGTTTTCCATTGACTGATTGTCTTTTGTCTCATGACCTTTTTGCAATTTGCTCATTTCCAGGGCAGCAGGTTCTCGGCTTGGTGGAGAACCAGAGTGATTGGTATTTGGGCAACCTTTGGAAGAATCATCGGCCCTGGCCAGCACTTGGGAGGGGCTATAACACAGGTAGGCCCTGAGGGTTTTCTTTGAATTAATGTTTGCATTGAGCATGCAATCAGTCTCCTGGTATAGAGAGTATGAGCTGTGGTAACTTGCATCTCCCTTCCTAAACTACTGCAAAACCTGTCATTTAAAGCAGTAAAAACAATGCACTGAGATGCATTTTGGAGTTTCTGGTTCTTTGCTATGTTGAGAATATGTTCCTTCTCTAAATGGTCTCAAAAGAGATTGTGTGGCATCCTTCAGGGAAGGAGAGAGTTTTTCAGCAGTCTGACACATCCTCAGTGTATTTCCTATGAGATGTCTCTCCATGATGAAGCATACATAGGGCCAGCAAGAGGGAAAGAATAGGAATCAAGGCTCATTTTTTGCAAAGAGGTAAATGGTATCACAAAATGTCAGCCCAATTGAGATATAACTCCTTCAGGACAGCAACAGGGTCATAATTGTCCTAATAAAATGCAAACTACTGGCCATCAATTTCTGCTGCTGTGAGAAAGAAATAAAGGCACTAGATCAGAGAATTTATTAGGTTACAAGAGACAGGTCTTCCCACTGATTTGTGTTTGGTATGTGAGAAAACATACCAGGTGCATAAAGAACACATGGGTACATCTAAATCATTTCGATGCTAGGCTTTACATGCTGACGTTGTAAGTTAAGTTCCCTCTCTATTTGTAATAAAAGCACAAAACAGATGGTGAAGCCTCCATTTAGAAGAGTCCATTTAAATATCCCTGCACTATCAGAAAATTATTCACCGTAATAGCGGTTTTGCTACGCAGAAATATGTTGAATTAAATAGAGTAACTGCAAAAAGGATTGCACGAGTTGTGGTTGGGTCACCTGTATGTCTGTCCTTTGCCTATTTGGGGGAATCACGTCAGTTTTTGTGAATTTGTATTTTAGCCTTTTCAAAGCATCTCTGGTCTGTGAAAATGTTCAAAAGAATAGCCTAACAGAACATAGATAGATATGGATACAAGATTTTGGCAAAAGACTGTTTCCTGGTTTGCCACTTGCCAGAGCAGAATTGCCTATATAAGGGCTTGAGCTACCCATCACCCTGCCCCAAGTCCCCCAAAAGCATGAGACAGAGCTAACTTTCATGTATTTGTCCTGAAACCTGAAAGTTTATGTTACACATAACTAAACTTGATTCAGTGTTACCTCACAAAGCAGTATCTTTTGTTCTACTGAGAAGACCACCTTTCATAGTTACTTTCTGCTGTATTTTTTCTTTTTTCCTTTCTGCCATTTTAATGCTGACAGAGAGATCATGGTTGGAAGGGACCTTTGATATCATCAAGTCCAACCACAAAAAAAAACAAACCAACCAACCAAACAAACAAACAAAAAAACCAACACACACCCACAGACAGACAAAACCCAACAATTTTGGGCATTTGAGCATGCTCTGAAGTGCCACGTCTACATGTTTCTTAAATACCTCCAAGGATGGCAACTCCACCACCTCCCTTGGCAGGCTGTTCCAGTGCCTGACCACTCTCAGTAAAGTAATTCTTCCTAATATCTAATCTAAGCCTCCCCTGCTGGAACTTTAGACCATTTCCTCTGGTCCTGTCATTATTCACTTGAGAAAACAGGCCAGCACCCACCTCTCTACAACCTCCTTTCAGGTAGTTGTAGAAGGCAATGAGGTCCCCCCTCAGCCTTCTCTTCTCCAAACTAAACATGCCCAGTTCCCTCAGCCTCTCCTCATATGACTTGTTCTCTAGACCCCTCACCAGCTTGGTCGCTCTCCTCTGGACATGCTCCAACAGCTCAATGTCCTTCCTGTAGTGAGGGTCCAGAACTGAACACTGCGCTCGAGGTGAGACCTCACAGTGCTGAGAACAGAGGCAAAATGACTTCCCTATTCCTGCTGGCCACTCTATTCCATGCTAGATGTGTCACAACCACACATAACCCAGCAATATATGGTGGGTGGTATCTAAAATGCCATTGTGTAAATACAAATGCTGTAAATCTTTAATTTATATTGTCTTAACTTACTGTTCCAAATGTTTTATAGGGACACCAAATGTCAGTATATCACAAAATTCTTCCACTGATAGCAAAAATAATGAATGTCTTAGGTCCTGCACATACATTGCATGTGTTAATTCTTGGTATGAGTTAATGCATACCTAGCAAGCCACGCATAATCCTGCATATGTGATTTTAGTCTGCTCACAGTTTCTTTCTTTAGACAACTCACCTGTAGTTATAAAAACTTTATTTTCTTAAAAAAAAAAAAAAAAGAGAAAACCAGAATGTAGATAATGAATGTAAGATTGACAAGTGATCATAAGTGGATTGATGTTTTTTCAAGTACACAGAGCAAGAGGCCACTCAGTGCAACCTCTGAGAAGTATCAAAGGATGTTATTGGCAGAATCAGCATCATTTACTATAATTTTCTTAATTGAATTCATTGTTTGCCTCAGTAATCTAGCAGAGATTGGAGGCATAAATCTCTAAAGGAAGATGAAATACCAACTGAAACTGGAGCTTGTTTGATGTGTTCAGTAAATTAAAATAATTGACACTGAATGCAACATTGTGGCCAAGGAGGATTCGGAAAACTAAAGGCTGCAGGGGGGTAGGAAAGAGAGGCGGTAACTCTAAGCAAAACACACATGATAGACCATGCATCAGGAAGGAGACGACTCAGAAATTCAGGTGCTTAAAGTTGTACTAAAGAACGGTAAAAGGGTATTCAAAACCCTGAAACTTTATGAGCTCAACAAAGCTGGATCAGGGGGAAGCTCTCAGTCAGATTTTGCTCTTGGTCTTGGGAGAGTGTTTACTACAGTCTTAGGATGCAATCCTAAGAAAAGAGATTTTTCTGTGAGCCTCTTTAGCCAGAGCCAACCCTGGAAGATTTGATACAGAAGTACCCCTCAAAGTCAAAAATCTTTCACTTCTTGCTCCCAATTTCTGAAGCAAATAATTTATCTTTCACTCCTACCTTTCTATGTCTGAGGTACTCTGGACAACATATAGGTTGAGGGAGTCCTAGAAGACAGATACATTAAAGGCAAAGGTGTGTTTATTTCTTCTCCACTAGCTCTTTGAACCCAATAAGCATGTGTGTTCTCCTATTCCTGTGTGCCCAGGCCAAATCTCCTGACAGCCAATACAGATTTTCAAGGAAAGATTTTATTTGGTTGTTTTTCATCCTTCTTCCTCATTTGCACAAGCAAATATAATCTTAGGAAAAACAGACAAAACTCAGAAGTCAGTTCAGTGACAATTTAATTGGTATTTAAAATGTTCTTACTTAGAACCATTCTTTATTTGAGATAACATTCTGTTCCTCCAGCCATTTTAATCACAGTTCCTTCTGTACCACAAAGGTACCCATGTTTTTTTCTGTAACTCATTCACTGAAACTCAATAAGCTGCTTAGTTAAATACTTTTTTTTTATATATCATCCACTCCATTTTGCTTGTTTACACTGCGATTAACTCTTACTTTTACTCTTACAATTACTCTTAATGTATGAGACTCCTCATACATTAGTTAAAGGACACTTTTCACTCTGTTTTGTCTTTCAATGGTGCTTTTGAAAGTATTGCCTGAGCCGCATTATGATTTTTTCTTTACAAATGTTAAACTGACAGCTCCAGAATTGCACTGTATGGTTTGATGTTCATTTCTGGAGTAACAGTCAGTGTAGTCTTCAGAAAAATATCTTATCAAAGAAATTCTAAACACAAAAGCTTTTAGTACTTTGTCTGCCTTATACTTTCCATCATGGCAGAGAATAGCTTTTAAAAGCCATTTCTGCTGTTATCATATTTCAGGCCACTTCCTTAGCTGGTGTGAATCACCCCAGGTTTCTCTGGCTTTAGTGCATCAGGGCCAACTTACATCAGCTGAGAATGGACACCATGCCTTTCAAATGGAGCTGTAGGATGGATCTGTGCCTGTAATTTGTGTACCAGGGGAGCATTTGTAAAAACTTTGGCTCGGGGGATTTCAGAAGCTTGTCCTGAGGATTTGAGACACATCTAGCATGTACAGCCTCAGTGCAACTACTAGATACTGTAAGGATCTCAACAGCTTGAGCTTAAGATTCATACTCCCACACGGAGAGATGTCACATTACCAGATTTGTGGATTGAGAACAGAAGGGAATGGCTAGCGCCTAACGATTACCCGGCTACACGTGCACCGTGCATGATTACTCCCATGTTTGTAATGACAGGAGGAATGCTGGAATGAACCTCTTTCCTTTATTGTTTCCCTGAAAAAAAGGACCTGAAGAAGATGAATTGGAAGTGGGAAGCATATGTTGTGCCGTTTTTGCATAATATTTAACAATTGTGAATAATGAAGACAAGTGTAGGGCAGACTGTTTATACAAAATTAGACTGGATCATATCTTGTGCTTCTTCCTGATGATACTGTACATCTTCAGTGCAGAAAGCAAATGACTAGTAAAGCAACACAACGTGAGGGAGTGGGGTGCTCATGGAACTGCCTGTTGTCCTGCTCCGGGAACACAGTAACTGCGTTTAGCCGAGCTCCTCAGGCTTCTGCTTACGATATTATGGAAATAGATCTGGTATTAGGAAGTTCTGAAGACTTTTAATTTAATCAGACATTTCTGATTTTCAGAAATCCTGACAATGAATGCTTTAAATAGTTATTGTTACCTAATTTGTGATAGATCTGTTGCCAAAATGCCTTTTTTTCCCACCTGGAAGAGTCAGAATTCTGTGGCAGCCATTTGAATATAGCATTAATTTGCAGATTATATTCCATAGAGTCTGACTAAAACTAAAAAGGGAGTATAGTGGTTGCTTGAGAGAGGAGATTTTTCTGAACTGTCTCATTGAATGAAGAAGTTGGAGAACTCATGGCTTACAGAACCTTTAAATTCCCACCATTGAGGCCTGACTCAGTGGGGTCATACCCTCTCTAAAAGGCATTGCAATATTCCTATCTCCCATTATAGAAAACATTAGTAAAGTTTGATATGGGAACTAGTATTGTTAGGTTTGATTATAAGTATAAGAGCTTTTGCAAACAGACGAAAAATATGTTTTAGTGATTAAAAAAAAAAGCCAAACAGTATATTGGATTAGCTTATTCCTTCTTTAAGATACTGTGAGCTCATTCAACAAATATTATTACCAGGGCAAATCATACTAGTACACATATGCTTTATAACATACAAAGATGCATTTGAAATATAGGTGAAATCCACACTGTACAGGTAGTACTTTAGGAAGTGGCAACTTGTTGTTTTTAGGCTCAGCAGGAAATATTGGTTTGCTTGTGTTAATGGTGGGAAGCTAAAATGAGAATTCTGCTTTTGGTGACTATATTCGTATCGTTGTTGGATATAATCTGTAACTTTTACTTAAAAAGAAGCTATCACAAACCTGACTACCTGCAAAGAATAGCTTCCTTTCCAGTCTTTCTCATGCAGTTTCTAAAGCATGTGATCTACTGGAAGCTTGTTTTCAGCACACTTGACATTTCTGAAATGTGGGTCAATGTGTATTTGATTTTGAAAACAGTGCCTCTACTTTGAGAGGCCTATCCACATAATAATGGCATTGCTGCAACTGCATTAGTCTATTGTTCATTGCATTCTCTGAGAGACATCTTCTGCTCCTTGGCAATTGAATCCATCAGACCCTGCAGTAACTCCCCTTTTTAAAACAACACCTGACTTTCTTTGAAACCCTGAAAACTTTCATCTCCAAAGAACTCTGTGATAAGAAAACAGTGGCATTCATACAATCTATACCAGATTCTAGTTTCCATTTTATTGGAGTAAATAAAAAGTATATCTTTTTAGTTGATTAAATTGTCCTACTTTTTTTTTCCATTGGTCTGACCTGAGTTCATAGTATGAATCTCCATGTAACGTACGTAGATAGGACATATTCCTATCTATTCCAATGTAATGATTTAAAGAATCATTCTGAAGTGTGGTATTTTTTGCTTGCTTGAGACAGTTCTTTATGGGAACATACATAGCTTGATGAGTCATTATGTTGTCCAGCACTCTGAAATGCCTTCTCTTTATTGTAGAGGGACCATCATTAGCAGGTTAAATTTAGATGAAAGACTTGCACATAAAAGCGCAAGGCCTTGAGAGGCATCCAGGTACCTAAACTGAGAATAAAAATTTCTATTATATGGCAGGAGAACCCCAGAAAAATGCATAGTAATAGTAAACCCAGTACTTTTTCTTCTGAAGTGCGAGGTCACTTTGCAGTTTCTCATTGTGCTCATAAAAGTGATCGTGTAAAGATAGTTCCTTTTTGTAGGTACAGAAACAGAGGTTTTAGCTATAGTCCCAAAGCTAGGAAAGAGATATCACAGTTGGATTCTTTGGAGTAGAATCTTTGGACTGTTAGCAGGTAGCCTGGTGCCTGTGGCAGAAAGTAGCAGAGTAACCAAGATGCCTTTCTACACCCTTGTGTCAAAGCTGTCACCTCAAAAAGAGTGCCAACAAAATACAGTTGAATTTGGTCATAGTCAGATCACTCTCTTAGGTGCTATTGGCTACAGGAATCACTATGCTTTAATCATTTTAGTGACAGGACAATCTAGTTTCAGGACAAACCTTTCCCCTTTAAAAAAATATCAAGAGACTTTGTACTCCTTGAGTTGAAGATGTTTTGAGAATCTGCAAAATTGAGTGGACACTGAGATCTCAGAAGCAGCAGCTCAATTATTTCCTTTCCTCATTGTCTTTCTTCTGTCTCCATGTTTCAGCTACATCCTGACTTTAATTGTTCTTGGTGTAGCTCTTCAACCCTCCCTCTTCCACTTGTCTGTATTGAACTGAGCTCAGGGGAGGACAGGAGCACTGCAATACCCTATACATATATAGAGATAGTTCCTGCGCTGTTGTTCTCAAGGCCTAAGCAGCGACTGTGAAAAGAGAAGCTTGCCTGAATAAGATCACAGAATTATAGGCAATCTAGGTCAAAAAGAATCTCCAGAGATCTTCTTCCTACTGAAAGCCAACTCAGGTTGCTCAGGGCCTTTTCCAGTTGAGTTTTTGATATCTCCAAGGGTATCTCAAAGCAGCCTGTGCCTGTGTTTGTCTACTGTCTTGGTGAGAACAGTAAAAACTAAAAGTAAAAAATTCCTAATTTGTAATTAGAATTTCCTTGGCTGAAATTTGTGTCAGTTACCTCTCACTCTGTCTCTGTGTATCTCTTAGAAGAGTTTGGCTCCATGAAGACAGCAATAAGAGATTCCCTTAGCCTTCTCTTCTCCGGCTGAACAGGCCCAGTTTTCTCAGCTTCTCCTTATGCATGTTCTCCAGGCCTCTGACCATTTTAGTTGCTCTCCGCTGGGCTTACTCCAGCATGTTAATGTCTTTATTTGACTGAGGAATCCAAAACAGTACTTCCGATGTGGTCTTACAAGTGCTGAGTAAAGAGTAGTAATCACTTCCCTTGACCTAAGGGGCTAATGCAGCCCAGGATGTGCCTGGCCTTCTTTGCTGCAAGGTCACACTTCTGACTCGTGTTCATCTTGCTGTCCACCAAGCCCCCTAAGACTTTTCCGGTAAAGCTCCTTTCTATCCACTTGTCCTCCAGTCTGTACTATTCATTCAGAGGTAGTCCCATCCAGGACTTTTTGCTGAACTTTATGAGCTTTCTCTTAGCCTACTTGCCCAGCCTGTCAAGATCCCTCTGAGTAGCAACCTTGTCCCCAGGGTATTGGCCACAGATCACATTATGATGTCATGTAACTTTGCTGAGGATGCATTCTATCCCATCTCCAGCTCACTAATCACTATGTTAAATAGTATCAGCCCCAGTATTAACTCTTGTGGAATACCACTTGTAACTGGCCGCCATCTGAATGTTTTGTGCTGAGCACAACCCTTTGAGCTTGGCAGTCCAATTTACTTTGCAGGCACTTTGTAGTCCACTTATCCAAGCCAGTTTGGCTAGATGAGCACACTAAACAGCTCCACACACATTTTCTCCTTTCACAAATACATCCCTGTATTTCTGTTGTGAACCTAATCCTGTCTGTCTGTTATTAGAAGAGAAATGGTTGTGGAGAAAGGATTTACTTGCAGTTGTCCTTTGGGTGAGATCATTGCATTAAAATACCTTGTGTTTCCTGTTTTGTTTTGGTTTTTTTTTAAATGTAATGGTTCATTTTTAGGCTTGTTCATTCTGTGCTACTGCTTTCCTTCCTCTAATCCATTTCTTATAACGGTCTGTTCCTCCAGAATCTCATCCAGTCAATAATCTGCCCTTGAAGAGGGAAGGGGAAAAAGTTGTCTGGTTGCTTCTGAATGCAAAACCCCAACTGTAACGAAATACCTGAGAGGCTGTTTAGCCCAAGAACACATTTTCTCCTCTGTTGCTAGGGCATTAACTGAACACCAGACCAGGAAAAGCTATGTTGGGTTCTTACTCGTTGTCCCCATCCCTTCAATTAGCTATGTGGACTACTGTTAATATTAGAAGCCAGCCAAAATAATTATCACCTGTGCAGGGTGCATTTTTCCTCTTCACAGAGTCGAAAGCCAAAACCTTATAAAATTGTTGACATTTCAACTCATTAAGTACGATGCTTTTGAGAGGATCAAAACCAAAGAATCCCACATAATTTAAAGCAATGGTCTCTGTTACCTTTGATTTTTTGCTGCTTTCTGAGGAAGAAAAAAAACATAGATAAGCATCATGGATAAGGTCCAGATCTGATATAAATGCCTGACTCTTGCGTTAAATAGACTTAAGTTAATTTACAGGAGCTGGGGATCAAGAAACAGATTTTTTTTCTTTTAAAGGTGGCTGTTTCTGTGGTGGAGAGTCCAAGATAGATTAGTTTTGGAGGACATATTTGCTTTCATCAGGGCAAATATTCAGTGAATTGCAGTAAGCCTCATCATTTTTTATCTATAGAGACAAGCTTTGTGTGAGACCTTTTTTCAAACATGCCTGCACAGGGAGATTCAATGATTGGACCTTCTTCACACTAACCCTGGACAGTTGGTAGTATTCTGTGATTCCTCTTCAAGACAGCTCACGCAAAGTCCAGGTGCTCTGGTAGGTGTAGAGTTGTAACACACTTCTATGTTTTGAAGCACTGATGTGTAAAATTATACACTCAGAAAAAATGAAGAGATGCATGAGAATAACTCCAGGATGAATAATCAGGTGAACATGAACTCCAGGTTTAATACAATTGTCTAAATACTTTCTGTGGTCATTGGATGTATAAAAACAGGGACATTTCAAGTATGAGTACTTTGTACTCCTGACATACCATGTGTCTACACTGTCTGATAACTTAGCTCCCTAGTTCATTCTTCACTCTTGGCTCCCTGATCATCAACAGGGCACAGAAATTAGTTGGTGTCCTGTCTTTCTCAGGGAGAAACCTGACATTTGTCAAAGAAAAAAAAAAAATGAGTGTAATTCATTGATAGTTCACTCCAGAAAGCATTTCTGGAATGTGGTATGGATAGGACTATATTTTGTTTGGCACCTCTTTCCAGTCCTTCAACATTGCATCAGAAGACTTCCCACTCTTTATTATTCCCACATCCCTGATGACATTCTCTAGTGTGCAAACACAGGCCCTCACTTTCCAATCTAGAAAATTGTAACATGGCTCTCTCATAACATTGGATATTGAGAAACACAAATAAAGTAATTCTTGTGTCTAAAAACTGTAGGAACACAAACTAGGCTCTCAGAGACAAGTCCTATGTAGTATGAATGTGGCTGGCCTGCTCAGTGAAGTGCTAGACCCTGAATAGTGTATGTACAACCTCTCCATAGTTCTTGATCTAGGTCCTGGGGATCACATATTGGATTTCATATATATTTTAAAATGTAGATTTAGCTACTTCTCCAGGTCTAATCTCCACAAGTCAAAGATGAATACTTATAAATTAACAAAGTTCAAAGAAAATACTGGAAAATTTCCCATAAAGTTGGGAAAAATGGCTCCAGGAGCTTATCTGGGAGTAAGTTATGGGGTAGTTTGATCATAGCTTATTAATATCTGCAGGAGAAAATAACATTTCCTAATAGAGGGCTTGCCAATTTAGCAAAGGTTCAGCAAGATCAAATGGCTGCAAGTTCAAAGACATGTTCAAATTAGAAATAAGGGAACTATCCTACATCAGGATAATTATGCATCGGAATAATTTACCAAAGTCTGTGATAGATTATCCATTATTGTAAATTTTTAAATCAAGACTGAATGTTTTTCTAGAAGTTATGCTCTAGTTAAAGCACAAATTGATTTTGAAAAATCCTATGGTCTCTGTTAAGCAAGACCTAAAAATTATCCTTTCTGACTTTATCACTTAAGTACATTTAAGCAGGACTTTGTTTTCCTCTCAGCTGGAATCCCCTAAGCACCCAGGCAAATGAAATCACAGATAGCCTATTGTGTGAGAACTTAGAACCTTTTTAGTATTGAGGAGAGGAAGATTTCTTTAAAACTTCATAGAAATTTTTCCACATTTCCCCTCTGACACTTTTTTTTTTGTCTCACATTTCCAAGTGCTTCAACATAAGATGTGTTCCTGCCCATCTTTTTGTTAGTGTCAACTTTTGGCGACTCCATCATGATTTCCAGACATGTACAGAAGTGCACACTGAAGAGCTGTTGGGTGATACTTATGCATGGCAGTGACATGAGACCCATCTTCAAGACAGCTCTCCTCTGTTTAATTTAGATTGGTCATTGCCATTGTGCTACAGCATATAGAAGCTGAAACCTCCCTCCTCTCTCCCTTTGCTGGCCTGAAGTTGGAATGTGTTATCTGAGGTCTAAAACTTCTGGATTTTTTCTGAGCAAAAACTTTCCTAATCTTTTAAATTTCAAAGGAATTCAATGATTTGCCTCTTCTGGCATTTGTTGTTGTTTTTTTTTCCCTCTTGGAAGCCATCTCCCTAGTTCACCAACTGAGAAATCCCTGGAATATTTGCTTTCCACTGCTTTTAATCTCTATACCCTATATGCTCACAAGCGTCACAGAGTTCAAAGGCTGCAAGAAAAATGAGGAGTTTTCTAAAACCCACGTAAGAAACCTCTTCAGAGATGGTTTTCATCTCCTACAACTCTTTATAGAGGGTTCAGGAAACACAGGGATTCAAGAAAGGTCACTATCCTTACTGTCTTTCTTGACACCCAAGGCAAGTAGAGCAGCTGGGAAGATCTCTAGCTTCTGTTTCTGATTTTGCTGCTGTTTGTCTTTTTGCCAGCCATGTTGTCTTCCATTATAGGCTTTAGAAAAACTTTGTCAGCAATTTGAGCAGGAAAGTGTATGACTTTGGCACTGCTTGGGAATATATGTAAGAGAAGGCCAACTCCTCAAGGACTAGAAGTGATTTTACTTTACAGACCTCTGAGAGACCTGTAGAGTTGTTGCTTCTCTTCAGGAGATTCTGGAAGATAGCAGGGGAGGGCATTACTTGAGAGGATGGTCTTTAAGTAACAGGATGGTCTTACAGCTTATGACTCCTCTCCTGCAGACCTTTTAGACTTTTGAATGAAGGAAATTTTTCTGTAGCAGCCTTTGGGGCTTTAAGAAAGTTAGAGAAATTCCCCCAGATATGGAAGTCATTAAAGAGACACTACAAAGCATATTTATTTTTTTTCAAATTTCTCAGGAAAAGCAGCATCTAAACTATAAAGAAATAATTCAAAAAATGGGAAATTCTGAGCTACAGTCAGTAGCTGTATAAGAAGTTAGAATCACGCTCGAGTATATCCTTTGTCTTAACTCTGCCTAAGGAGAAACAATATACTTCAGAAGAGGAGAACAAAGCAAATAGAAGTGTTCCATTTCATTAAATGGTCATCAGGAAGTGTAAACAAAATGTTTATAATGCTCCAAGAGGAACTGGGCTCCCAACAGAGTGAGTGCAGTACATTTCAAAATGCACTCTATCACAGCTTCACTTTCAATACATGTGCTGAGAAAACAAGGTCTATTGCATTCTGGCACCATGCTCAGAGGGACACCCACTTTCCATTTCAAATCAGATTCTCAGCCTTGTTCTGTTTTCTCAGAGAAGAGTTCAAATGTGGAGTCAACATTTATTCTCAACACATTGTACATGTCTGCAAGTTTTTTATTAGGGTTTTTTACATTGTGAAAGGCTTTTTTTGGAGAAAAAGGCAGGTGCGTGTAACTTCATAGTTAAGTAATATATCAGGATACTCCAAAACTGTCTTAGAATAACAGTCTTTTTGTCATACCGTTAAAAGCTATAAACATAAGCTATGGTTTTATTATAGTAATGATGTGGCTAGTCAAATTATGAGCAGCAGTTAGATAGATGGTCTATAAATGAAGTGAAATAAATGCAGTGATTTTCATCCACACAAAGACTTAAAATGAAGATTTAAATATGTGTACAGTGGCTTGTTGTAGAATTGTAACTTTAATTCAATTTTTTTAATCCCTAACAGTCATACACTTGTGTTTTTCTGTTTCCTCTTGATATTTTGGGAGAAGAGCAGAAGCCACAGCATGGAGGTGTGGCGCGGTGGATTCCAAACGTAGTCCTTAGCAAAACTGGTCATTTGGGCCCTGGTCTAGCAAAGACATAGTCACATTCCTAGCATTACACACTGTGTCCACTTGCATTGATTTTAGGTACAATTAACTGGAATTAAAAGAACAAACATAAGTATTTGCTAAGAGTACTATGCAGTCAACATGATGGTGCTTCTTCTGGGACAGCAGAACTGCAAGTCCCTTCCATAGCACCTAAAACTCAACTCAGCTTTTTGGTGCCTAATCTGTTGCAAAAAACATAGTACCTTGCTGTTGTTTGTACTGCCTTAGATCTCTGGGTCAGTTATTTATTTTAGCAAGTCTACACAATGTCAGCCCTTCTTAACATTATTTATTAGAGCATCTAAGACTTGGTGGTTTGGTGTATGATCTTTGGTACACTGGTTGGGTGCTGTAAAATCCCAGTGATTTTTTTTAAAACTCACTATTGCTTTATAGTATCTTTTGAAGTGTGTCTTGCCTGTCTCTCAGATATTGTAATGGTATCTACTTGCTCTCTGTCTAGATGGTTCACTGTTACAGGCTTAGTTACACGAAGAATTTTTTAAAACCTGACAAGGAGAGGCTCCGAGATCCTGCTCACATAATATGGCATTGCCTCAATAGCTCACAAAAGCATCCTGTTTTCCCCCTGAAACAAGCAAGATAGTGCTTAAAGAAAATAATCTCGTAGCAGCTACATTTTTCCCCCCAGAGCACTATTTTTTAAGCCACCTTAAAAGGGCTGTTGTAATAAATTTATTGAGTTTGAAAGCTTGTCCAGTTTCACTATAACTTCTCTAAGTGATTCTGTTCTGTCTTAAAATGTTCTTTATTACTTCCAGCTCTACTATATATTTCTCTCTGAATTTCAGGAAAAGTCATAGCCTGTGTTCCTGAAGCAAGAGGTGGGGGTTGGTAGCATTCCAAGGGAAATTGCTGATGTTTCTGCAAACTTTCAATTTATTATTCAGAAAAATGAAACATTTTGTTCTGGAGCAGATTAACAAAATACCCCCAGACTATTTTGCTGAGATGACTTGAAGCATCTACCAAAAACACTGCTTAGTCAAAACATTGGAAATACAAACATTTGGTTTGGATTGAATCAGAAAAATGATTAAAGGACAAAAAATTCAGGTGACCTCCAGAGTTTTGTTAGATCCAGAACGAAACATTTATTTTCCTTTTCAGTTCATGTAGCCATGTTCAATAATTTGTATCAATTTTGAAGCGATAAATACTATTTTGGAATAAGTCGGTTTTTAACTATGCCAAAAAAATTTTTGTAGTATTTCCCAACTGAAACATTTTGCTCCAAATATGTTAATTCAGATATTTTCCCCCATTTTCTCCAATCTATTCACCAAATTCTTTTTTTTGTTTGTTTTGGTTTGCTTTTGGGGCTGGGGGAGTTGTGTGTGTCTTGAAATTACATTTTTTACAAACTCCTTTGCTCATTTGTTTGTTTGTACAATTCAGAATTGGTCAGATTTTGGTATTTCAAGCAAAGTCTCATCAAGCAGGAGGAGAAAATGCCATACAAGTGAAAACTAGACTAAGATACGTTCCAGGTTTAGTAATAAAGCGTTATTTTTCCAAGGGCTCTGAGATAATACATCTGAGATTATACATCTCTGTATAAGCTTCAACTATTGCTCAGGATAAGGAAAATAGGGTGTTCTGTGGCTGATCATCATTTGTTTTATACTCATGAGACATTTGGGTTGCCACTTTTCTCTTTTTGTTTATTTGCTGCCAAGCTTCCCTTTTGTTTTTTCTCACATAGGTTAGGGCAGGAAAATGCTGCACTCATCAAAAGATGAGAAGTCCCACTGCCTAGGGCCAGATGTTCATAAAATATTCCTTTGATTATTTTTTTCCACCGGTCTCTTTTTCCCCCAGCACAGCAGCTGAGAGTAAGTCCCTTTTCCCCTTATGTTCAGCTCTATGTCATCTTGAATTTAGTCTGAGATTTCAGTCAATTTGACTCTGAGAGAAGGGACTCCTGAGGCAAATATTTCCCTTCCCTTATTTCAGACACTTTGCCTATAAACTAATTGCACAGATTGGAGTTAGTTAATTATGTTTGCTTTTAGTAACAGAACAATACAGGAGTAAAACTGAAGTGCTCTGTTCTGAGTCAAAGGTAATTTTTCCTCTGCACAAACTATTGGAAGTTCCCAACACACATATTTTTGCTTTGCTTTTGCACTAAATAACACTAATTAGGTGAATAGTATTGAATTCTCCTTTTAGTAGAAATCTCTTTTTCTCACTAATACTAATGAGTAAATATTTAAACTCACTATAAATATTCTCCAGTAATTATTTTTATGGCAGCAGTAAATTAGAATTCCACAGTGCGAGAACCCTGAACAAAGGCTTTACAAAGGTGTTAAACACAAGCCTGTAGGTGAACTAAAACAGAAATCACATCAAAATTAGTCTTGATGATGGAACATTAAAAGCTTGTGAATATTTTCAATAGCCATGATTGCATCATAATTTAATAAATCTTTGCTCACATATATTCTAGTTTTTCCACCCTGTCTGCCTCTCTTACTCTCAGCTGCTACCACGGTAACCCCTCAGGACAGCAAAGTCTCTTTAGCTGCAATGCCATAATCTGCTGCTAGCATAAGGGTGGAAGCCAAAAAAAATGGAGAATACTGCACAGATTAAAACATTTCCCCTTTTCATCCTTAGACTGGAGGCTTAAAGAAATTAAGAAAAAGATTTTATTTTCTATAAATTATAAAAGCTATTACATTACAGTTAACTGTATCTTACAATTATTCATTGTTTCTCTTAATAAAGAATCTTCTCATTTGTATTTCACTATTGAAATAAAGCTGACAGTTCTTGCCAGCTGGAAAAAATCTCCTGCCAGAGAGGAGCTTATCCCACCCAGTTTATTGCTGTAGCACAAGGAACCTGCTCCACATTGATCTGGAATTTCAGACAGTGCTCCATGGCTGTCTTAGAAGCTAATGCATGCACACTTACACACTGCAACTAGGCTTTGGTTGTGCCGGAGAGAAGACAAACACACTAGCAGAAATCCATTGTAGCATGTTGTGACAATACATCCCTTTCCGATCTAACAGCTGGAAGCAGAAAGATTGACTGAAGATGAAAGGGGATCCCTCCAGTACAAGTTCCAGCATCCTTGAGAACCAGGCGGACTGTAATGGAAAACAGAACTAAAATAGGCCACAAAATTCACTGCCAGAAGAGGTTTTATTTTTATTCACGGCAGTGCCAGGTTTTACTTGGAAGAAATTTGCCATGTCATAGAACCTGAAGATAGGAATGAACTGAAACTGCCTTTGTTCTCTCCCAACCAGTGCTGGTTTGTTCCACGTGTATTTTTGTAATCTGATTTTTAAAGACTCATGAAATGAAGCATTTTATCAGCCATTTTTAGGTTATTTCACCACCACAGTTTTAGGAGAATTTTTCTTAAGTATTCACACTACATTTCCTTTATTATTATCACTACTTTTAGTTTTATCATCTTAGAGTCCCTCGGGCAGCTTTTCCCAGTGCCTTCTCTTTGCCATTTCATACTCTTCTGTGTAGCTGTTATGTTTCTCTAGAGTTGCCATCATATTTTTTTTTAAAAATCTCTTGTTTAATGTCACTTGCAGTTGTCATTACTATTCTGTTCACTTCCTCCTTCTGCTAATGGAGATGTGAAATAATACAAAACCTATCATTGCTCTTACTAGGTACTTTCTGTCAACCTGCTAGGCTGCTGTTTATCGGTACTCTTCCTTTATGGTCCTTCAGTTTACGTTCATTCCCCATGACAGTGCTCTTATCTAAGTCCTTGCAAATTAATTTTTCAAGTAAAATTTTCTGAGACACCATAGGAAAGGTTTTGCTGATGCTTCAATCCAGCTTCACTTTTTCAGCTGTTTTCCCTTCTTTTACACTAGGGGTTTTCTCCAGACAAAAAAAACAACTGAGGAATAACAATTCCTGTTGAGATATCTCTTTTCCCCCTTCAACTGTAACTTTCTAATCTGAGGATCCTGCTTTATGAACACTTGCTGCCTTAATGGCAGGCACTCCCAAAGGCTAGGTTTTCTGATAAACTGTTATTCAGAGAAGTTTCAGGGATTGCAATCAGATGTGTCAGGTGATTAACTTCTTACTAGGTGGAGTAAGGGCTGCAATTTCATCTTATGAGGTGTATGCATTGTGCCCTATGCAGTAAGTATTAAGGGCCTGATTTCACCTCACACATATTGAGTAAAACATTTTATACGAGTGACAAAATTCTGTTTGTTTCAGTGTAATCTGGATGTCAGGACAGATAGAAACACATTTAAACAGTGGGATTTTGGAAGAAACAACTCGCTGCTCAGTGTGAAAGCGGCAGAAATGGAGTCACATTAGATCAGGATTGTCTCTGCCCTTTCCCTAGTAGACAGTGACGACAGAATATCTGCTTGGAGCCCGGACCTTTTCAGAATAAGGAGCCGGGAGGGTCACTTCTGAGTGTTAGGAGGTTCCCTCTTTTTTTCTTGTAAAATACTGGCTAATTCTCTTTGAAATGATAATGACCTTTGAATAGAGTTCACCTCCATCATATGAATCAGCTGTATTGGTTCATTTTGTATGGAACAGTAACAGTGCTAATCATGTCATAATGAAATCAAGCTTTATCAGTTAAGGAGACTGCTAGAAATACAACATCCTTCTCTGGATTCTCCCCAGTTTCATTCTTCTTTGGCTACTTTAGCCTCCTTGCAAGCCTGTATAACCTGGGATTTGTCTAAATGCCATCTTTCAGTATCTCCTCTGCAGCCTCAGGGGTTCAGGAAAGGTTTCTCTTAGTGACATTTTGAAGCCTGAAGCTTTTTTTAGTCAACCTCTGGTGTTAGCACAGGGTAAGGGCTGTAGTTTCCACTGACAGATCTCAGCTCATATCCTTATTTTAACTGCTGAGTCAGCACATAGAAAGGATGGGCCTTGACTAGCACATGACATCATAGTTTCTCTTGTTCTCTGCACTGTGTGTTCCTTCAGGGGTTATCTTGCTGCTTCTTGATAAGTTACGGAAGATGAAATGGGAGCAGATGTGGAGACTCACAGCAGAGCGGGAGTTAATGAGCATGCTGTCCACTTCACTGGCAGATCAGGTGAGTAAGACATTGCAGACAAGTGGTACAACCACTACTCCATGGTTTGAGGAAGGGAAGAAAGGGAAAGGGGGTGAGATGTGGAAAAAAAAGCAGGGGAAAAATATTGTGCCTGTAGTCACCATTTGTTGAATTGTTCTGGGGAAAACGTGGAAGGGAGGAATGGAGATTTACTCATGAGTTTTCTCTTACTGTACTGACATTTTTACCTCCTCTGCACAGATGATTCATACAATAGACAAATGGGGGCTTCTGTCCTTTAATTTTCTGTCCTCCTTTTGTTAACATAAAACTCTCCAGACACTAGAAGTCCAAATATGCTGTGTCTTTTCCTACTGGTTATTGTCTAAGCAGACTTTAGCTTTAAGAGTCTCCAGATACTTCTTTACTGTTTCTGGAAGATGAGTCCCAGCAGTATTTCAATATTACTTGCCACAGCAGCCCTGTGAACTAAAAAGCGCTGCTGTCTCCCTGCCACAGATGGGAAACTGAGGCCAAGAGAAGAAATAGTGTGCCTACACACAGAAATATATATTTGCTCTCTTTCTGCTTCCTGCCAGCTCTCAGTTTTAAATCCAGAAACCCTGTTAATGTAGTACTGGACCTGAATCAAGAAGTCTTGCTCAACAGCTTAAGTATATTAACTCAATAGAGCATCATATTTAGATATTTCTACTGCTTCTGAACTACATCTGGCTTATGACCAGTCTCCACTAAGGAAACATGCTGGTTACTGTGCATATGGACATGTACAGTGTCCTTGCAGGTTTATCCAAAAGCTACTGAAGTTCATTAAAATCATAGAAACATAAAATAGTTTAGGTTGGAAGGGACCTTAAAGATCATCTGGTTTGGGTTCCCCTGCCATGGGGGGTGACAATTCCCACTAGACCAGGTTGCTCAAACCCCCATCCAGCCTGGCCTTGAACACTTCCAGGGATGGGGCATCCACAGCTTCCCTGGGCAACCTCTTACTGGTGTCTCACTACCCTTATAGTGAAATTATTTTTCCCTGATATCTAATCTAAATCTATCCTCCTTCAGTTTGAAGCCATTGCCCTTCATCCTATCACAACATGCCCCGATAAAGACTCCTTTCCCATCTCTCCTGTAGGCCCCCTTTTTAGCAGGGAAGGAGGGGCACTATAAGGAAAGCGGAAAGTCCTCTATAAAGTCTCCCCAGAGCCTTGTCTTTTCCAGGCTGAGCAATCCCAACTCTCTCACCCAGTCCTCATAGGGGAGGCGCTCCAGCCCTCTGATCATCTTTGTGTCCCTCCTCTGGACCTGTTCCAACAGGTCCATATCCTTCCTGTGCTGACTCCAAAGCCGGACACAGTACTCCAGGTGAGGTCTCACGAGAGCAGAGTAGAGGGGAAGAATCACCTTCCTTGACCTGCTTACCACACTTCTTTTGATACAGACCAGGATAGTGTTGGCTTTCTGGGCTGCCACTGCACAATGCCGACTCATGAGCTTCTCATCCACCAACAGCTCCAAGTCCTTCTCCTCAGGGTAGTTCTTAATCCATTCTCCACCCAGACTGTATTTGTGCCTTGGATTGCCATGACCCAGGTGCAGGACCTTGCACTTGGTTTTGTTGAACTTCATTAGGTTGCATAGGCCCACTTCTCAAGCCTGCCCAGATCCCTCTGGATGGCATCCCTTCCCTCCAGTGTGTTGGCCATGCCCACACAGCTTGGTGTCATTGGCAAACTTGCTGAGGATGCACTCAAATGATACTTGCAACTTCACTGGGTTTTGCGTCAGGTCCGGAGTTGTTGTCTAATACCTGCATAGAGCAGAATTTTGCAGAGTGGATCAAGGTTGCTTGTGTCTTACCCTAATAACTTAACCATGAGAGTGTTCTTGTAACTTACTTGAACTATGTGGCTGCATAGAGGCAGAACACGTTCTGTCTCTCATGGTATAGGCTGTTCTGCAGATCTGAACTACGTGCACTTTTCATGAAATACCCGGAATACTTGTTGAAAAAAGTGCTAGCTAAAATCCCAAATAGTAATTCATCTTGAAGCAGTGCAACTGCCAGGATCACTTTCATCCCCTTTATTGAAAAGTGACGGCAGTTTGTCATTTACTACATATCACTCTCCCTGATCACTAGAAGAGGAACCACATCTCTTGCCACCAGTACAAGATACATGTTTTGTAAACTTTGCTGAAGTCCAATAGCTCAGTGTGTCAAGAGAGCCTGCTCCTCTTTCTCAGATCTACGCATCTCCCCTTAGATTGATAGCACCCTCTATGGAAACAGAATTACAATGCAAGGTTTGCCAACTTCAGTTTGCATAATCATTTGCATTTTTACCTGTGAGGGGGAGAAGGACAGTCAGCTTGGGGAGGGTTTGGGATCACCTCACTCTAGAAACAGCACACTCAACTGTTTCTCTGGTTTTGTCTGCTAGGATATCTTCAACGCAGTCATCAAACAGAATCCCTTCCTTGTCTACCAGCTCCCATGTTTTTGGAATGTGCAGCTGTCTGATCACACCCGCTCTGAGCAGTGCTACAGAGATGTGTCTGACCTAAAGGTATGTTTTACAGGAGGTTGGATGGGTTCTTAGGTCTTCCTAGCCAAAGAATACAAAACCTTTTTTTTTTTTTTTTTTTTTTTTTTTTACTGGATAAGTTTGAAACTCTTTAGTCAACATCATTTAATGGAGTGAAATTCACAGAGGGTTGGGTGGACCCTAGTTAGAAATAAATTAGCCAAAAATGTAAAGACCTTGCACACTTCATACTTAGCCATTATATACACTTAACCCAACCTCACTGCCACTCATTATTCCAGGATTTCCCCTGGAAAGAAAGGCTGAGTAGAAACCTATTAATTTAATAAAATGAAGCTATAGTATCAAGTTTAATAGCACATTTTTCACTATTGTGAAGTAGAACATAAAAGCAGGACAGATTTGAACAGATATGGGTAAATTAACATCAATTGTGGTCATTTTGAAAGGCCAGACTTAAATGTAGCATGCAGAGAGTTCAGAATTGAAGCTGATTGATCTGCTACCATGTATAGAATAAAACTGGCTGGCAGTAGATTCCATCAGAGCAGACTAGTGGCATCAGTAAATATTAGGTAGTTTTTGACTATTCATTTTAAAATTCAATTATGATTCATATACACAACTTATGTTTTGAGAATGCTTTTGTAAATGGCATTTAAAAAGCAAAAAAAGAAGGTGCAGAAGTCATGGAATTGTCGGAGTAGAAAGGGACCTCTAGAGAACATCTAGTCCAACTCCCCTGCTAAAGCAGGATTACCCAGAGCACATTACTCAGGACTGCATCAAGGTGGGTCTTGAAAATCTCCAGAGAAGGGGACTCCACAGTCTCCTTGGGCAGCCTGTTCCAGGGCTCTGTCACCCTCACCCTAAAGAAGTTTTTTCTCATATCTGAATGGAACTTCCAATGTTCTGGCTTGTGCCCGTTGCCCCTCATCCTGTCACTGAGAACCGCTAAAAAGAATCTGGCTCCATCCTCCTTCAACCCACCCTTTAGAGACTTGTAAGCATTAATAAAGTCTCCCCTCAGCCTTCTCTTCTCCACAAACCACAGAACCATAGAAGAGCTTGCAAGGGACCTCTGGAGACTATTCAAACCCCACTCAAAGCAGGACCAACCTAGATTAGGTTGCTCAGCACCTTGTGCGGTTGAGTGTCAAGTCTCCAAAGACTGAGAGTCCACAACCTCCCTGGCCCCCTCTTCCAGAATTTGACCACCCTCATGTTGCAATATATTTCTTAAATCTAACCAAATTTTCCCTTGTAACAATTTGTAGAGTAACAGCAGGAATGTTCAATATGAACACCAGATACTAGATGAATATAGAAAATCAATCGTCCTCAGCACACTGATTTCAAAAGCTGGACTTCCCAAAAGACAGATCTAGTACATTGTCTTGTCACGACGGAGGGAAGACATGGACACTCAATATGAGTGATTCAGCAAGCTTCGTTTATTCCAACCTCGTTACACTAATTA
>JAOQGH010000001.1:56893547-56949672 GCA_025769975.1 Gallinago jamesoni
TTCTTGCACCCTTTTGCTGTTCCGTTAAAGTGCCTTTGTCTCAACCCGCGAGTTTTGCCTTTTTCTTTCGATTTTCCACTTCTGGCCGCAGCGGCAGTTGGCGCCCTGCTGGGTGCGCGTGGCTGCCACGTGGTCCTTTGTTGCTGTCTGAGGCTAAACCACGACAGTCAGTTCCACAGCATTTAATATAAGTGGTATGACACAACATATTTGGCACATCCTTTATTTCATGGTAAGACTGGAATAAGAAACGAGGTAAGAGAAGCCTCCAGGGTAAGAGGGAAAGACAGATTGTGAAGTTTGTACTGGAGGATTAAGAAGGATAGTGTAGGAAAGAGGGAAATGCAAGCAGAGGTAAAGCTGACCCAGTCAAGTATTCCTCAGTCAAATCAGACTACATTCCTCATGTCAGGCTGAAGAGGCACTGATTTAATTCCATCTGACCTCAAAGTCCATGGGGCTTGAGGATTTGTCATCTCTTACACACGACATTGTGTCAAATATACTTAGACCCCAGGGCTGGTTGCTGTTCAGGTGTGAGTGTGTGTGTATGTATATATGTACACACTTTGCTGCTTTGTTCACAATCATGCAAACATAGGATGAGCAGAATACTTTTTGCACGCTTGTGGAGCACTTGAATATTTCATATTGCCTAGTTGCCTGAAGAGGATTCTAATCACCTTTTTCTCTTTATAGTTGTCGTCAAGTTGCATCTCTATCCATTTTATTAAATATTTTTTTTTGGTACTGTCTTTTGTTAGAGAAGGTCAGATTTTTGACTACAGCTGAACTCTACTTTCCTGCTGCAGGTGAGCAGCATATACAAATTTGGAAGGACTTGAATACAGGGGTCATTTGAGAAAAGTGTAAGAAGAATGGAAATACTTATAACCAAGTTCTGCGTTGTTAGTGACCACTAATTTTATACCCATCTAAAGCAACACCAAAATAAGACTACTTTGTTGTTTTTTATTTGTCTAAATGCTTACTTGACCTCTTATGTCATGTTATACAGATCTAGAGGCCACACTGCATTCAGCTAGACCGAAGTCTGTGAGCTTTGTTCTGCTGTCTGTGGGGTATGGAACCAAAGCTTATGGAAATAATTACACTTACAGAAAACTTCCTTTCCCCACCCTGAGGGCACCTGTTATAAGGATGCTTTGCATCAGTCAAGAATGTCTTGAAATGAACAATGTTAATAAAAAACAAGAGTGGGCTAAAAGGAAACAGGTGCCCTTTAATTCTTTTTGCCAGTTGAGCTAAAGGCCAGAGCTGTTTATTTTTGCATGGCATTTGTTACACCTTGGAGAAACACTTGAGAATTGTTATTGAAGACTAGCCAAAAGATGTTGAAGTCCTAATAGTGATTCTGTTTCAGCATCCACTGTCTATCTTGCTTATCTCAGCTCCTCACATGGTCCCCAGTAGCCTGCAATGTGAGTGGACAAGAATGTGTGCTGTAGGACCGTGCCTTGCTGAGCTTTGAAGCCTGTGGTGATCTGCTTGGACCTGAGATTCATTTATGCATTGCTTTTGCTGGGTTAGGCTCTGTGTTTGGTTTTCTTTTTGGTTAATAGTTTGTTCCTGTCTATTAGGAAATCTCAATTACTATGATTTGGCACAAACCAAATGGCAAGAAAAATCCTATGAAAGAAGGTAATGAATTGTGATGCCTCTGACAATGAATCGTGACCTCACTGAATGAGTCAGTCATGAAGGGAAGTCTCGTTGTCAAGGATACAGATCCTATTTACACACAGAGAATCTGGTAATTCACAATCACAAAAATCAGATGCTGGACTCTTCAATGGGGATGTACCAATTTATTAGAATTCCACCCCACCCCCCACCCCCCAAAAAAAAAAAATAGGAAAGTGCTTTCAATCCTCTTGATGGCTTTTGAAACTGTTTTTGAACACAGGTGATACTAAATTAGCAGGTAAATAAATAATTAACTTCATAAACTCCCCATTCTGACATTGTGTTGTGTGATTCACTGTGTCTTCCCTGGGAATCTACTCCACACTAGAAGGTCTTGATGAGATTGCTTACAAAAGTTTAAACAGCTTCTTGTCCGTAACCCAAATACATCATTTCAGATCTGCCTAGTACCTATTGCACCTCTTTCTATTCCAATCTCTGAGCCACTCCATGCTGTCCAAGCACCTCAGCACTGATTTGCAGCAGCTCTGGCATTCTGCTGCCTTGTAGCTTTTAATGCCAACCAAGGAAGAGCTACACTGAGAGAAGTAAAGGCTCAAGAGAGTTAAACACAGACCCCTACCTTAAATTAACATTGCAGAGAGTAAGGTGCTTCCATTCTGCCAAAAAGGAAGCACCGTGTTATTATAGTGGTGGGTTTAGGTGTTGTTTTTTTTTTCAGTCAGGAGGCCTCTTGTTAAACAGGAGTTGAAGGAAGAGCTGTAAATCCTTTTGAGGAAAATCTGAGAACTTTGGTGAAAAATACAAGTCAGGGACCATCTGTAAGAATTACTGCCTTACAGCATAGGCACTAAACTGGGGGGTAAAGTAATCCCTGCAACTATGGGCACCAGATGAGGCAGGGCAAAGATTTGAATCCCACATCCAAAAGCAACCTCTGGGTTGCTGGCGACTCCAAAGTGAGTCTCTTGCACTTACGTAATTCAGAAATCTCACTCGGAAACCTTCCTGGTGACATTTTTGTGAAGGATTTGATACTTTCTGAGAAAATTGGTTTTTTTATTAAACCATTCATTTCTGATGAAACACAGTTTAAAAATGAAGTTTCCAAACATCTCTAATCAGGGCATAAGTTACACACGTGGTGCTTGTTTGCAGTATAACTTGGGGCATATTTAAACTTTTCAATAACCTGTGCCTGAAAAAAAGCCCATTGAGGCGGTATTAAAGTGTGTATATATATATGGATGAATTTACTATGCAGATTTGCTAAACGTTTAACTCCTGTTGTTTTCAGTGTGAACTGCGTGGTTGCCTAAACAAGGAGTCTGATTTTTAAGCAGGAAAGCTCCCCATCTACAAAATAACCACTTCTTTTACTTACTTACCTAAATTGCAAAGTGCTCTTGGGCTTAATTAAGAATATCTTTTCAATGCTTTGTGGAACCAAACCTCATTAGGCTTAAATCTGGGCTTATTTGATCCTTGCTTTTTACCCCTTCAGCCTGGAAAGTAGTTATATAGGTATACAGGATAGCCTGTATTTTCTGATTTTGTAAGGGCTGAAGCAGAGTGGCAAATCATCAAGATGTGTCTCTGGGTGAAAAATGAAAGGGACTGTGCCTAAGGAAACATTTGGCCAAATACTTCTTTTGGAGACAGAAGATGCTTCAGGGAAAAAATGGATAAAGGTGCCATGAAAGCTTATCATTCAGTGGTTTAAACATCAGATTTGAAAGATTTCATCTCCCCAGAGAGAGCAATGCAACTGGAAACCTAAGGAGGTTTGCTGGGATTTTTTGTTTTGGTGTATTTCCATGCATATAAATGACCTTCGAGCCCACTCCTACACTTCATCAGTGTATAACATCCTCTGTTACCTTCCATCTTCCATATTGCCAGTCTATGAGGGTCCAACCATGTCATCGTTTGAGTGGTTTGAGTCAGAACCTGGTGAATAAATGGGAACTATTGGCACATTTAACCTGTTTCACTAGGTCACAAGTGTATGGAAGTATTCCAGGAGGCTGGCTGAGCATAATCAGTGAGTGGTAACGGTTGCTGATTAACTAGGAAGGTATTAACAGAAATGTAGATAGTGCCAAGTTGCCTAATGACAACTAACCAAGTGTCAAATAGATGTGGAATTTTAAGTTCTGATCTTTCAGTTCTTAAATTGCTAAATGAAGATTAAGGAGCGTATTTTTCTTAGTTCTCAGGAGGCCTTGATCAAGAGCGGGAAGGATCTGTGGGACTGCCTGAAGGCTAGCACTGTTCCTCAAGTGTCCACCCAGATAATGGCACTGGAATTTTATATGCTCTAGCTGCAGTTTCCTCTGTATGCCAACAGAGCTTTGGAATAGCTTAAAAACTGGGAGGGGAAATAGAAAAAGAAATAAACACAGTATTATGGTGCTATTCAGTCTTGGAAAGAGAATGTTGTAATAATGAGGGGTTTCTTTTCTAGATTCGCTTTCTCTTTAATGTTGAGATAACACTTGCTCAGTCTGCAAATGAAGTGGATTCTGAGTTTGACTTTTTTCCCCTTCTGATTTCACTGTAGTCTCTTTCCAACTGATATATTTTTCCTTCAATCTATTCACTGTTGCCCACAATAAAGTTTCTAATGTAATGGCCATAGCTTTACCTGTGCAGCCCATTGTCTTCATCATATACGTCAGTGATGCCTGTGACAGCTATGCAAGGATGCCTTGGCCTCTACAACTTCTGCTCTGACTGATGGTGCAATAGACCAAATCAGGCATCTACAGCCAGAACTGAAGGTGAATTTGTGGGCTGACAGCAAAAGAAAAAGTAGTTGGATGTAGTGCTGTATGTCAATGGTTAAGAGTCTTGCTCCTTTTTGAAACCTGTTCTTTTTTATGCTTTCATATATCACGTAATATTTATCTAATCATGTTGCATTTGAAAAGCAGCCTGCTTTTTTGCTAGACCTGTTTTGTAGTTTTCCTACCTCAGGTCATACAGATGGTTGCATAGATCCTTGATGCTCTTTAGCTGCATTGGCGGGTGCTGTCTATCTTGATTAAAAAAATCAGCTTTTCTGGACAGTCATCAGCTCCATTCAGCTTTCTTCAGTTCACTCCAGGCTCCCCTGACATCTGTACACATGCAGCATCCTGACACGTTTCAAATCTGATCAGATCTGAGCCACCAGCCCTTGACACTTACCAGCTTTTACACACACAACAGATTTTGAAGCACGAGCAGCAAAGAGCCGCTGTGCTGACAGCTGCTCTTGCCTGGCTCTGACATCATCCCCCACGCAACGGGGTAGAGGCATCAACACCAGTACTTAGCTGTGATGTGACACGGTGTATGCTGATGGGAAATTCCTGTAGCGCTGGGGAGCCTGTCCCATAATAGTTACTGAGTTTGTCATCATTAACCTTCTCTGTGATGGGTGATTGGTCAGAGTCTCAGTAGGGATATAGGATGCTCGTGAAGAGATCCAAAAGGAAACTCACATGAAGTGTGGGACTAACTAGTAGGGAGAACACACAGAAGATTTTTCTTAAGAAGTATTTTTTTGTCTCATTTGCCAGCTTCTCAGCTGTCTTTGTTCCACTCTTAAGTAAGTGCAAGTTACCAGTAGACAGTTTCCATTCTGTGCCTGCTGGTAAAATTGTATACTAGTACCCTGTAAAACCATTAAGCAGCCCTTTAGGTGCCTTCAACCCTATGCTTCTGTTACATGTGCCTGTTTCTCTAAGGTAGGATTCAATCCTTGAGATTGTTTTGCATTCATTTAATGCCTTTTGCTGCAATTAAATGCAATGGATGAAATACATCAAGTTCTTTTCATAGAAAGGAGACTTTGAAGATCTATTTTGCAGTGGAGGAAATCTGTCATCTTAAGTTTATGTCCTTACCTTCCTAAAGCTCCTCTTGTTTCCGTGGTGTTTGGTATTTTCAGCACACATTGCAGCGACACGTTATTGCACAGTTAAGCTACGCTTCCAAACATATGAACAAATGTAAAACCAACAAAGAACATTGCATTATGTGGGAAAAACATCTACACCAAGTATTTTTGTCCAAATAACTTCCTAGATTTTATGTAGTGTGTAGGTACATCATGATCTTGATTTAAAGTGTTCCTATAACTGGAAAAAGTGATTTGCTAATTTCTGAAATGATCTTTTTTTTCCCTACAGTTGCTTTTCTGTAACTGCATTTATGGTTCTCTGACATCCTAGTAGCCTCAGCAGTGAAATCCTAGGGAGGGATAAAGCTTTCCCTGTTGGGAGATATTTTCACTGGTGTTTGGGTATGTAGAAGAGACTGCCATAGCTTTTATGGCAGTATAAATACTCAGTGGAGAAAACTGTGTTTTTCTGAAGTTAGTACAGGAAGAATTCAGGCTACGTCCTGCTCTTTCCCCCTCCAGTCCACTCATTCAGTACCAGTTTGCATGATTTCAGAGGCCTCCCTGTTCCTGTGGAGCAGCGTTGCTGACACCAAGGCTGCTCTGTTCATCTGCTCTGGGCTGCTTCTGCTCTATGTGCTGTGCTTCAGCTCTGAGCGTTCTCTCCCACGAACGCAACCTTCAGAGCAACGCTTACTGTGTGACCAGCTCGGCAGCTGGCATTGTAGCTCTCTGGCTGTGTATGAGTGACACGCTGCCTTCACGCAATTAACTTAATGGATTCAGAGAACCTCCAGAACTCCCAGCTTGGAAATATTCCCAAGGGAGACTTTTTTCTTTTTTTTTTTTTTTTTAAATCTCTTTAGAAGCCACAGGAATAAAACTGAATACTAAGCATTTGGTGGGTTTTTTCCTTATGCCTAAAATGTAGCCTCTATAAAACGAAATCATTCCTGCAAGCCATTTTTGGCTTCCTCTTAGTTTTTCCTTAGGGCCCCATTCTTGTTCACACTGGCAGCAGTGCAAAGTTGCCTTGATGTAAATGAGAATCAGGCCCTTTATGTCAGCATTAGAGTTAAATCTAGGCAGTGTGAGAGTCATGTCCCATTAGCAGAGTCTAAATACCTGCTAGAAATTGGAATTCAAAGGGTGAAGCATTGTACCGCACCACTGTGTTGTGTAATGCAACTGAGACCAGTCTTGTTTAAATGAAGTGATGGCAAAAAGAAAGTCAGATTACATTCAGTCCCTTTTGAAGGGTGTAAATGGGTATAGGAATTAATTTCAAGCTTTTTCTTTTCAATACCTAACTACAGAGGAATCTGTCTGGCCTGAAACAGTGAATCAGTTTCATTAGCTGAAACAGTCATGTGGAAATCTGAGATTAATTTTTAATACCTATATCCCTGTTTCTCTCGTCCTTCCATCTTCTTCAACAGAGTCCGTAACCTATCAGGTCTGGGATTAGAGTTGTGGCAGCATTTATGAGGTGCTGCATCACAAACTAGAGCAGCACACCAACTCAAATGTGCAGCTTATCCTGTGGAGGAGTTTCAAAGCACATCACCTGTAGAGTATGCAGTTACTTATGAAAGAAGCTGTGAAGTCTTCATGATAAAAAAACAGAAGGAAGTCTGTGTAGTTTTGGGGTTGGGGTTTTTTTGGTTGTTTTTAAGAGAGCAGAGAACTGAACACACATAAAACCAGCAAATCTGTACTCTAACAGCAGGATGTGTTTTCTTTGTTTTTTCCCCTTCAAGGTGATTCACTGGAACTCACCAAAGAAGCTGCGAGTGAAAAACAAGCACGTGGAGTTTTTCCGCAACCTCTACCTGACATTCCTGGAATATGATGGGAATTTGCTGAGACGGGAACTCTTTGGCTGCCCCAGTGAGGCAGACGTTAACAGTGAAAATGTAAGTGGGGTGTCTAGGGCATGAGGATTTAAAGGGTGTTTCATACAAGGCACAGGCTACGTGAAGACATGCGTACTTGGTGGTGTGGGCAGTGCGGTGCAGAGGGACTCAGGAGAACTGAGGTCAGTGCTCAGATTCCAAGAGTGACACTGTGCAAATCACTTAATGTCTCTGTGCCTCAGTTCCTTGCCTGTAAAACTGCCACATTAATCCTGCCTTACCCCTGTTTTTTGTTGCTTTTTGTAGGCTGCCTTGCCTTTTAAAAAGCCCCAGTAAAGGTGAGATCACAAAGTGATGAGGATTTTGGCTTTTAATTCCATTTGGCAATTTTGCAAATCTCACCCTTAGTACTAAAACTTTCCAGAGGAAGGGCTTGTTTTGTGATAAGTGTTTGTTCAGCATAGAGTGATGTGAATTTTGGCTAGTAGATACTAATGTACAAATAATGAAGAAGATATGAAAATATCGAGGCTGCTGGATTTAGACCTATGAGTTTTTACCCTGCTGCAAGCTGTTGAATGAGTTAATACTTCAAGATGTACATTGCCTGTGACATTGTGCAGGTTTTTTCTGTACTGCATCTACCAAAACACGGCAGCATTTATGTGTATATGCATAAAATTTGCAATCGGAACCTTTCAGACGAAGCAAATCCTTTGAAAATGGTTGAAATAAGGATGTTTATATACAAATGGTCTTATGTGTGTGTGTGTGCCTTAGTACATAAACTTCCAATGTATAAAACTGTTAACTGAAACATTTATACACAAATGTATATGAACTCCTTGTTTATAAGATAGTCTCTGTAGATTTCTAGACTGAGTATCAATTTTGGTTACGTCATCTGAAGGGATATAAAAAGGAACCAGTAATATTTTATTTTATCTTCAAGAAAAAAAAAGTCTAAAATACACAACATTCTCTCTATAAAAATCAATAAAGCAAAGCCAGTATCATGTACACATTAGCAGTTAGGAGGTAATTGGCAATCAATAGCATCATTGAGGCTTGCAGTGTTTCCATTTAGTCTGTGGATAAAATGACCACAGGAGATGCCATTCCCAGTTTTTTAACTATAGCACTCAGAGATTGGGTAGATATAATTTAGCCCAAGGCATGGCTTCCCAGATACTTATTTGACCATCTCACTGTCTTCTGAAAGGAGAGGGGAACAATGAGAAACTGAAGATAAACATTAACTGGGAGATACTGAAGCAGGAATGACAGAGAGAAAAAAAGCAAGTGCACAGTGAGAGCAAAAGCACATGGAGAAAGAAAATCCTCTGCAAGAGTGAGAGACTTTTAGACAATCAAGTGAACTGAATGTGATAAAAGACATCATGTGATGAAAGAGTCTGCAGTCTGAGACATCAAGATACAATAGACGGAGTAGAGGATAGGATAGGAAGAGAAAAGGGGAATGAAACATCAAAAAAAAAAAAGTAACAGAACAAAACACACCTTCATCAGACTTTAAGAATGCAGGTTAAAATTACACTGAATTCACAATATGGTGTGTGGGTTCGAAGAGCATGAATGCAGTCACAGACTTGTTGCTATATTTTCCAGAGCTCCATAAATCCTTAATAAACAGATTTATTGCAGATGACAAGTTGCTGGGGAGCAGCACACAGTGAATACAAGTTCTTGCTGCTGAAAATGGCAGCCCTGAAAGTTTAAAATGGCTCATTTTACTGAACTTGTATCTAGTTGACAGACACTGGAAATGACTAACTGTTCAAGCCTGTTTCTTATTCAAGACAAGTAGAACGCAATATGGTATATAGTATGGCTTGTGTCTGAAAAGGAAATGTAACTCATTCTTCCATCTATAAATAAAAAAAAATTAAAAAGAGATACTGTAAAAGAATGAGCTAGACATACAAAAATACGAGTCCTAATTTGCCAAGAGACACTAAAAAGTTAACAGCCTTCTATCAGAACAATCAGATACAGAAGAAAATCTGACTTTGGATAGCTTAAGACTAGTCACTTAGAAGACATTATTTTTTATTAGTTACCATTGATCTAAGCTCCACTCTCTAAACTTGACTACATCCTTTTTATTGTAGAATGCAAACAGCAAGTTTCAGCTTTGAAGTTATGAGACCCTAAGAATAGGATTATAATGAAAACCACTCTTTCTCTCCCTCTCTCTCTGCTGTAGTACATACAGTGTCACAGTTGCCCTATTAAAATACAGTACTTTCCCATGATCTATTGCAGGATAATCTTCAGAAGCGGAGCGTCTTGTAAGGTTAGCAGGGAGCCACTGTTTGTCATTCCTTCCAGTACAAGAACTAAGGGACATGAAGCGGAAATAGCAAGTAGCAGGTTCAAAACAAAGACAGACATTTCACCCACAATGTAATGAAGCTTTGAGCAGGAGGTAATGTTGCTAAAAATATACGTATGCTCAAAAAGTGACTCTTCATGGAAAGAAAATCAATCAGGAGCTGTTAAGCTTTGGTGCAGAAAGTCCTTGAACCACAAGTTCAGAACTAGATGAGCATTCTGAGAAAGCACTGCTGAACGCTCACCCTGCTTTTACATGCTTCTCTATGCAGCTAGCTCACGGCTGGAGACAGGATGCTAGATGGACCTGGAGTCTGACAAGATGCAGCCATATATTTCCATTAGGATTCCTAAGCATGTATGTTACATGAAAGGCTATGATTTCTCTAAAGTCAAGTATGTACAGTGTAGGAACTCCTGTTTGATTTATTTTAATAGCTATTATTTTTCCTTTTTTCTCTGAATCGAGACTAGCAGCCCCAAAAAACAATTGGGCTTTATTATGCTGGGTATAGTAAAAGGTGCTTATTCAGCTGCCTGTGCTTCTCTGCACTGTGGACCAGTGGGCCACAGTGTTAGAAAATGTTAGAATAGCTCTGCTAGCAGAGAGAATTACTGAAGCAGTGAATGCACTGAGCCCTGTTGTGGAAGAAGCAATGGCTTAGTTTGAGTCTGTCACTCACAGGCTGGCTGTATCAGAATCTACCCATAAGATCTTGTTCCAATGTGCCAGCCATTGCTTCGGTACAGCTTAATACTTGTAATGATTTTTTTATTTAGAATGCAATTTGTAATTAAGGAATTTCATTTGTAGCGCAAATATCTGTAAAACGCGAGGAGGAAGTGTGGCAGTGGGTGCTGTTGGGCTGGTTCTGTTACTCTAAGGGCCCTTTACACTTCTCATCGGTACTGAGATGGCCTTAAAATGAATGTAAATTGTGTTTCTTCCCTTTTTAAGAATTCTTTAGAGTGCCAGATAGTTTAAAAGGTCATGAGACCTTACATTGACCTCTCTCACTCTTCCTCTGTATGTGTGTGCACATGCATGTATGCTTAAATATATATGTCTACATGCATGTGGAAGGATTAGTGCTTTTATTTTTTTAGTATTTGCTAAGGAAGTATAATACCACAGAGTGACTTTTAAAAGATCTAAAGGGAGTCTTTGGATCTTATACTGCATAGTCCTCATCTAGTCAATTGTTGATCTTCCGCTGCACCAAACAGCACAGTTATTAGGTTCCAAAACTTTACAAATGGGAATGAGCAGAACACATAAGGCTCTGAAAGTGAAATATTTGAGGCAGAGTTACAGACTGAGGTAAGAGGTAAATTTTCTGTTTACATAAAAAAGCTTTTATGTATGTCTGTGTGTATATACATGTGGTGTTGGAGGATATGTTGTAGGGAAGAACTTTGTAGAGTAGGGTAGATGGTTGGACTCAATGATCCCAAGGGTCTTCTCCAACCGAAATGATTCTATGATTCTATGTTTCATCCTTTCCTTGAATTATTCAAGCTGAAAGACCCTGTATGTTGCAAAGATGGGCTGCGGACAGGGCTCTGCCACATGCTCCTTGACATGGAGCAGTACTGTAAGTCCCTTTCATTCAATATGTACTAAAATGAGATTACACAGAGCAGACTTTTCTCTGTGAATTGCTATTACGGTCACCCTTTCGCCTTTTGTGCAGGTTCTGGATGTGAAGTTCAAAATATGAACCAAGTCTTCCTGTAAATGCAGTCATTCATTGAAGTGGCCTTTGGAGCACATGCTTAGGCACGCCATCATACTTCATGCTGTTTCCCCCTTCTCACGTCTTTCTTGTTTTGATGCCATGTAGAAGATGTTAGGGAAACCCACAAAGGTGAAGCTCACAATAATCTCTAATTTGAATGTTTCCTATTGGCTTTTAATGCTTATGTCCAGTGTTTCATTCTAAAGGACCTATTATAGAGCCTAAAATATTTCAACAGGATATTCTGTGTACTGGTCTATCTCTGTAGTTATGTTATGAGATAGATTTTGTAAGGCTGATTTTAGCACACAGGCACACACTCAACCTTTCAGCATTCTCATAAACTTCTTTCCTCCAGACAGATTCTCACCAGCTACTTCTGCCAAAGCATTAAATCTAAAGGTTGAACGGGGTGTTCCCTGTTAGTGAAGCCTGTGTCCTGATCCAAAGCCCAGAACAAGATCAGTGGGAAGTTTATCACTGATTTCACAGTTTAAGAAAAGAACAGTAGATTCCCATTAGAGAAGACTTTCAGAAAACACAGGGAAAATAAATTATCTGCAGATTTTTGTTTTCAGATTTTCAAATCGACAACACAAAGAAACAGTGTAAAAAAATCTATTTCTCCCTGAAAACACTTGCTTAAGTGTATAGTTACTTACGAAGTGTGTTTTTGCTTATTTACTTTTTTGTGCAAAACCTGTGATTCTTAATATTAGTAAATGATTGTGCATGCCATCTTGTAATATCCACTAGAAAAGTAGGAGATTCTAGCAATGTATCACATAGTATAAACTTTACTAACAAATTTAGCAATTTTTGAGTGTCTAAAAATAGCATGCAAAGGGAACTTCCAAGTCAGTATCAGGGTTCTGAACTTGCAGTCAGACTAATGCTTTGAGTACCCTTTGCTCCTGCAGAATTTCAGAACACTGTGTCATTTGTAACACTGGCATTTAAAGTTACTATTTTGTCTTTCTCCACTAATAACAGATGGTATATGGCAGTTTTGAGATGAAATCCTGACTTCCCCAGCTGTGTTTCTATTATTATAACTGTTATTGTTATTAAATGCTGAGCTGGTAGCACATCCTTTTAGTTGCCTGAAAGTTGCCATTATACTGCTTTCAACTGCTTATAATATTGCTAGAGGGGGGATCATGTGGACTGGTATTTTTTCTGTCATGGTGATATGCCTCCTTTTTTTCTTTTCTCTCATTTTTTAAAGTGAAACATGGTAAAAAGCCTAGGGGGTGGTTGCCCACACCACAAGTTCTGATGACCTCTTCATGGAAATATTCCATACCTCAGAAAAGGAACTGACTAGTGGACCAGGAATGTGTCTTTTGTCTGGTGAAAACTTAGGCAAATTATAAAGCTGAAAAAAATCATGGTTTGCACATTATCAGTAGTATTCTCTTTGAGTTTAAGGAGGCTCAGATCTCTGGACACTCTTTCTTAGGAGTATGCATGGAGTATGTTTGGAGCAGGAAGAGGAGAGAACTGATGGGTGCCTATATAGGGAGTTGTCAGACTATTTGAATGGGGACTATGGGACTAGAAACAGGGATGGGACTAACTTAGACGATGGAACTTGCCACACAAGAAGGAACAGGGCTAGGAACAATCTGGGGAAACAAGAGCAAGGAGACCAACCTGTCAAGGCACTGTGCTACAAGGGAGGTCTGGGAACAGTTCACTAAGAAGGTTTGGCAGGAACTTGGGGAAAGGAGGTGCAGAGGACTACCAAGATCTGACATCTGCAGCTGAGATCAAGGGAAGTTGTACTTCAAATATACAGAACATGTTATGCATGTCTAAAAATTGCATTCTTAATTATTTACAGTCAAGATAAGCCATTACTTCCATTTAGCAAGAGTATTAGTTACTTTTTACAAGCTGCAGCAAAATTCCTCTGGCTAGGTAGGCTTGCTCAGCCACTATCTCCTTTGTCCTTAGCACAGCTTTGTTTCACAGTAGACTCAATTTGACCCATAGCAAATGTACAAAATTTTATGGCGTGGGAGGAATAAAGGTTTTATTGACATGGGATTAGTCTGGTTTTTATTAGCAATCATGAAGCCAGAAGTACTTTATGTAGGTCATCCCAAACAAGACTCAGTGAATGCTTTTCCTCCCTACATCATCATCTGCTTTGTTTATGCCATGCTAAAGGCAACAGTTAATTCACACACTTTGAAAGTGCTAAATGTAATCCAAATTGCCTACTGGTGAGAACTGGGACAGCTACACAGGAGGAAATGAAACTGCTGCAGTTTATAACCAGATTATAGTTTCATCCTGGGCTGGTGTTGGTTTTCATCTCAGTGGCTAAGCTGAGTTGATTGTGTGCTGTGAATCTTAACTGTGCACACTTGGGAGAAGGAAAGATGATCCGAAAGTTAAACGTTTCCATTTAAGCTGCTCAGTTCCTGTTGTGTTAGCGTGATAGGGAGTGAGTGACTTACTTAAGGCTGATGTCATCTCATCTCACCTTAAGCACATGATGAGAGACAAATGCCTACATTAAGGTTTTCATCCCTTTCCCCAAGATCTAAATAGCCTCTAGACACAAAACACTGTTTATTGATGTTTTTTAAATATTGCTAATCCCTAAGAAATAATTTTGATCCTGGAGTTTGGATTGATCTCATTCGAGATGAAATCTTGTAGATTTTTGGTGGGAAGTAAATTGTTTTTGTGATAGAGCAGTCAACAAAACCCCAAAGCCAATCACAAATTTGCTTACACTAGGAACAGCCTTAGGAAGGGAGATTTATGAGCAGACTAACCACTTCGCTGCTGAAAGGTACATGTTGTGTGCCGTGTATCATATGGATCTGCTATATATCACATGGATAGAAAACACCACCTCATCTCATACAAATGTATTAGTCAGACAAGTAGACCTGGTAAATCATGACAATTTATGGTAGAGTTGAATGTCTTCTGGCCTGCCTGTGCTACTCTGGCTAGCCTAGCTTCAAAGATAGCTTTTCCTGGGATGAAGTCTGATCACTTGCCACAGCTGGTTGCCCAGAGAAGTAACTGGGCATATTTTTATTTTTTTTTTCATTTTTCTCTGTTTTGGTATTATGCATGTCATGGCTGCCATTTTTATTTCTGAAACAAGTAACATCATGATGCTAATGAAAGCACTTGTTGTTTCCCACTACAGTATTTCCTAAGAGAACATTACCACAGACAGTCTGAAAATAATACATTTTTCAGCTGTGAGTGTGTTTCCTAGAGGTGACATTTCCCACATGCTCAGTAGCCTTAGCATTGAAAATCGTGTAGAAACGTGAATCTTATGCTAAGCAGGTACTCATGACAATACATGCTGTCACTCTAAGGTTGAGAAGTCTTTGCTATGTTAGGCATATTGTTATAATGGAGGGGTCCGTAATGGGGATGACATCTTTTTATCAAATACAGCTGATATTAAGGTCTTCATTTTGATGGTGCACTGTGTTTAAGGAAGCATCTGTTTGCATAGATATGTCAGCATTGCCATTATAAACCCATCTTTTCAAGAAGACATAATGTGGGAGCAAATTTTAAACAAGACTGTAAGTTCTTTATCTGCCAATAATGGATCCACACAATATGCGTGCTGTAGGTAATTGGATTAGAGAAATTTTATGTGATCATAAAATAATATGAGGTAACTCAGATAAATTTAAGGATATATATGCATCTGTCTTGGTCAATTCCCCGTCTTTTGAATGTTGTATATCTTTAACCTTCTTCATTTTAAATATGTGTGTAAAAATTGCACACAGCTGTGTGCAATATACATTTATAGATTGCATGTGTCTCTTCATAGTAAAGAGGAAGCAGCCTTTACATGTGTATATGATACTGGGGCGTGGGTGTCTGAATGTATATATGAATGGGGGGAACAAAGAAAGTGAGAGAGGGAAAAGGGCTCTTAAACTGCATAAAGCTGTGACTCACCCACCTTATCAGGTCCTGATAATTTGTCCATGTCATACCATTAGCTTTAGTGAGATAGCTTGTGACCCAGTGGGTTTTGCTGGACTGAACCCAGAGTGCCTAGTGTGTCCAGCATTGCTTCCCACAGGAGATGGGTTTTCATATGGATAATCACGTGCTATTGCTTTCCAGTGCCTGTAGCCTTGCTGTTGCAGGATAGGTCCATCCTCAGTGCAGACTGCTTGCCACGTACACAGTGACAATACTACAGGCCAAATCGCAGCCTGTCCTGTGCTGGTTGTCCTACCTGAAGGAGCACACCGTAAGTAAGCTGTGCTTCCCCAGCTTGCAGAGCGTGGCTCCTAAGGCTGCCGAGTTGTTCAGGCTATGAGCAGGCAAGGATTGCACAAATATTCCTGCAAAGTGCTGACTGAACTGCGTGTCTGTTCCTGTCAAGTGGTGCCCACATATTAGCCAGGGCTCTCAGACAACCTGTGCTTGGGCTTCCCCCTGGCAGCCTGCCCGCACTCGAGTGGAGGGTGCTGGGGCAGAGGCTGGGGGACAGTCAGAGCACACCGTGCCCATGGTCCTTCTGGGACTGCTGGCTCCAGGTGATATAGACACAGAGTTCACATCTCTTCTCTTGAGTCCCAGCACCACATACAGTACTGAGCATGAGTCGTGGGAAGTGCCAGGGAGAACCTCACAGACTATCAGCATGGCTTCAGACTCAGAAGTCTGGCAGGTCAGAGACAAACTCCTGGACCTAAAAAGTGCAGCAGATCCAGGTTGCCCATTCCCTGTAGCAGAATCTGCTGCTCTCCTTCACCTCTGTCACCAATTTTGTGACTTGGTGAGTTTCACCATCAAAATAGTGGGGCCTCTAAGAAGCTGTGTCTTCTCCTCTTCCCTCACCCAGGCGCAAAGCCATAATTTAGCCCAAAACATTATTCTGTAATTCATAATTAAGTATTTTTATCCTCTTAGCTTGCAATTCAAATGTAATCTGATAATCATTTGGTGACTGCCTGATTAATAGCCGCTGTCCAATTATAAACCTCTAGCCTGGTCATTTGTACACAGAGCAGGATAGTAAGGCATCCCTGAAATGTGCTTTGCTATTGTTTTAGCCATTCAAATTTCAATCATTGCTTGATAATTCCACTAAGGGCATGCTAATGTCTCTTTCCAAGGATGAGAAAGATACAATATTATTTCTAGTCACTGTTGTAAATATTGGGTTTAATTCAAATAGTGTTTGAATGTGATTTGGAAAATAATGTATAGGCTCGGCTGAATGATGTTTTTTAAAGCAGAACGAATGAAACTCCAAGAATACGTAAAATAACTCCTAATTTCTATTCCACCCAAGGAGATCTTGATTTCAATAGAAGTTTTGCCTGAGTAAAGATTTGTCAAGATTCAGACTCTCATCTTTCTAAAAGCAGTGTCTCTTGAGGGATGTTTTAAGATCTGTGCAGAACAATAGCACATCAGAATGAGAGACTGATCCAAAATTCATTGAAATCAAAGGAAGTATTTCCATTATTCAAAAGAAGATTATAGAGTGATGCACAGGAAAATATCAGGAATTATTCCATCAGCCTTCACAGGAAAACATTCAGCTGTAAGCATTATTGTTGATGGCAACCATTATGCTTATAGTTCCAAGAACAACAGCTCTTCTTCTTAACACAGTATTAGAACAAGAAACAGATACATTTTCTTTTTTTTTTTTTTCCTAGAGATGATGTTATAAACTATTACTTTAAATAATTCTGAACAGGGCAAAAAGAAGAGATTTTTAAATTAAATTAATGTCTATAATTCCATAATCTGTTGCATGAAAATCTGCACTGTGATTTTTATCAAAACTTGCAATATTCCTATGAAGTGAATCTTTTTCTGATTTACTGATAAGTATGCAGTTGTATTCTTCTCATAGAATGCTTTAAAGAAATAAAATATAAGCTTTATTAATAACCTACATTTTAGCGCAACACAAATGGAACTATATTTGATGTGTTAAGACTATATATAATTTCGTATTCATTACATTTTGTGGTACATTTTACAGTACATATGACTGATTTTTACTGATAAATGAATGCATTTTAAATAATCTAGCCAGATGTTTGGCTTTAAAATAATGTAGTTCAGGGATGGAATTTGTCAGCTGCATAGACATTTGGTCAGTTTTTCTCTTCCTCCTTTCCCAGAGCTAAACTTTTATTCTCTTAAAGCTACAAGTCTAAGTGATTTGGGATTAGATTTCTTTGAGATGCCTATTTGGACTTTGATGGGGCTTGGTTTTCAAGGGAGCCCAAAAAAATACCTGTTGTCTGCTAATCTGCCATCCTTTGGATATCTCAAACGAGTATCCAGAAGAAAAAATCCCATTAAAAGTGTAGGCTTAGTTCTGGCACCTTTGCAGTGGAAAGACTTTTCTTTGCAAAGTTGAACTGGTTCAGATTAATAAGTCTCAAGAGATGGAGTAATGATCAGTTAAAGACATTACTTTTCCAGCTGTCTGTCCATGCTGCTTGCAGCAGTTACTATTCTCCAGTAGAAGCAGCAGAATGGGAATTGCTCAGCCCAGCCTACAAGCTTAATCTGCTGCTGAGTCTTGTCTACTGGAGCTGTATGTCTGTGAGCAGTTTGAAACACTGCTGCTAATAAGGAATGACATTATGCAGCGTGTTGGAACATTAGCTCTGAAACTTGACAGTTATTAAACTTGTGATTTTCACTGTTTCATTGCTAGTCTGGATGTTGAAATCATGTAATACACATAATATCTACAATATATAGACCATAATACAACATTTCTTACAAGTGCTTTCTTTTAACCTCTTGTCCACTGACCTGTGTGAGTGAGGCTTCGGAAAACCCTGCTACTCTGTCTGTTCCAGTTCCACTCCCCATTGCACCATGCTGCAAGTTACCAATCTCCGCGTTCTCCCTGATTTGCTGAAATAGTTATAAAGGACTTTTCTCTGTCCACTCTCTCTTTACAGCTCCAGAAACAGCTGTCTGAGCTGGACGAGGATGACTTATGCTATGAATTTCGTCGAGAACGTTTCACTGTCCATCGCACTCATTTGTATTTTCTACATTACGAATATGAGCCTGCTTCAGACAATACCGATGTCACACTGGTGGCTCAGCTTTCAATGGACAGGTAGGGGAAATCTCTTGTTCATCTGGAAGCATGAGACAATGAATGTTTTCTTACAGAGAAATCCAACTGTGTAATGCTTTCAGGAGAGGAAAACCTCACTTTCCTAGAAACTTGAATGTCAGTGATACTGTAAGATTTCTTGAATTAGGAGTAGCCCATGTAGATAACACACATGCACACAGACTTCAGCTCTGCAGTGTGGGTAGAGTTCATGAGAGGCTGAATACTGCAGGGGATATTACTTGTCAGGACTGTCAGGCATCGTTGGTTCATGGAATTTTGCAGAAACTTAGAAAAAAATGGGAGATGTTTTTAATAGACTTAGGCAATCAGTTGCAGCTGACCAAGTTTTTACACACAGTATTTCCTCATTAGATAGTGCTAATTTTGCTTTCATTGGCATTTTCCTTGCAGAAAATTTCAATTAGTGATTTTTTCTTATAGTAAAAATCAAAATAAACATTTTAGTTTCAAATTGGGATGTTGAAAGTAAAACCTTTTTTTTTATTATATGCTGGTGTGAAAGAAAAAAATCTCATTTTGAGAGGAGTAATTGAATTTTTATATAAATGTTGATTTTCAGCATAAAATTTCAAGTTTAGCTCTTTTCAACTTTCAGTTCTGATGTGAAGTGGAATTTAACTGATATTTCATTTGGGAAAAAAAATCAGTTTCATGACAAGTTCCACCTGCATCTTTCTGATTCTCAGCATTGCAATTGATTTTCACTTTTCAGAAGCCTTAAGAATCTAATCCAGATCAATTTCACCTTTCTGAAATTTTGAATTCTCAGTCTCCTTTTTCCTCCTGCTTTTCAGTTCAAATCTAGTCCAAACTTTGCAGATACTACTATCAGAATGGGTTACAAAGCAGATCGGAACTCCTTGAACATTAGCCAGAAACTGATATTCCATTTAGCGGAGTACCTACAGAATACATCATGACCCATGAGTACCACCACTGCTACATCAGTGGAAGGTCAGCAATATTCCAGGAGGGTCAGAGGAATTCAGATCAACAAAACATTTACAGCCTGTTTTAAAAATAAACACAATTGAGAGCTATTTTGTTTCACCAGCACCTCAGCACTGCATCCTGCACATTGTGTTATGATTTGCTATGCACATCAGTGTCTGTTCTATTGATTTTTTTAATTGAGGAAACATTTCTTAAGTGTTCACAAACCTTTGGGTAAAAAACTAAAGAAATAAATTAAGCCAGACCCTGAGCGAGTGCCACAGTAAATTAGTAAAACTGGTGCGTGCGTCTCCCCCCAGAATTTAATTCAAAAGAATGAGCTGGGGCTCAGTACTGATTCACTGGCACTGATGCAGAGTCTGAGCATCTGTTTCCCTTTCTGGATCCTCACTGGGGCACATGTTTTTATTGATAGACAGAACCACACTTTTTTATTCAGGAAGAACAGCCCTCCTGATACTGTGCAGGAAAAATCTTCTCTACTTCGTTGGTGTGTTGCTATAAATTATTGATTTGAGTTGGAAATACTTTCTTTCAGCTAAAATCAATAAATAATATCATACCAAAGAACTGTTTAGCTGCTTTGTTTTCTTTCACATCTTTCAGTTACTGCCTCTTTTTTTTTTGCATCTTGTTTAAACCAGTTTTATTAAACTCCTCCAGCGTAGCTGTAGACATTTAAGAATAGTGTCTCAGATGTAAGATGATATGTACACAATGTGTTATACGCTACATTCCTACATCATTCTTTCAAATGAACATCCAAGATGAGGAAAGGCAAAAAAGCAACTCCCAGTGTCTCCAATTATAGTCCTGTTGGAGATGAGACTGACATAACTATCATGACAGGCTTGTGTTTGCCTGTGCTATAAACTTGGGGAATGGAAGAGAGCGATGCAGTTTAGGAGCTAACGATAGTGTTTTTAGATAGAAGCTTTGAGATAGGCTTTGTTCAGTATTGTTCATTATTGGTTAATTGTCACCTTTTATACTGATGTGACATTTCTTAGATAATGGTTTGGTTACATCATTGTGTTTTTTCATGCATTTTGTCTAGGCAGCCTTTTTAAAGGCACGGTGTGTACCTGGTGTTCAGAAAGCAGAGTGGGAGCTACAAAAATGTGAGATCAAGGATGTGGACAGGACAGGATAAGCACTATACTGATTGAAGTCTGGGTGAAAATGAGTTGTAAATTGGTTGAGTAGTCTTAAGAAAAAAAGGGAAAACAAATAATCTCACAAAACTATTGAATTCCAGCAGAATTCTCTTGACTGAAACAAACCTTCAAAAAAATTTACCAACTAAATGATGACCGCATTATTATGCAGTGCAGAAGTATGTTTATTATCTCTAGAGTCTTTAAGAGAATACATTCGTCAAGACTGCTAACAAAACCAAAATAACTAAAAAATAATGTTTTGCTTAGAAACTTGTAATTCTAAGTTGTGTGGTCAAAGGAGACTATTGCAACAACCTACCGAGAGCAGATTATGGAGCGTCACCCAGCAGTCCCTGTATCAAACTGGTGGATACAGTCAATGGGAACGACACAGCAAAATGGAGTACTCTAAAGGGCTCTAAGCTATCCAGCTGGAAATTTATACCAGCCAAACACAGTTCCAACTTAACTATTGTGAAAAGCTTTGCAGGCATTATCAGGTGTGCTGTTTAAATAAGTTACGTATGCTGTTTGTCCACCGTTTGGAGTCCTTGAAAGGCATTTTACTGCATTTCTTGCTAGGCAAGTGTTCCATTTTTAAAAGGCTGCCCTAAATCTGAGTGCTGATGAATTGAAGTCTCCTGATTAATGGGTTTGCTCTAAAAAGGAAAAGGAAAAAGGGAAGAAAAAAAGTATTTTTCTCTATTTATTATTTGTAAAATAAAAAGCCTAAAGCCTTCACATATGTTTAGATCTTTTTTATCGACTTGTGTTTCTAATTCGGCTATATGTTTCGGGCTGATAATAACCTCTGTTTCAATAATAGATAAAAAGAAAATAATGTACCAGGTGTAGATGAGTACAGGTAATATCTCATACCTAAGAAAAAAATATTATATCATCTTGGATGTCATCATGATCATTCAGAAATGCAGGGAAAAGCTATTAATGTTAAATCAGAATGTGTGTTTGCTGGCATGAGTATATCATTCCTTTCTGCTGCAAAGCTTAAGGAGATAGTAGGAGGGGGAAATTATTTTCTCTGATTATGGTGATGCAGAAAACTCTTCGTATGTTTTGCATAAATATTAATAGGAAAAATCTAGTAATGTGGATTTGGAAGGGAGAAAAGATAATCATGTTGCATAGTCTACTCTTCTTAATTTTTAATCGACTATCTGGCTAGGCTGCATAGGTTCATTTCCCTTTGTATTAACTCAAGAGGCATTGTAATCAGTCCTTGCTGTATTTTTGGGTGGCATATCTTAATTTCTAATGTATAATTTACCCAAAGTGCTTAATCGATTTTGACCAGGCTGGGTTTGATTTATGTTTGTGTATGAGATCTTTTCTTGTCATTTTCATCAATAGCATTTTAACTGCTACAAGTTTTTTAAAATGTGCATTGATACAGCCTGTTTTTAAAATTATTTAATAAAATTTGAGATACTGCTACAACATATACAAATTAGTACTTTAAATGATGGTTTTGTCTGAAATGTTCTTTTGATATTCCACAGCAATGCCACGTCTCTCCCTCCTTCTCTCATTATTCTCTACACAGAGTAAATCCCATTTCTATCAGTGTCATCCTTTTCCCCTTTCTCTGACAGTGAGTTTTATTCTAGTCAATGCACATGTTCATATAAGTCAGTATTCCGTTGACCTGTCACTTTTAACAGCTTTTAAGATCTGTTGCAAAAATTTGGGGAAGGTGTTCCTAAAAAGGAGGTAAAATAATCTGTTGATCTGTATACCTTTCTCCTCCACAAGCTTGTTGGAGAGCATGGTAGTATGTTAGTGTGTGAGAACAGCTTGGCCTGATGTGTGAACTGGGTATTAGACACTGTTTAAGGTTACAAGACCCCTCTCCTGTAAGTAGATCCACATGGAGAGATCCCTGCAACTGCTCAGAGCTCCCAACAGATGAAGTCCCATCGTCCATGTGGGTTTTCCTGCAGCATCAATACTTTAGGCAGAAAGGATGGTGTTGATTTCACCTAGCTTCAGGTATCTGAGTTGTGGATGTGTGTATCTGAGCTAGGGCCATTTTAGGGTCCCTTGTATTCAGTGGAGAGAAGGAAGCATATCTAGGGTGCAGTCCATCTGTCCAGAAGGAGACATCAATTTAGATGAGATTAATTGTGCTGTAGAAATATTTATTGCTTTCCACAGTATATAAAGTGACCCTGGTCTGTCTGACTTAGACAGATAACTGCATTTGATCAGATGAACCCAGGCAGAGAGTTTGAGACAGGAAAACAGCCTTTTCTTATTCTCACTCTTTCAGGCTCCAGATGCTTGAAGCCATCTGCAAACACTGGGAAGGTCCAATCAGCCTGGCACTCTATCTTTCTGATGCAGAAGCCCAGCAATTTCTACGCTACGCCCAGGGCTCAGAAGTACTTATGAGCCGCCACAATGTCGGCTACCATATTGTGTACAAGGAGGGTCAGTTCTACCCTGTGAATCTTCTAAGAAATGTGGCCATGAAGCATATCAGCACACCATACATGTTTCTGTCCGACATTGACTTCCTGCCCATGTATGGACTCTACGAGTACCTCAGGTAAATGGACAGTGGAGGGATTCCCACTGTCACCCATGTTTTCAGCCCCTCTACACTCCACGCTTCTCACATATTCCCAAAACAATGCAGTTTGAGCAGATCTGAAGAAGCAGTTTATAGATGCTTAAAGTGTGACAATGCCCAGCAAGGCACAAGAATATTTAGGATTAGGGAAGGGGCTGTAACTGGAAGTAAACCAATACGGTTATGAAAGAAAAAACTCAGGTCTAAATGTGAGCCTTGTTAGCCATCAGATTAATTCCCTCAGAGCAGTAGGATAATCAATTTGAAAAGTGAACTGGATTAAGTATTATTAAATGTGCAAGAGCATCCTGTATTAGCAGAGATGTGAACTGGACAATTTCCCTTAACATCCCTGGTTCTTAATGTCAGTGGCAGAAAAAACATATAAAGCATTACTGAACTTATTGTCCCTGTGACACACGGCTCTGTATCTTGAAAAGTGGGTGTGAGTCAGTTCAAAAATATGACTGCAATGCCAGCACCTGTCAAGGCAAAATAATTAGTTTAAGGAAACCGGGAAGAGTAATCTCAGTGTGTGTTGTATCATAATGAATGTGAGCAGGTTGGGCTGAGCAAACTGCAGACCTCTGGTCCATTAACTGAGCTTTTTTTTTAATGAAGACCTTTTTCCCCTGCAGAAGCTGGTCATCTGAGGCCAAAGCATAGAGCAAGGAGGACACCCTGTGGCCAGACAGGAGGATTTCAATTCCTTAGTCCTGACCAGTTTTGCTTTTCATCTCTGTTCTAATGTGCCAAAAGCTGATTAAAGTGTTCCAGTGAGTGTCTGCTTCTAGGTGATCCCTTTTAGTCTATAGGCCCGGAGTTTGGGAGTGTAAAGGGAAATATATCTCCGGGTATCATAAACTTATGGAGGAATTCCTTTGTTTCGGATTTAACAACTCGGTAACCATCTTCTCACTTCTTCCTCATAGAGAATTAATTGCCTTTTACAATTTCTGCATCCACATATGGGGCCAAATTCACTATGGTTTTTAGGACACTGGATTTCAATAATATCAATGAAGTTTTATCACTCTGTGTCAACTTGTTTCCTACTTATTTTCAGGATATTTCTTTTTGACTTGTGCTATGAGGTCTCCAAAATACTTCTGTTCCTAGCTGTCTCAAGATACATGTAGGGAAAATTGATGTTAGCTTTTCTGTTCTTTGATGTTAATGTTGCATACTATCACATTTCTTCAGATCAATGCTGGACACAGTAAGGAGAGCAGCTGTTGATGCTGGCATGTAGTACTTAGAAAAAGCAACTTGTTCCTCCATGCTGCTTCGCAGTGCTCTTATGGGAGCCAAGCACTGAAAGGAAGAAGAAAGGAGACAAGACAGAATGATGTACCACAATATACTTTAGATATAACAACCATAGAAATAATTGTCATATGGTGATAATGTATTTTAGGACTAAATGCACAGAGATGCCACCCATTGCCTGGGAATATTAAAATTGCTAATCTGCTACTACTACCAGCTCTTTAAAAAGGGATTGGAATTTTTTATTGCCTGTAGACCAGAGGCTTTTGTTGCTTTTTCAATAACGATTTTTCTGAGCAAAATAGCAGGGTGGTGCAGTGAGATTATTTTAAATACGGATACGCTGTATCTTTCTGCATTGACTGTTCCCAGCACCTCTGCCAGTAGCTGATTAGTGCTATCTGTCTGAATGGCAGCGATTGTTTGTTAGAGAGACATACAAACATTTCCATCTTCATTTCCTCAGATAGAACAACCATAAGCAAATAGAAATAGTGTGATGTTTCAGGCATTGCTTTGTACAGGATGAGCCAGACAAGTCCCTCTCACTGCCAGTTTGCTGATTTACATATATTGTATATTGTGCTTCTACAGACAATATATGCTCAGAAAGGAGTTTTGAAAAACATTTTCAACATATTTTTATAGTGTTGTATATGAAAGTTTACAGTCAGTTTTGAATGAGAAGCTGATGGCTACCTTTCCCTCTAGGTATCTGATGCTAACACTTAGATCTCTGCTAATTGAGCTTTTTCACAGCTAAGTAAGACCATTTCCATGCATTTAATCTCCATCAAATCCCCATTTTGTCCTACCTTACTTTTCTGTTAAGTACAAAAGGAAAAAAATTAATCATTTAAAGATTTCCTGTTTATGAAACAAAGACCTTTTCATGGTCTGTACTGAGTCTTCTGTCACCTTCCCTCATCTTTCTGAGGTCATCTTACCGTTGCCCCAGAAATAAAGGATCTTTTTGGTTGCTACAAGTAAGGTGTGTGGATCATCCTAGAGGTTCTTCTAAAATAAATAACTAGACAGGCTATCTACAGTTGTCATAGCTAGCATTAAAGTTATTTCCTGACACATCTGTGTAAAATGTGCCCTTTACTTCCAGTGGCACATTTAGCATGAACTGGGAGCTGGCATCCAAGCTCTGTCCACAGGTTTTATACCTGTTCTCTGCAACATGAGTTGTGAAGTATTTCTGATTGTTCTTCAGTTTTTCAGCAAGAGACACACTTCATGTTGTGCCCATTGTTTTTTGTTTGTTTGGTGCTTTTCTAGGCTATGCATTCACTGCTTTTGCAGAGAGGAGGAACATACAAATGAGTTTAACAGTGGACTGACAAATCTCCAGTTCTTACCACAAACTCTGTGACTGCTGTATTTGTTGACCTCGAACCACCCACTCACCTAGTGGATGGTGGAAGCTAATTTGAATTAGTGGACTCTTGGCTTTGGTTGTTGTTGTTTTTTTCCCTCAATGTAGTGCTTTAGGATTATGTTGTTAACCTTTCTGTGTCTGAGCTTCCCTGTCCTCCAGAAATGAGAATGATAGTACTATAAACCCCCATGTGGATGAGAAATCTGTGTTGATTTTTAGAAAGGATATGAAAACATTGATGTCAACATGTTGGAGTTCATTCAACCTATAAGGAGAGTCTTGTGATTTAAGATTCAGTTCTTCCATGCTTTGTGAAAAATAGGATTGATTAGTAGATTTAGAAATTTAACCCAACATTCACTGTGTCAGAATGACATACATCAGGTCTGAACACAAAGATGCCTGGGAAACGGTTTCCTGGACAACACTAGCAGAGAAAGCTCTTCATAAAATCATATATCCTTATTTGGAGTTTGGGGAAAAAGGACAGATAAAGGAAAATGGATACTGAGCCCATATTACTGAATCTGAAAAACAGCCCTCATAAGGATAGTGCAGGAATTAAACAGTTTTGCCAATGGTCGTTTGCAAAATAATGAAATGTATTCCCTACATGTGGCCGTGTGCTCTCCCTGTTTTTATATTCCACGTTTTGTAATACCAACAGTGAAAATTTTCCTGTTCTGAGTATCACAGAACCAGTCAACCAGCAAATCGCATCTCCAATAAAAAGAGGAAAAAAAGCCACCCCACAGAAAAGGAGAAGTAGATTTGCTTCTAATAGGATGATATTAGATTTTCAGCTGGTTGTCCGAGAAGCAGACCACCAGCCAAATTATCAGAAGAAAATGGAAGTTGTTTGTTTCTTTACCAAATCCTCCCTGCCCTTATCACAATTTATATGGCCTCTGTTGTCCTTTGTCAGTCAGGTTCAACACCTGGATGTCAGTACTGATTCCTTCTTCCCCTTACATTAGTACTTTATGTCATCTAGTCCACATCAAAGGCAGGCTATTCTACTCAGAGGTCAGTGCTGTTGGACTTACTGACTGAGCATGTCTCAACTCCCAGCTCAGTTTTGGTGAACTCCTCCACTTCAACCTCACCAACATGCACCTCAGATGCTCATATATCTCTTGAAAATATTTCTTCAGAGATTATCCCACTATTCTATTTCACTCTTGAAGTACCTCCACCAGTTCTCTGTGTTTGACTGTATCCACTACAAGCATCTTGTTTTCAGACCTCTGCTTCTCTTGACTTACCTAACTTTTTATGTTGAACTTTGATAGTGCAAATGATTTCAGCCTTTTGCATCAGTTTGTTCCCTCTGCCTTTTGGTTTTCTTTCTGAAGGTCATCTGTTCTTTCCAACAGTTCTGCTATTGACATGTATATTAAATTTGCAGGTGGCATGAGCAGGGAGTGTGCAGAAAGGATTATTGATATCCACCTAATTTTTATGCTTGTATCCTGTACCTTACCAAATGAGTCATGTTCAAAACTAATTTCAAGCCAACTTTCCCTTTCTGAGTCTCTGCTGTTACCCTTGCTTGATACCTATACCTACTTCAGCTTTGTTCAGCTTCAGACTGTGAACTTTGGTGCACAGGATTGTCTCCCACTCTTTTACAGTGCCAAGCACAACAAGGCCTTGATTTTTGCCTGAGACTTTTGATCTCTCCATCAAACAAAGAGATAGTAAAAGCCATAAATAGAAGCTGCTATTTCCTTGCAGAGCCCAAAAGGGTGAGCATCACTGTTACCTGCTCCTTCCTAGAACTGAATCCTCAAAACTGTAGCATGCAAGGCTGATAGATTGCACAGAGTCCAGAAAGCCTGAGATGTTGGAAGAGAAACTATGTTAGCGTCCCTTGCTCTCAGAGAAGGTGTGAAGGAGAAGAAACATTACATTGACTGTCATAAAGACTGGACGCTGGCACTGCTTGGCAATTCTGGAAGGTTGTGGAGGGTCACTGTGAAGGAGTCATCTATTTACATTCAGATATCATGGCCATTAATGATGGTGAGGGAGAAGCTAGAGAAGTACAAAAAAGTTATAATAAGATGCTATTAAAATCCTACAGTTTTTCAGTTGTGAAAAGTTCACTGGAATGTGGCAGGGGTTCTTTAAACAATGAAAACTTTGCAGTCAGGTGCTGACAACAGATTTCTTTTTAAAGAACAGGCCTAGACGGTGGTGTGAATTCTCTAAAAAACAGATTTTATTAAATATCCCTGCTCTTCTTCTTTTTCTCTGATAGAAATAGAAATGAATTCTAGATATTCTGGGCCTGGAAAAGTGGTTTGTTTGGTCCTTCTGTTATTATGACATTGATCCAAATTCCTTCATCTTATAAGGCTGTAGAGAGTTTCCTGCTTGTCAACATTGTCCTTGATTGCTTGTTGCAGTAACATAAAAGTCAGGACAGTGAATCCTGTTAAGGGGAACTGACTTTGACAGGGAGAGAGGCATATTTCTCATACGAAATATGAAGATAATGAAAAGAAAATTGAGACAGAGTTATTTCTAATGACAAGCATAGGGAGATTCAGTTTGGGGATGGAAAAGTAACTTCTTTTTCTTTTTTCTTTGGGTTTTAGTTTGTTAGGAAAGAATAGACTGAATACCTCTGGCAAGTAATGTGTAAAGTTGCTAAGCTGTTGCTCTCCTTTGGCAGTTGTCCTAAGGCCCCTGTCTGGAGAATATCCCTACTGTGCAAAATGCAGCATGTGCATACACACACACACACACACTCACCAAAAGCATCTCTGCACTGAACAACTTGCAGCAAAAGAAGATAAAAAGCAAGGTATCTCAGTGCATCCATTGCATAGGTGTTCTCTTCCAGAAAGAGCTTATTTGCCCTATGTATACAGCCAGCACAAATCAGCTTTGATGTCTGGGCACTACCATGCACATGATTAACAATAGTCCAAAAAATACTGCTAATTTACAGTTTTGCTCATTTGCACCATATCCTGTTGCAGCAGATCTGTGCCTTGTCTTGAACAAAGACCAACCATCATGGCAACAGTGTTCTTGAAGGCAAATACCTGGTCCATAGTGGTGTTAAGCTAACGCTCACCTTGCAGGACACACAGATGTCTAAAGCAGAGGTAGAAAGCAAGTATGATGGCAAAGCATAGCACAGAGAATAGCTAGGCTGAAATACAACCCAGCTTTCTGACTCCTTACCTTGCAAAGTTCTGCTGAGTCCTAGATAAATCCCATTTTTTTAGAACTGCTATTGGCTGGGCTGCTCTTTACTACGTATGTAGTAACATTCAACTGTGGTTCTATTACAGAGGCGGTCAATTGGCCATGGTCGGAGTGCTAGTTCAGCTCTGTGTACCTCTGGATGTGCAGGGCAGAATTGATCAGTCAAACATGCAAGTTCTTTTTGAACTGTGGTTGTTCTCCTTGCTCTTAGAGTAGCAGATTCAAGAGGAGACGAAAATAAGAAACACCTCTGGGGAAAAAAAATGGGCCATAGTTGAATTTAAAGTATGAAACTGCCCGTTCTCTGCTCTTTACTTAGAAAAGTCAAGATCTGCTCAGTTTAAAATTTTCCTGCTTGTTTTTGTTGTTTTTCTTTGCTAGGAAGTCTGTCATCCAGCTAGACCTGGCTAACACCAAGAAAGCTCTGATTGTACCTGCTTTTGAGACCCTACGCTACCGCCTCTCCTTCCCCAAGTCAAAAGCAGAGCTGCTATCTATGTTGGACATGGGAACCCTCTTCACATTCAGGTAATGGAAAGTACTTTTGTTGAACCTGTGGTCATTATCTCTAAAGACCTTTTTGATGTTCTGTGAATATTTGATTTTACTCTCTCACTGTCAGATAGCTAGCTCCATTAAGAAACCTATTGGATTTTTTTCCCCTTTTCATAAAGAAGCAGTGAACAGAATCATATGTGGATATATTCCATCTGTAAGCTCAGCATTTTGTCTAGTATTATAGTCCTCTACTGAAGGACTTCAGTTGTTAAATTGAATTTGTTTTATTTTCATCATTTTTTATTGCGCTACAAAATCAAGCGCGACCATTACACTCATGTGCATATAATTTGCTTTTTGGCTGCCAAATACTATCCAGATAGCTGTGTCCCTTATGTGACCAAAAATAATTTCTCTCTGCGCGTTGATTCACTTCCTTACTGACTTACTGGAAAAACAAATGCAGGCTTCTCATGTGCTCTTTTAAAGTGTGAAACAGCTTCTTAAATAGCTAGAGTTTCTCAATGCAGAGGTAAAAGTGTACTCTGTCTATAAGTTAAGAAGCAAAGAACACCTAAATTTGGACTTCCTCTCTGAAGCAGACTCCTTTTGTGGCTGTGAACAAGTCACTTCTATTATCTGCCAGATCTTGGTTTTAAAATGCAACTACCAGGGGTTAACTGTCTCTTAGGTGTGTGTGGTAAGGTCTGATTAGAAGACATTTGTAAAGCATTGCAATGATGGGAAGAGAACAATATAGCCTTATGATATTGCACAGAGAGGGGGCTTAGGAGACCTGCATTCTCTTCTGAGTTCCACCACTGCCCTGCTGGGAGGTTGTATGTGAATTTCTTAGATCTCTGCTCTCCATCTCTGAAATGCAGGTAACAATGTTCACCTCTCCTTTTTATGATATTTTGAGATTTAGAGATAAAAACTCTGAAAAAGCTAGGTATTATCCATGGCCAGTGGAGTTCTATATCACCTCTCCCATCCTACCCTTACGTTAGAGCTTTTCTCACACTTCTCCCCTTAACTGTATTACACATCTCTCATGGCAGCAGCCATCCTTCTGTCATGTGGCCACATGCACACTTCTTAGCAGACAGTCTGTGTCACTCTGGAAAACATAATTCTGACACTACCTCTACCAGTAACTGCCTTGAAATAGAAACTTGAGGCAACTGAGAGGGACATACCTCTCTCTGGAAAATTACTTAAGGATACTGATAGAGCAAGTGCCTTTCACTCTCCCATCATTCTTTAACAAAGAAATACAAATTAACAAAAGATTTGTTGATAGAAAATAATTGTTTCTCCCATAGTTGAAAGAAAACATCCTTCCAGTGGAAAATAATGCCCTCAGAATTTTCAGGTGTCACATTCCACCAACAATCAAATTTTCAGCTTGCACAGCAGTGGCCTTCCACTACAGATTTCATCTTCAAGCTATACAGCATGTTGGCATGTTACACAGCCAGATTTGCAGATCCTTTCTCAAGTCTCACTCAGGCAAAAATCTCTTTAACATCAGTGGGAGGTTTGCCAGAGCAAGGTTAAATAAGAACTGAAGGACATGTGCGCTGTCACTGGTGTACATATTAATGCAGGACACATTTTACAAATGCTTCCCCAATTTGCTTTGGCTCATTTCATTGCTGAAATCTATCAACAGCCACAAAGCAGCTGTGATCTGGGCTGAGAATTTCTCCTTCCACCTTCAAGGTGCTTTAATAATGCTGCAATTTGAGGCTGAGCGGGTCGGAGTGAGCTGGGGAGGACTGCTGTGACAGTGATTGCTGAGAGTGCCTGCAGCATCCCAGTCCCTCACACCACATGGAAGATTACAATCTTTCCCTCACCGAAATTGCTTTTGTCACCTCTTTTCCAAATGGTGACCTTTTCTACCTCTGGGCAGCTAAGAAGTACAAAACGGCTCTCAATTACATCCCCTGGTTACCACCAGAAGAAAAGGGAAGATGTGTGAGCATCAGTGGCTGGCAAGGTGTGCTGTGTGGAACCCTCCGTGGCAGCAGGTTGCTCCGTGCCACCTTGCTGGCTTTGTTTGCAGGTGCTGGCTGTGACTGTGCCTCACAAGGATGTGTCCCCTCAGTGCCTGGGTAGTAGCTGATGAACCACAAATATGCTGCCGACACAGTTTTGGGGCACAAGAAACACCACAGCTGGTAGAAGACACATTGTATTGAGAAAACATAACCAACAACAACTGATTAACTGGTTGCCTCCACAATCCAGCAAAATGTTTACACATCTGAGAACAGAACTCGCAAAGTTTTTCTTTCACCAAATCATATTTCTCACTGAAATGGGAAGCCTTGAGGGACAAGGCAGGGAGGAGAGGAATAATTATTTCATTTTACTAACTTCAGCAAGGTTTGCTATAGTTTTGAAGTTTTATTTTAAATAAAAGCTATCGATAACACAAGATTAAACATTCGATGCAAAGCCGGGGTGGGGGAGTTTCCAGTTGTCTTCCATGACCTGTGGGAAAGAAACTCGTCATCATTATACAGAGATTGGTTTGGATTTGTCAAAATTGCCAGTTTAGTGAAAAATATGTTGTTCACAATTTTTACAAAGTTCTCCTGGGAGTCAGTGAGATCAAGTGTGGCCTTAAAATTCAAAGCCTATTTAAATCTTGAGCGAGAAAGGCTTGAGCAGGAAAATTAGATTTACTCATTTCTCCCGTGAGATGCAAGACTACTACAGACAGTGAACCACTTCTCACAACTGCATCATGAAAAGTAAAGCCTGTTGGAAACAACTTACTCTTTTACGGTAGCTTCTTCTACATGGACATCCATGTAATGGTGTCTGCCTATCTTATTTTGCAATGCATTTCATGTGGTGCACAGCCATTGGCCAAGACCTAACTCCAGCAGATTATATGTGTGCGTGTATATATATATATGTAGACCCATGTATATTGTATGTACAGATATGTATATAATCCTGAACTCTCGCACTTCTTGTTTCCAGTCTAATTATTTCTTTATATTTAATGTGCACACTTCATTTGAGCATCCTGTACTCATTTTCCTCTTTGTCCTGACCTTAACTATCCTTTTTGTTTTCCTCTTTCCCTCCACTCACATCAGTCACTTTGAAGAGGCAAGTAGATCATCTCTGGTATAATTTTGTTTGGTACAGTCAGGTCTGTTCCTTCCTTTCTGCTTTGTTTTGTTTCTCCAACCTCACTTCCATATTCTCCCTTTCTTGTCTCTTCCCAATTATTATTTTTCCTGCTGATCAGCTCTCTCAGCTCACAGAGTTTATACTTGAGCTGCTGTAACTGCTTACACTGATATCCCCAAAAAGGGTAGAAAGAAATTGATGGGTTTTAGGGTAAGTGAGTGTCCTGTTCTCTCCCTGTTTAAATCAGTGGGAGAGTTACTAGAACAACATCAGCATTTGACTGCTTCTCTGCAGGAATCCCTCAATTAACCAAAGTTTGTGTGGGGCTTTGAAGATACAAATCACTTCTTAAGTGTTTAGTAGTCATTATTATTATTATCATAATTAATTTCAAAATGCCGGAGGTAGGATTTAGAAGATACAGCATCCTCCACAACCCCATGTCATTTTAAACCTCACATTATGATTGTATTTTTTTCCAGCATAGATAGCTGCCCATTAGTGAATGGGTAGGTTACCCATTCATTTCAAAAAGAGACCAAGAAAAGAGATAGGTTTTTTGGAGATGATTCCAAAGGGTATTGAGGGTTGTAAGTATCTTTGTGAATCTGGCACTGGTTTCTAATAATCTCTATAGAAGTAATTCTCTGTCAGTTTTTTTTAATACAGAAGAGCTTTGGTTTTGCAGGTCCCCAGGTCAGATATCTGAAAGTGACGCGACCTGTTTGCAGTTTAGAAATGCATCCTTCAAAGGACCATGATAGCACTTGGGACCCCAGTGCTATCCTAATAATTCTATCCTCCTGCACTGCCCCTGAACAAGGAGAGTTAGCAAAGCTGAACATCTCTCTGTTTTTCCTGTTATAAACCATACAAATATACAGTCCAAGTGAAAACTCCTAGGCTGTGATTCCATGTCCCTGTTTTTAGCAATTGCTCGCAATGTTGGAAAATGTCTGTGTTTGAAGCATTACCTCAAGTCCTAATTCTGCAAATATTTAATGCTTGAATCCCTTCATTTTTAGCACATGAGTCATCCCTGTGAATTCAATGTACCTTACGTTACAGACTGGCAGGAGGTTTGTTTTGTCCCTTCTGTTACACATCTCAGAGCATTGTAATACAGATGGCCTGCTATGCCTTTGTTTCATTATTTAATCTATGAGTCTGCAGAAAGAGCCCGTCTCATTGATTTTTGGAAAGGTGTAAGAAGTATAAGTAGGCGAGAGAGTCATTGACCCTGGCACTAACGGGGTGGATTCAAGCTGTGCTTGGAAGAGACCTGCTGTGACCTAAACAAGATTAACAAAGTATAAAAGGATCTTTTTCTGTAAATCAAATTGATTACCTTACTAAGGATCACATGGGTACTCCCCACAATGTAGAAAGTACAGCAGAAAGCCTTTATGTAATATTTTACTTATTAATTTAATTATGCACTTTGGCTCCTACCATAGTAATAACAATAATTAATAAAACGGATCATCTATCCAGAGCTGCAGGTGTCTCTCATATAAATAATAAAATTGCATATAAAACAGATCATGAATGTCACTGAGGTATAGAAATAGCTAATTTTAGGGACCTTATCTGAGCTACAGAATTTCACTCTGATTTTAGAGCACTGATACAGCCGCTTGGTTGCTAGGAATGAGACACAGCACTTTGTAGTGCAGATGAGCTGTCTGTGTACTTTGTAATTGTTTCTCACATTACCATTAGGTAGTGTTTTCACACTATCCTTCACCAGCTAGATGTGTTTAAGCATTGAGCACATAGAGGCTCTGGGAAGCATGCTGGAAATAGTCCTAGAAATTGCCTCTGATGTGTCCTGAAAATGACGATGTGATCTGTAAGCTAATGGCCTTATTTTTGAGCATTTCATCTAACAAGTAATGTTTTGTTGCCTCACCAAGATGTGTTCTATCTAATTGCCTCCCCGCGTCCCTGCCATTTACGTATGTTTAAGGTATCACGTCTGGACGAAAGGGCATGCGCCAACAAACTTTGCCAAGTGGCGAACAGCCACCACCCCTTACCGCGTCGAGTGGGAAGCAGACTTTGAGCCATACGTTGTTGTGAGGAAGGACTGCCCGGAGTATGACAGGCGGTTTGTTGGATTTGGCTGGAACAAAGTAGCTCACATCATGGAACTGGATGCACAGGTGAGAAGATGATGCCTGCATATCTCACCCAGGGCTGGGTGGAAGGGTTGTTAAATGACATGTGTTTTCTGTAGAAAGCCTTCAGGCTTTGCATCACCAAAGGGCTTATGTGGCCTTACTGAGCTCTTAAATGAGTGCTTCTTGAGTTTGGAACATCCAGTTTAGTCCTTGTCAAGCATAAAAGGAAAACTGAGTCTGAGTTAGTTAATTTGTCAGTTATTGTCTTGCAGTGGCACAATCCCTGCAGTGCCCACCTCCTGTCCAACACTGTGCCCGAGCATTGCAGCATTTGTCACCAGTTTCATCATCTATTAGGGAATCTATAGACCTAGCTGGAAGTTTTTCAGTGAAACAGAGGTTGATGAGTCCCAAATGCTAATTTAGAATTCAAAAAGCAATCTTAATTTGAATCCAAGGCAAGCATCTTCAATTTCTGGCCTGGATTTACAGTGCATCTCTGCAAAGCCAAGGACTTTCCATTTCCAAAGTCTCTAGCTGTGGAGCAAACTCTAGAGGATCCAGGTACTTGATCTTTGGGCTACTTGCCTCTTGGATCTGTGACCTGTGACGGAGCTTCTGGGCAGAATATATAAGAATAAGGGTGCAGAGAAAGCTCAGGAGTCCCAGACTGGCACTAGAGCTCTCAGAGCTGCCAAGATCCCTACCACCGACCTAGATCTTAGAGTCTGGCAGTGACTGTGGCTCTGTGGGAGCCCAGTGCTGCTGCTCACAGAAATGGCAGGGTTTGCATCTCCCTGCTGTTCTTGGATGTCAAGCTAACCACTGTGCTAATCAGCAGGGTCTGGGTCATGGCATTTCTTTTTAGTTTGGGTTGGTTTGTTGTTTTTTTTTTTAGTTTGGTTTCAGTCCCAGTTTTTGAACTAGTAGCATTTCATGCTAACCAAAAAACAGGCTTTTGGGCCATCTGTATCCTCTGATGCTCGCTTCTGCTATGGATCTGGAATATAGCTGATCTTTCTCTGCCCACCTCTTACCAATTTATGTGAAGCAGAGTGGCACAAGGCATGCGGCAAGTTACTGGGAGGTTGCATCTCTGGGGTGTGGGCTACAGTGTGTTTGTGTGCAGGCACATATGTGGGAGGGATATTTTCTACTTCTTACAAAACCACACGGTCACCTTGGGCTGGCAGCCACTTACCCTCTGTTTGCAAAAGGCCATTCCCAACAAATTCACACCTTCTTATGTTGAGAGAAAAATTATTACAGACTGGAAAAAAAATTGTCCCTTATATTATCGATAATAATAATACTTGGCTCTGCTATAGCACTTTAATTTTCCAGTGCACTTTCCAAACACTAACCAATTAGCCAACAGTTGTGGAGAGTGCCAGTGTAATGATTTATTATTTGTTAATCTGTGTAACAAGGCTTATGTTCCCACTGGCAGCTCTCATCTAGCACTCACGGTGTAACTTTTCTGTTCAGAGACGTTTGCCCAGAATACAGATTCACACATGGGAAATGGGAACATTTTTCAAAGTTGATCATAGTGCAGATATTTTAAATGGCCTGTGGGTTGGAACTTAGTCTGGGGAATTGTTTTTCTCACTCTTCCCTTAAAAACATTCTCACATTGAAAATAAGTTTCATTTTCATCTATAGCAACATGGGTATTGGCCTGTTCTCCCACAAAATCAGCCTGGAGGGAACGTGGGATTGCATAGCTACCTCCCCTATGGTATAGGGGTGTCTGCAGATCAGGTTGCTGCCAGCTGCTTGGTTGGCTTCATTACCAGCAGGCAGAGCAGCTTCTCAATTGAATTATTTCACTGCTCCTCACACTGCGGCGTCTGTCAAGAGAGCTGTTTCAGACTCCTTACTAAGGGCCTGTGCCACTAACGCCCTTCAGAGCAGCACACTGTGTGGAGATAATTGTCATTATTCTGAGGGCATGCAGATGTCCACTGAGCTGGATGCTGTACAAATACTTTGACAATGACAGTCTTTGTCTGAAGAATTTATAACCTGTGAGGTAGGGACAGAGGTTCCTGCAAGTGCGTTGCTTTCTCAACAGACATTTCCTTATAGTAGAGATGGTCCATTAGGAAACCTTTCCTTCCTCTTCCAGTGACCGTGGAACTAGACTGTGAGCAATCCTTTTTCCAGGCCCTCAGCCCAGCATCTTTCAAAGGGACTTATTAGCAGCAGACTAGTAAATTTTTGGAAGGCTTTATGTGCCCGAAGGTCTTTCGGAGGGATGAGAGCACCACTGTGCTTAACGGTTTACACTGCTGAGCATAGAGGGTCCCTGGCCTGCAGGATTACAGACTTGAGATGCAAGCAGAGAACAAAGAAAAGATTGTATGAGGGGGATGTATCTTCTTCAGCAGCTTTAGCCTTTAGTTTTAGGGTCCCATAGAGACGTAGTTTTTAGTTTATCAGTTCTCCTCACTCCTTTGCCAGCCTTTGTTTTTGCATTTGGTTCCCCATTAGTTCTAAGTCTCTTCCAGCTAAATGAGTTCTGCCTGTAAGCATCAGATTATTTTGCTCCGGCTGTACATTTGTCAACCCAAATAGAAGCTCAGAGGGGTCCATTCCCACATATGACAGCACTGTAATTTGGCACAAAGATTTACCACTTTAACACTGTCTGGCAAGAAGCAGACATTCCCATATGAGAAAGGAGCAGCCACACACCTACACCTGCACCCAGCAGTCCAGCATATGCTGCTGTTTCATAGGCGTCATAGGGACAGTCCTGCAGCCTTGGCACACTTTGGGCTGACCAATACCACTGCTTGAGTTGGGAAATGGATCCGCATTGCGTTCTGCTCACTTCTTTCCATTTTATTTGGGCTTCATTTTGGGCTGTGTTGCTCAAACACTTGGTTTCTGGTAGCATCATAACCCAGCAATTTTCAGTCTTTTCCAGGCTGATCATATTTTGTTAGGTGAGGAAAGATTTATAGGTGAAACACTCATGTTTATTAGCACAAATGCAGTCTCTCCCATAAATCTCTTTCCCTAACAAAATGTTTTTGGATTCCTCTGCCCCTGTGGTGCAGATACTCTGTGTCTCTGCACAAACTACTAAATCTACAAGTGACAGGACTTTGCAAACCAGGGGAATTTGTGCAAATTTTCCTTTAAAGACAGCATGCTTTGTGGCTATTCCTTCCCTGCCCACTGTCTTCTGCAGAGAAGGTCAATGAGTCAACACAACAGCAGTTGTAAATAGAAACTGCATGTGGACAATAGGAAATTTGCCTGTGGAATCTTTGGAATTTCTTTGTCATTTGCATCTCATACAAGTCACATTTTTTGAAATTTCATATGGAAAAAGGTAGGGCCTTAGTAGTTAAGGCACTTCACCTTCCTACAGAATACTGAGGTTCATATCCCTTTTCTGCCCATTTCTTTGCAGGAGCAGATATCTGGTTCTTGCACATCCTGCACTAGAGACCTTCCAGCTTGTCTAAGAATCAGTCTTTGTCTAACTTTGCTCTGATGTTCTTATCATTAATTATAAAAATGGAAAAAATCTAACAGGGATAATTGAGACTTAAATGAACCATCATTTTTTTTAAAAACAAAAATTGTCAAATAACTTGGTCAGATATAAACAAAGAGAATTAGTAAAGTAGTTTTAGAGCAGAGGGGGAATTAGCACAGCATCTCATACTTTGTGAAGGAGAACTTAATTTGTCTAAAACCTTCTCAAAGCATATGGAACTAGCAGGTCCATTTTCACACGTCGCCTATAAAAGATATCATATTCTCACCTCATTTCAGGTTTATAAATAGCCTTGGACAGTTTTGTCACTGTAAGTATCTTAGTATACAGGCAAAGCAGCATATGTAGTGCAATGGTTGCCTTTGTAAATATAGATCATTCCAGCATCCCAAGCAAGATAAATTGTAGAGGCAAAAGCATGCTTTTGCATGGACAGTTGAGACTCATGCTATGTCCATGAGTTGGCTGCAAGCACACTAGTACCAAATCTGTGCTGCAGATGTGGCTTCAGACCACTGTTGTTGTACTGTTGCCCCATCATTTGGTTTATATGGAGTAAAACATTTTAAAAGGGAAAGTTGATATTTTAAAAAACCCAAGAAAAGCAACTTTGAAAAAAAAAAAAGGAAGGCTTATTTGGCATATCTGTATGGGTTTGTTGTTTGTGAGACCCACACAACACTGCCACATGATGGAGTGTGTTTGACCGTGGAGGTATGGGAGAGATGCATTGCAAGAGAGCTCAGGAACACCCTCACAGCCGGTGTCTTTCTCCCCCAGGAGTATGAGTTCACAGTGCTGCCCAACGCCTACATGATCCACATGCCTCATGCCCCCAGCTTCGACATCACCAAGTTTCGCTCCAACAAGCAATACCGCATCTGTCTCAAGACCCTGAAGGAGGAGTTCCAGCAGGATATGTCACGCCACTACGGCTTTGCAGCCCTCAAATATCTCACGGCAGAGAACAACAGCTAGCACAGTGGAGCCCGTGTGCGGGAAAACAGGGACACTGGAGGGAGGAGCCACTCAACGTTTGGGGCCCAGTCTGCAAACTTCAAACTGAGAAACACTTTCTGTTTTTATATCATACCCAGCAGTTCTAACAGTAGAAATTTGAAGTGACATGTCTTCAGACTGTGCTCATTCACCCCCTTCCCCGACTACCCCCGGCCTTTCAGCTTTAGCATTCGTGAGGTGTCAGCGAGAAGAGGCTGGCCGCGCGCCTGCCATGCCACCAGAGGTGGGGACCGGGCAGGGGCTGGGAATACAATCTGCTCTCTTACCTGCAGAGCAATGACAGACCTTCAGAATATAAGATTTCATGTTGCTATTTAATAATTCGACATGCTTTTTATCTGTAAAGGAAGATCTTCGGGTCGCTGTCCTGTGAATTTCAAATCTGCACTACTCTAAAAGGGAACTTTTGCCTGTGAACTTTCACAGGGCCCCTGTTAACATGGATGACCTTGTTAATGCAGGATGAGCCAAAGGTCTGAATTAGCCTTGAAAATGAAGGGGACACTTACAATATACTGCACTCCAGAAAAGGTGTGTTACTGGTTTAGGTGTATACATGATATCGGTTGGTCTTTTATTCTCAAAATAGTTGTTTTATCAGGAAAATCCCCTGCACCCCACCCTACCTTTTCCCCGGTCCTAAATGCCTCCCTTGTGTTTCTTTCCCATCTTCAGTTCTGGTGGTCCAGTAAAGAAGATCAGTAACTCTGCCAGAAAGTGAACAAAGCTTGTCAGTGTAAGGTCTGTTTTCACTGGAGCAACTTGTTTGTGTGTGTCTCGTAAAATAAAGGGCCTGGCTGTAGCTTTATCTTTCTTAGGCAAGAATTGGATTTTGCCTATAAGGCACGTTGTGCAGGGGGATATTGATTTGTAGGCTGATTTCAGTGCGTGCCCGTCTGTGAAGGCATTGGGCCTTGGGCTTTAAGTGGACTTCTTGGCTGAACAGGGAATATAAACATGGCAACTAAGAAGCCTTGGTGCTCTCCTGCTGCCTTCTGCAAGGTCTCAGAACTACTTCGTTAAAGGAGTTTACAATTAAAAGGAGCAGAACTGTTAGGAATAAACTCCTCATTCAAGGGGGAGAAAAGAATGTGTTGGGAATCTGAGTGTGAGTGTTTGCTTGAACATGGGCTGGTCGAGTTCACAACTTCAGTACACACAGGAGTGTGCTGGAGGGCGGACAGGAAACCTAACAAGCAAAATGCAGAAAACAAGACACTGGACTTTTTACCATTTTCTTTATTCTTCAGTGTTAATGTTGTGTTTACATGGGATGAAGAGATGAGATTTAATGCACTACCCCTTGCAGGGCTATTTGTAATTTCTGTTGCAATGTTAATAGAGAAAGCAGAAATAACTCAGTGAGAAATACATCTCCCTACCCTAGATTCCCATACAATCACGTGTACCAATACCACTGCCTGAGTTGGGAAATGGATCCACATTGCATTCTGCTCACTTTTTTCCATCTTGTTTTTCAGCCACTGGACCTTCTACTTTTCTGCCCACCACATCCCTCTAGAGCTTGGTTTTATTTCTAACCTGACATTTCGTGAGAGCTTTCTGTTACGGTGGAAACCACGCGGTTAAACCAGACATTTAAACTACAAATATCAGTTCATCATGCTATGTATATATGAGAAAAGCCAAAAAAGGCAACATCTTCAACAAGAAATAAAAAGGGGTGGGAAGCTATGTGTAATTTTTACTTTTTCTCCTGGGAGTGTTGGCTGCATAAGAACACATCACTGCATAATTTTCCAAAGTGCTTTTCTTCTGTTCTTAATGGTTTTATGTAAAGATATACATAAAAATCTGGGAAGAGCTGGGAACAAGTGAAAAGAGTGCTCAGTCCTAGCTAAGATATATTTAAAAAAACACCAAAATCTTAACTCCCCAAATCCCGTATTACTCTATGGCTATTGAGAATGAGAACCCCGCTGCACATAGTCCTGTTGATTAGCTAATGTGCAGAAAGATTCCAAAAGATGATTCTAAGAGAGGCTAACACTGGTTATACCTACCTAAAATCTCCAGTCAGATCTTCAGTGTGGCCACCATTATGTTTTATATACATTAAAAATTCCCAGGTGAGCATTTCTCCTTGGCTTAACAATGTTGCCCAAGGATGGACTGGATTGCCCTGAAGCAGCATAACCTGTACCATGGACCTATACATTGTTCTGATGTGCCATTATCAACATGAACATTATTCTTTCCTCAGTGGTCATGAGATGCAGATTGGGGAGCAGGAGGGTAATCATTTGCCACTTGCCTGTCTGTACAGCAAGTCATGGGACCTTCTGGGTGGGCTTAGATGTGCTGGCTGGTATAACCAGCTCAAAGATTGGTAGCAGGTTCAAAGAGCCCCCCCCCCTTTTTTTTTCCTTTATAGGCACCATACTGACTTGTATCTGTCATGTTATATTTGTCTTTGTGCATCATAATTTGGGAGGTGTGAGGCTTGAGGTTTTTTAACACATTTCAGGCAATTTACATGGTAGTAATTTAGGATTACATACCTGTCTGTAACTGCCAGGGCTCCTCCAACACCGTGAAAAAAACACCACCGACAACAACAAAAATCCCCAACTCAGTTATAACACTGTCTTCCAATCCTCTGCTGTAGTAGGTATTTGCTAGCAACCTTGTTACTTAATTCTCAGTTTTCTCTTGAAGTCTTCAAGAAATATCAGATAAACCTGGTGACTTAATGCCTTTGATTTATTGATTTGTTCCACCAACTTCTCTCTTGAGTCTTCAGTCTATGACCTCTCCTTATCTTTTATATTTGGAAAGTGTGAGTCTCTCATTTAGATATCACTCCAGCACCCTCTCTGGTGAAGACTGATGCAAATAAATCATTTAAGATTCTTGGCAATGTCCTTATTGTCTTTAATTGTTTCTTCTACTTATTGTTTGGGGTGGCCTACCAGTTATCTCTGGTTTTCTGGTTTTGGTGTACTGAGCAAATGTTTATTTTCAGTTTTAACCTCCTTCTATTTGCTCTTCAAATTCCCCCTTAGCTTGCTCAGACTCCATCTTAACTATTACATACCTTCCTTTCAGCTTTACAAAGTTACATGGTAACCTTTTCCTGGTCAAGGGATCAGAAATAAAGTCCTACAAATTTCTTTTGTTCTTCTAATTTGGGCTCTTATCTTGACACATTTTGTGCTATGTCTCCATTTTCCCCCTCCACTCCAAAACGTTGTGACTCACTGCAAACCTTTCAGCCCCATAAGCCCCTTCCAGCACCAGAGCCTGAACTGTGTATTTCCCAGCACCTTCTGACATCCCACTGCATTTCAAGCATAATTATTATTCCAAATAATAATCTGCTGGCTGGCACCCAATCCTCCTATTTTTGTTTTCATGCTTCTCCCTTTGATGTAACAGGCTTTGCAAGTTTAAGTTTTGGGCAAAGCACTTGCCTTTATTTAATGCCTTATTGTAACCCTCTAATATGTTTCCATGGTTTCTCTCTGTTGTTAAAATATATGCGTTCAAATGTTTGGCTGTAGTTTCCATCCTGTCATTTTCTGGCTAAGAGTCACCTACTGTTTGCTTACCTGGCAGACCTAGAAAATGTCTTTGTTTATCCAAATAGTCCTTAGTATCTATCAGATTTTTTTCCAAGTCTTACTTTCAGGAATTCCTTCCAGCCTTGCTTGTTTTCTATGTAAGTCTCTTGTTTCCATTTTATAATTTTCAATTTTTATTCTATATGTAATCATCATCTTGGACTCAGTAATATAAAGGAATTAGCAGCTGTACCTGCAGTTCCATTATTTTTGTTAGACTACATATCAGATATGTTCACATTATTCCTAAAGTACTGATTTTTTTTTACCTGGTAGGCTTCATGTGGTTTGTATGTAAATTGTAAACCGCATTTTCCTTTTACTGTGACAAGTGGAGGCACTTTGTAGTGTTATTTGCAGTAGCTGTTGCAGCAGAGTAAGCCCTGTGTTAGAGAGAAAAGCACAAAAAACCTGGTCAGAATTGTAGCTCCTGTTTCTCTCCACAGGGAAAATAAGGCCCTAGCACAGCTGAACAGTTTTATAAATGTCCTGCACAAAACACATTGCACATTATTTTCTGGTAGGTATAATTGTACATCGTCCAATTAAATATGAAAAATACATTTTTAATGTTTTCATTTTTACATGCAATTCTATCCAGAAGATAATGCATTTCCTTCTGTAGCATGCCAGTTTTCCCATTACTCCAGCCTGCCTAATAGCCCCATCAGTTTTTGGCTGAGAAAGATTAATGACCAGCAGCACTGGGAGTCCTGGCAAATCAGCAGAGATATTACTCTTAGGCATTGCACAAGACATTCCTTCCTGCTCCGCCAGATATGGTATGGGTGTTCCTCAGGTTTCAGGGCAGCAATGGCAAAACACCAGCAAGCTCAGCAAGTGGGGCATCATTATTTATGAACTTCAAGGAGGTCTAATATATTAGATGGTGGGAGTGCAAACTAAAGAATGTATCATTGTGAGTTCAAAAAACCATTTCAGTTTTAGAAAAAGAAAGCAGATACATTTCTGCAACTCCAGTAAGTAAGACTGGAACAAAGAAGTCACTAGCAGATAATGACAGCCAATAACATAGTATTTCTGCTGTAATACTGAAAATCCACAAGCACTAAGAGCTAAATGAAGTAATTTTTACAGTAGTAATTCACAGTGTATATTTAGACGGTATGTTTATATCCAAACACTTAGGTGAATTGGGGATTGTTTGAAGAGCGTTGCTTTGGTTCACAATACAAAATGAAGTTTGGAAAAGCTTCTGGCTGTGCACAGCAGATTATGGCTCAGGAAATGCTTAGAAACCTGATTTAAAAGTACCACGCTTTTATAGGAATTTGTTTTCATCAGTAGTTCTATATTCCCAAAACAAAATGCAAAATCCTTGAGAATTTCAAAATGAGCTTTGTACTTGCCAATTGGCTAAAACATTTTCCTCTTATGAATACTTGGAATTTGGGGTTTGTTTGCTCTGCAGAGTAGAATTGTCATGATCAACTGAAAAAATAATCTGGGAATTAGAAAACCAGCCAAATATTTATTTATGTGATGGATCATATGAAAGTATTTGTCCAGACATGTTAATGGGTACTGCAATGAAAGTGTTGGCTCATTGAGGGTGTCAGGATGCAAAAGATCTGAAACCAGGCTAAGAGCTTAGTATCTTTTCAATCATTCTGTGCTATAGTTTCCCCTTGCAGGATGAGAACAGCTTCCTGCCTCCCAGCTAATTACTGTTTCTGTAGGATTGAAATGTCCTAAACCTCTGCAACATGGACTCATGGGAAGTCACTCTGCAGGTGACAAAGGCTGCATTTGAGCTCCATGGTCCATTGCCATGAGATAGATAGAAGATTTCAATCCAAATGAAATAGTTCTGACCTGGGTGTAATTCTCCAAGCAGGCATGTAGACATCACTCTCACCAAATATATTTGAGAAGAGGTCCCCAGGCATGTTAGGCCAAGTAATTCAAGCCAAGCTAAGCCTGTGCTTCAGTATTATGGCAATATAATTTTCAGACAAGGGGTGTGTGAATTTTCAACATTAACCATTATATTACGAGACCCCTGCTAAGGCTGCAAAATCAGTCATGTGAAAGTTAGATCTGAATTTTCAAGTTGCTGGTGGAACTGGTGATTTGCTCATACTTCTTTCTGTCCCTTGACATATAACTGACAGGACGTAGTCTCTACATGATGATTTGCTGAGGTTTTTTTAGAGAACTCCTCTTTCATTCTGTACACAGGGAATGAAGCAGGTGGGTGATGCTTCTTTTCACTTTTGGTCTCATTGAGCTTTTCATAAAAAGCTGCCTTGATTCTGAGCAAAGCCAGATATATTTTTTCTTTTTTTTTTTTCCAAAGCATAGGTTTAAACTGTGATTTAGGAAAATCAGTTATCCCCCATGCTCTCAGGCCTTCCAAGCAGAATGCCTGTCATTCTCTTCTACAGGCTTTTCTTGTGTGGAGGTATCCTGCAGAGCTGACGGAAATTAAACACTCGGAGTCCTTGTAGCACTCACCCCCCAGCCTGTGAATACTAAGAGCTGAACATGCAAGAGTGGTGAATCCCAGCTCTGTTCAAGCATGTGCTTGGACAATTCTCTGTACAGATGCCCTGTGCAAGCATCTACTTCCCCTTTGGGAGCACCCTAAAGGCTACCAGCACAGTCTGTCAGGTAAGCAGTGAAAAGATGGCGTAAATAATTGAGGGGGCATGAGGGGTTTGTTTTAAGTAGCCAAATTTCCAGAGGAATGACGAAGGTAAAAGCATTCTGAGGCCCCTCAGAAGATCTGTTCATAGTATCTGCAGGTTGGACTAAGCTCATTCTGGATCTGTGGCATTTCTTATACAACACTGGCCAGTGTGGCCCATCTAGTAAGTTGTAAAATTCATGAAAGGCAGCACTGAGATAAACCCATTTTCAGCTCAAAGATGTTTAATTTGTTTCAAGTCTTTGGCTTCCCATATTGCACCTTTGGTGCTCATTAGAAAAAAGAAAAAAAAAAAAGGTAATAGCAGCTTGATAACAGTAGGAGTCTGACTATCTACCCTTTTTAAATTGTCATCACTGGGGTCAATGGGTGGGGAAAGCTGGAGTTAGCAAGGTTTGCAGAATTTCTTCTTTTGATCTGCCTGTGGATCTGTTGTTCCAGCAGTGCTTTCCAGTGGTGCTATCAGGAAAGGAAAAGCTACCCAATGCCAATTGATCCATGAACTCTTCATCCGGTCAGAACTAACCACCAGCAGCAGGAAGGAAGTTGCACTGCTGTCTGCTTTGAGTTTTTAGATGGAAATAGTGAGTTCAGTATGAAATCTATTATTTTGATGACAGACTTTACTGAGCTTTTCTTCATTTTGGATGTATAGTCGCCGTGAGTGACAGAGGCCCCTTGGGGCTAGGAAGAGATGGGATTCGGCAGTTTGCTGGTTCAGAATGAGAACAAGAGATGTGTGTATGTTCTCTCAACACCTAGCCCAGTGTTTACTAATTAGATTAGTACCAATTATCCAGCTGTCTTGAGACTCAGTATTCAGGCTGGGCAGTAAGCTTCTGCTGTCTGTGTTGACAGGAAAAAAGACAGATGAACAAAACGATGCTTCCTGACCATAACATCAGTGGATGTTGCCATACTTATTTACATGGATCATGGAGAGTTTACATCTTTTACTTTTCACTGTTAGACTTTATTTAAAGAACAGCAAAGACAGTTAAAAAAAATCAATGACTTCTGTAGGGACCCACAAGGATTAACCTTCATAGAAATTTATCAGTGCAGAATATCTACCAGGTTAACCTGCCAGCTTATGTCATGAATGCAGAGAATACAGGCACTGTCGTCTTTTTTTTCTGATTACACTTCGCAGAGCAAAACAAGTGCCTGTTATATAAGCAACTCTCTGACCCAAATATTTTATAATTTTTGTTGCATTCATTTCCATTTTCATATGTGAAACTAACAGTTTGCAAAACTTTTAATTTTCTTAAGCTGATACAGCTTTCTTTTGCATCAGTCAGACTTAAAAATATTTCAGCATTGTCTGGGGTGAAGAACAGAACTGAGAGGTTGTTGAGATGTCCTCAGCGACACTTCAGTACAGAGCCTGGAGAGATTTTCTTTGCTTTGTGCTATCATCACAGTTTTTATTTCTATCTTAGCAATGTCTCTTCCACTAAGTATGAAAGACCACTGGTTTGTGCTGTACCACTGCATGAGTTCATTACTAAAGCAATATCAACACACCATGCTTCTGGCATGGCACCTGTGTCTCCACACAAATATATTCTGTGTGGGTTTTTTTTCCAATTTTAATCTTCAAACCTGCATCTGAGAGAAAATTCAGCAATTCAAAGCTGTAAGAATGGGATTATTATGTTTTGTTTTATTTTTAACATATTCATATTTTTCAAACATTTCTGTCCGTTGCACCTATATATCTTCCAAAAAAAAAATGTTTCGAGAGGAAGCGAGTCATTGCAAGTAATCCAATTGGGCTGAAATCAGTAGCATTTATGAAGATGAGTATCCTACTCAAGCTATACGTTTTAGCACAAGTTTCTACAATTTACAAATTTGCTACTATTTCTGTAGAGCTCAGTTTCAGGATTCTTTCTCAGCCAGCCCATTTTCTTTCTGCTTTTTTCACTTTTTCTCCACATTCCCAATCTGCTGCACCCCTAAATCCATGTTTATACTATCCCTGAGTAGGTGTTGACAGGTATTTTAAAGACAGTATGGACAGTTTCCATTCCATTATATAGAAAAAGACATCGCTTCATTGCTGGCTCCCTTAAAGCAGCACTCTAAAAAAAATAAAAGAAAAACAAATACTTGGACTGCTGGGGAGACGAGTGAGAGACTTGTCCTTTAATACAGTTAATGCCAAAACAAGATTGGGTTGCTTAGCACCTGACACATTACTACACGTTGGTAGCCAAGCATAAGGTAGTGATGGTGACTATGTGTGATTCCGGAAGAAATAATTACTTTAGAAGACTTGACATAAGTCATTTGGTTTGAAGCCATAAGTTTCGCTTTTCCTGTGCATTTGAATTGCCTGTCAAAAAGCCATCTCCCAGTAGCAGGGTTCCCAATGGACAAGCACTAACTAGTGTAACAAGTCTATAAACCCTCCCTTTCCTTCCAAACTCACTGTGGATCATGTTGGCATCACTTACTCTGTTTCTCCATCCTGCAGCAGAGGACCTAAAACCTGAAGAAAAATAGAACCAAAGTGATCTAAGTACCAAGAGTACCTTGCAATGATTTCAGGTGCCCAGCTGAAGCATTCAGGCCCAGATTTAACCCATGCAACTTGGCAGCTGTCTATGACTCGTGATAGTGGAGCTGGTCATTTAGTTTCCTTTGATAGTCAATGGAGTAAGTGGGACTTCTGCAGAGAGCATTTCTCTTCACTGAAGAGAAATAACCCTTTGCTCTCTGATTACTCGAAAAGGTTACAGTGCTGATAGTTTCCACACAGATGCCTCAGGTGTACACCTGCCCAAAGTAACATGGGACAAATCTGGGCCAGTAACATCAGTTTTAGAGCTACCACCTACTCATTTGGGATTGCAGGTGTCAAAATCCCCTGGAAACTAAGAAATAAGTGCTACAGGGCTATCTACACAATATTAGCTGACAAACTTGAAAACAACAATCTATATGATGGAAAAAGTGTGGGCAGATCAGCCATAGGAGGGGCTTCAATTGAGGACGCCAGAGACTGTGATACACATTGTGACAGACAGCTTGTGCTAACAGCCAGGAAAGCACTCCTTTTCAGAACAAAGCTGTGGGCTTCCTAAATGTTACCCTTGGCATTGCTGGTCAGGATGGGCAATGTTCATTGAGCTGTATTATCACCGTGCAGCTCTGCCAAGAGCAGTGGCATCTTTTGCAGTGTGTCAGCCACCAGTTTTCTGAAAGTGCACAGAAGAAATCCATGAGAAAGCAGTGAAAAAAACCACAACTCAACTAAAAACTGCAGTCTTTCATGTGTCTTCTTATGAATCAAACCTTATTCCTTTTCTGTCATGACCAAGGTAATTCTACATTCTCCAGGGGTAAACTGGGCTATCACAACCTTTAGGGTGAACCATGCGTGAAACAAGCCTTCTTGCAAGGTTTGTGGCACTGAAGGGTTTTGAATCTTAAACTCATCACCCTGTCAGTAACTTACCTGACTGGCTGGAACTATTACTGAACTCCTTTGTTTCTTTCCCTAGGTTGGGGAAAGATTCTTAAGAAACATTTTCAGGAAAGAAAAAAGAAAAATTTGTCTTCTTCTGCTGGCTCATCTTCTGAGTGCCTCTGCCTCCAGGGTTAGACTGAGGCAGCTTGCATTTAACACAAACCATTTAGTTTACGTGTATGCTTCAGTCTGTGTGTAAGTTTTCTAGGTGAAAATTTTACTGGGGAAAATGCTGTTTAGTTTGTGTGTGCAAAATAAATGGCTTGTAAATATTTATATAAAAAAAAAAAAGGTTAATTTTCAGTTGTGCAATAAAATTGTGAAATAATCCTCTCAATTCCTTTCCAGTGTCTGACTTGACATGTGCTGGTTTTGGGAGCATCCCAGCTGTTATTTCTTCAGATGGAAAGAAAAAAAAGAGAGGTCATGGACAATTTTGTTTTCATCTTTAAACTTTTTATTACTTTTTAATTTTGCATTGTCATTCCCTTTTATCTGTTTTATTCCTCCAACCCTGGTTCAATCAGACACATTAGTACTAGGCTGGTCCCACTGAAGACAGGTGAGTCCTTATCTGCTCAGAGTTAATCATGTTTATCTGCTTTCCTTCTCCTTGACCTTCTTCCTGCTGTTGTCTTTCAATCAAAGACAAGATTACCACACATGGGGAGAGTTCATTCAGTTCATATTTAAGCAAAACAACAAGTGGATGGATACTCTACAATGAATGATACCTCAACAACACCAGGGAAGCAAATCCAACTAAAAGGTTAGTATCACAAATGTTTAATCTGCTAGGCAGAAGCATGGATTTTCCATTATATAGGCATATATCATGCAAAACCCCAGAAGACTTTACTTTTTTGTATTAATTAGCTCCTGCTGATAGGTTTTTCAGGTGCTCGGATCTGCAATTGCAGCTCCCTTAATCTTGCAGCTGGTACACAACCTTTAGCACTAACAAGTAGAATCATAGGACTGTAGCTCTGTCATTTTCTCCCTCTTTCCTACTTGGTGGCCTCAGGCTTCTCTGCAGAGCTTCATTATCAAGAAAGGAGGTGGGGACAAGAGTGGGAAGACAGATCAGCTGCATAATCCTTTGTGGTTTCTTTTAGTTTGTTTGTGTTTTTTTTAACCAGAATTCAAAGTTGAGTTTACTGTAAAGGTGTGTTTGCTGGGGATAACAACACAGAGTTTGCATTTGTAGGGACATCATAAAGAATAAGGTGCTTCTGGAGGTAAGGTATGAAGCCCCTCTCAAAGACTGGATAGAATATGAACAAAAACTACTATAAGTTGGGATACTAGCTGAATTTCTTGTTATTCAGAGATTACAGAATCAAATGGATTTTGTGTGGTGCAGAAACAGGTTGTGAGTCCAACAAGAGAAAGAGAGAGCTTTGGATTCATTATCCAAAATATAAATACTTGGAAAAGTATATATACACATAGCTAGGTAGAGAAAGAGTTCACAGAAAAGTAAAATTAAGGGCTGGAAATGTAAAGTGGGACTTTGATAAACTGAACTCTGCAGTCATTGGAGAGAAAGAGAAAACCTGCAGGTGTAACTCCCTTAATATCCCTGACTTTGCAAGCAGGCCAAATCTGCCTTGCACTGGGAAATGAATGATTGAGCAGGTGCAAGAAGTGAATGGCATTAACTGTGTAAATAGCAGCTGACTTCCAATAATCAGGCTCCCAGAAGGGACGCTTTGCCTATTCCATTGCCATATTGCCCACAACCTTTTCTATCCATCCACCTCTGACAAATTAGTAATAAAGGACGGAGCTTCCTTTAGGATTTATGTCAAATATTAATGTTTTGGGACAGATGTAGTAGAGAGGATTACCTAAGTTATAAAAGAAATTATTAGAAGCAGTCAGCATGGATTTACCAAGGGTAAATCATGTTCAACCAACCTGATAGCCTTCTATGATGTTACAAGTAGATGGCTGGATGAGGGTAGAGCCACAAATGTCATCTACCTTGACTTCAGCAAGGCTTTTGACACTGTCTCCCACAACATCCTCATTAGAAAACTAAGGAAGTGTGGGCTAGATGAGGGGGTAGTGAGGTGGATTGAGTCCTAGCGGTGTTGCCAAGTCAGAGAGTTGCCATTAATGGACCAGGGTCAAGTTGGAGGCCTGTAATCAGTGGTGTCCCCCAGGGATGAGTACTCGACCCAGTCCTGTTCAACATTTTCATCAGTGACCTGGACGAGGGGATGGAGTGTATCCTCAGCAAGTTTGCTGATGATACCAAACTGGGAGGGGTGGCCAACACTCCAGAGGGCTGTGCCGCCATCTAGCATGACCTGGACAGGCTGGAGAGATGGGCAGAGAAGAACCTAATGAAGTTCAACAAGGACAAATGTAGGGTCCTGCACCTGGGGAGGAAGAACCCCAGGCACCAATATAGGGTAGGGGTGGATCTTCTGGGAAGTACTTCTGTGGAAAAGTATCTGGGAGTCCTGGTGGATGGCAGGCTCTTCATGAGCCAGCAATGTGCCTTTGTTGCCAAGAAGGCCAATGGAATCCCGGGCTGCACAGGGAGAAGTTTGGCCAGCAGGTCGAGGGAGGTCATTCTCCCCCTCTACTCTGCACTGGTGAGGCCACAACTGGAATACTGCATCCAATTCTGGGCTCCCCAGTTCAAGAGGGACAGGGAACTACTGGAGAGAGTCCAGCGTAGGGCAACAAAGATGATTAAGGGATTGGAACACCTCCCTTACGAGGAAAGGCTCAAAGAGCTGGGGCTCTTTACCCTCAAGAAGAGAAGACTGAGGGGAGACCTTATCTATGTTTACAAGTTCCTAAAGGGTGGGTTGAAGGTTAATGAAACCGGACTCTTTTCAGTGGTTTCCAGCAAAAGGATGAGGGGGAACAGACATAAGCTGGAACATAGGAAGTTCTACTCAAATATTAGGAAAACCTTTTTTACAGTGAGGGTGACAGAGCACTGGAACAGACTGCCAAGAGAGGTCATAGAGTCTGCTTTTCTAGAGATTTTCAAGACCTGCCTGGATGCAGTCCTGAGTAATATGCTCTAGGCAATCCTGCTTAGCAGGGGATTTGGATTATATGATCTCTAGAGGTCCCTTCCAAGTCTGTCTTATCCGTGAATTCGTGAATATATTTACCCTGGGATCAGAAATTACGTTTCATCAAAAGGGGGTGAGTTGAGTTCCCAAGGCTGAAAAATACTGATGGGGCATTATCCAGTTCTGCACCAACTCTCCTCTGGGCTCTCTGGGTGATTCCCAGTGGTCTTTGTGTAACAGTATTCAGCTTCAAGCTGCTTTAAAAGAAGAGTTAGCTAATGACCAGATCCTACAGACAGATGTGGGATGTGTGTAGATATTTGCTACTTAGTTAGGCTGGGGATGCCGAGAGTTATTCCATGGATTTAGCCATTAAAATGGCATAAAAGAGGGTTATCTGTCTCCCTAGTTTGCCACTTGAGTTTCTGTCTCAGGTTTCCACAGACCAAATCTGGCTACCATTTCTTCACTTCACTATATATCACACAAAAGCACAGTCTACAATTTCCTTTCTTTCTCTCTCCACCCAAGTCATACCTCAAGAATAACTCTTGCATGATGGTAGCATAATGGTCATGTATGGTAAATGTAGCTGTAAGATACTCAGTGTCCGCTGGGAAAAGAAAAATCAAAATCTAATTTACATCCCAGGAGATTCTGAAAATGTTAGTCTTGATAATTTTTTAATTGAATATAAATAAAAATTAAGTATATTCATACCAAAGCCAAAAAGGGGTTTTAGTATGTTAGTTGTACTAATCCAAATATTGCCTGTTAGCTGGTCACTAAATAACCTTGTAGAAAAGGACAGAAATAGCATTTTGCTGACATTCACTCCTAAGCTTAGTTCCAGAGCTGGTAATTTCAGGTGGTAAATGGCAGCAACCTCTCAGAGCAATCATTTCAGGCTTTTGCTGATACAGCGTCTTCATTTACATTGGGTTCTGATTTTGAAGGTTAATTTTGCAATTATAAGTGCTGTACACATTTTTTTTAAACAAAAGCCAGTATTTTGAAGTGGCCACCAGGGATAAGGATGAACTAGAGTTGTTGTTATGTAGAGGGTTCAATTCATCCTCTGCTTCAGGGCATAACAACAGTTCTTAGAAGCGATTGTTCCCCTTCCCAGAACTGCATACGTAAGTGTGAGACATCCATATACAGTTGCCTTTCCTTTATCCTGCCCTTGGATTATTCTTTCACTTAAGATCTCGCATGTATTTCTTGCTGAGAATAGCTCTTTCTTGCTGTTTTCAGGGAGCCACCCACCTGTTTCCACCCTGATAGTCTCAGCACTGGTCCTAGAGAGATCCAGGTCCTTGTCCCTTCTTTAGCTGATAAAACTCTTCCTCAGTGCCAGGAGGTTTGTGGTAAAGAAATGGGGAGACCCGTACTACTGCTACGTCTTTTGTGGTTTTGGAATAATCCAGGGGATGTTTTTAAAGTCAGGCTTGTCCTTCATGGTTACCTGGTTAAACCATTAGGAAGTTTTAAAGAACAAAGCAACATCAAAACATTCACAGGCAAACTCCTTATTCAAATTGCAGGCTGATCACACGTCTGTTAATTACCCAGAATGTTGTTTGCCTTACATATTTGATAACAGCACCTTGGCAAGTTTAATATCCTGTAACTAATTCTTTGATTAATGGCCTGTTTGCCTCCTGGTATGCATTAAACATTAGTTGTCAGGACTTCCTGAAGTTGTCCATGTATAAGCAGTTAGGGTTTTTTAGCAGCATTTGGCAAGTTGCTCGGTGTGGCTGAATCTGTCAGAGCAGGGATGGGGATGTGCAGTGGTCTCCTATAAGAGCACATAGTCATAACACTTATGTTAGATGGGTTGCAAGGCATCCAGTGATTACATGCTTGTTTTCCTTTGGCCCGCGGCTCGGGTGATCCTTTACGCTTCAACCTTGCAGGCAATGTCTTGCTGAGAAATCCTGTGCAGTTCCAGTTGTGTTCTTTGTGTCTCTTTGGTCATCACCTGGATGGTCCTATACGGACATCTTCAGAGGCTTCTGCAAGGAAACTCAATCCTCAAGGAAAGGAGCTCGGAAGGAAGGGAGCAGAGGCACAAACCTGTGTCACTATGTCCCCGCACAGTGAACCCATAAGCACAGCATCATCATGCTTTCATTTTCCAGCATAGCAGGGGTGTTTGGTACCGTACATTGAAGCGGTTCGTGGATCAGAGCTTTCTTCTCTGACAGGAAATCGCCTTGTTATAGGAATGTCTGCCTATGTGTGGTCTGGCTTAATTTTGTTGTGCCCCCCCCAGAGAGGATAAGTTTATTCTGAGCAATAGAAACAATCCACCAGCTCTACTCATTCCAGTTAAGCGTGAGGCATAGGACCTTAACTTTAATTGTCCCTTAAAATAACAACAGGATGTTAAGTTTTCATCTGGAGCCTGTAAAAGTCCTTCTGCCACAGTGCTGCACCCACTCCCCTCAGCTACAACAAAACACACCAGAGGCCGGGCAGTTTATCTGCCCTTTCCAACACAGCGAGGAGCAGTCACAGCCCGAACTCCGAGCTCGGTGACTTGCTCCTTTCAGGGGCTCTGGCTGTCGGGAAAAGGCAGGAACCCTGGGGGACCCTTGCAGCTCAGTGTCTCAGGTTTGGAGGTTATTTATCATGCTTTGTGAAAGGCTTGTTTCATGAGAAACAGATTTAAATGGGATGGTTCATTGATTTGATTAAGAAAAGAGAATAGTATGGCAGGGAAAACTTCTTAGTCAAAGATTTTTAAACCAGCTGCTGCTGTGGGAAAAAAAAAAATACATCAGATGTGATTTTCCAGCACTCAGTGCAGTTTGCTTTACAAGCCGTTGCAAAGCACAGGAGTTAGTGCATTTGATTATTGAAAAGGAAAATATTTCAGCCTCTGTCACACCTCTGCTTGAGTTTGACTAGAGGAGAAAGGTGCAGGACTATATATGTGCATGTATTCAGACAAGATGAGAAATGTGTGACAGAGCTGCCATGCCATGCCAGATTTTCTCATTCTTTTTGATTTAGGGCAAATGAGGAAGCCAGCAGCCTGCTGTTTGCCGGGACAGCAGTACCGTGGGGCGTAGATACTTTCATTCCTGTAACTATCCCAACTATGGAGTTCAGGAGATAGGATCAAGATGCGAAGCTCTGCACCAAAGACTGTAATACATAGTGTCCCTGAATATCCATCCTTCATGTACACAGAGTGACGTAAGAACGGGGCTTAGTCCATTTTAGACCTGAGTTAAGTGAAGCAGATTGAGGTTAACTGGCTTGCAAATGTGTCAGTAACTTAAAAAAAACAAACAACACCCCAAGCAACTAGCTGAAATGCCTCAGTTATTCTAAAATCCATATTTGACATGTGTGAAGGGTTCCTAAATGTTATCATCTCCAGGCTTTTCTTCAGGAAAAGAAAAAAAAACGGGGGTGGGGACCAGGATTTTACCAATGGATTATTAAGTTCCTTTAGCCAGGTTGCTTTCTCTTTAGTGTACGGAAGAGACTGGGGAGCAAGGTAAGGAAATGGGAGTAAGAAAACCGGTAACGGGCTTGTACTGCACCCGCACCAGACACCTGGGGTAGGAAGTCCCTGTTCCTGTGTACCAGCCTCTTCTAAGAGGCTGATGCAACAAAGTGGTTAAAGGACCTGCTTGCCAAATTGAAGAGATACGGATTTGATGGGTGGACTGTTCAGTGGATAAGGAATTGGCTAGATGGTCGTATCCAGAGGGTTGTACTCAATGGCTTTAAGTCCAGATGGAGAGCAGTGACAAGTGGTGTCCCTCAAGGGTCCGTGCT
>JAOQGH010000001.1:56966018-57036341 GCA_025769975.1 Gallinago jamesoni
TGTGGGTGTCTATTTTTGTCAGTTAGGTTGACGGTTGGACAAGATGATCTTTAAGGTCCCTTCCAACCTAGAAGATTTTGTGATTCTTTGATTCTGTAACTAAAGACAGACTGCAAGTGCTAAGCTCTAGGCAAGATAGGGGTTTTAGCCTGTATCAATGTCCGGTTCTTTGGCTTTCATGAAGAAAGATAGAAAAAGGGATACAAGTAGTTATGGAAGGGGAAAGCTGAAGTAATTTTAGGCTTTAAAAAACTCTAGGAGTTTTTAAACTCCTTTTAAATTATCCTTATGCTGAGTTTTGCATTAGACAGCCACATCAACAAAATGGATTTGTATCCTTTGACAAAGCTGCTTGATTTTCAGGATCATGCTTTAGTATAAGATCACGTTTTTTTGCAAGCCCTTGTTTTGACAAAATCTTAGGTCTGGGAGTACCACGTAAAGCTCTAGAAGCCTAAATGTTCTGGGACAGGGTAACACCCCTGTGCTCTGCTCCGCTTAACAGCTATTGTGCACTAACAGGTTGTTCAGTCTTTTTGTGAAGCTTAATGTAGTCTATAGCCCATCCAGGGCTCCAGGGAGCAATTTCTTGTTATATTTGCTGTAGGGCTCTCTTGCCTTCCCTATATTAGGTTCCCTTCCCTCTCTGGAAGATAATAATAAGAACCGTTTCTGTAAGCCACAGAAAGTGTAACTAAATGAAAAAGTGGAGTTTCTAGGCACCACTAGATGGTGCTTACTGATTGCTCTTGCTGGGAAAATAGCGTTACTTATCCGGGAAAACAGAGAGCAGGAAAGGTGTGGGGTGAGGAATCGGGCAGCTGGTGGCAGAGCAGAACGGTTCCACTCCTGCCTGGGGATGTGAGGGCAGGTGGTCCTCTGCTCATAGGCAGACAGGCCTATTCCTCAAAAACCCTTGACAGAAAGCCTCTGCAAGGACAGCAGCACCAAGTTCACAAGTCAAAGTTGGTTTGTTGTATTCTTTTGTTGAAAGATCTAAGGCTATGGAAGCATTTACCTCCCCGTTATGTGACACACTTCCATTCTCCCAATAAATGAAGATGCTTAGAAGGGAGAGTTAACTTCTGACTTGGCATAAACTGATTAGTTTTTTCTTCTTTCAGCATAGGAGGAAATTTAGTAACTTATACTTGTTATAAGTCCATGCAATTAGATGAACAACCGGTGGGGAATTGATCCCTTGATCCTGTAGTCTCTTAGTGATCTGAAGGAATTGCAGTAATCAATTAAAAAGCCAAATGTGGAGGAAAATATCCAAAGGGTCTAGGATTCAGATATGTTTGTTTTAGTTAATATTGCTACTGCAAAGCAAGCAGGAAAATAGATGTCTTCCCTAAAAAAAAGCAACGATTTTTTACTTCTGAGTACCTCAAATATCATCATACGTATTTTTAAATTTTAAAATAGTATTTTTATTTCGTGCAACCATGAGCTTTAGTTCTGTCATATTTTTAGCTTTTCCAGAAAAAAGGAAGGCCTAGGCTCTTCCTTTGTTAAAATAGGTTATAAAGTTGAGATCAGAGTAGCTTGGACGTATGCTTATTACCAGCCTGGCCTTCTGGCTGCATTCACGTATAGAGCGTGAATACAGCTGAACGCAAAAATATCGAATGATACAGACCAAATAGATTGACTCAGACGTAGATTTACCAGAAAGGCCATAATAGGTTCACTTTTCTACTGTCATCATCCCCTGGTTCTCCTCTGTTGTAGCGTTGCCAGCTCATATTTTCTTCAGTCGCGGAGTAACCAAGGGGTGGATGAGAGTACATACAGTTGAAAGGCCTCTGCTTTGCCATTCACCTCAGGTCTGTGTCTGCCTGAGGACTAGTGTATTATCAGAGATACCTCCCTAAGAGGGATTCTTCTGAAATGATCAGTGCTAGATTCTGGCTTGCGTAAATCTGGGGTTACATATATAAATGTGCTTTTTCAAGGACTATGACTCAAGTCAGACTGCTGTCTGTCACTTGTCTGAATGACAAGTACTTCTGCAGAACAGACAAATATTTGACCATGTACTCACTGTACTAGGGTTCAGCTTTATCTTGACTTATTTTTTCTTCCTGCTTTTCCTCTTACTCCAGTGCTGCTATAATAATCATACTGCTAAAATAAGCATGCTTTCTGCTCATGGATGAAAGCCTCAGTTCCAAGAAATATCATTCTTTGCCATCGTTTTTCAGTGCTGTGGTTTATACCAAGGCTGGTGGGGAAGAGTAACCAGGTCGAGGGAATTCCTCGAGGGAAAGGTGTGTGCTTTCTTGTGGTACATATGCAAGACAGGATGTTGCTATGTTTAGCTTGGGTTCCTTTTGGCAATAAAATATTTTCCATAAAATATTCTCCATAAACTCCAGGTGGATCTTTGAAACACATCCAGAATATTTTGATTCCAATAAAAAGCACAGGGAAAAAATCAAGGTACTGTACACCATGTTGGGAACATATGATGTGAAAATATGTAAAGCTTCAAAAATCAATTGGTTTGGGTAGTAAAAGGGAACCCTGGAGTTATGAAGTCAGTAAAAACATAATCCATAAAATAGTAATGCTGTCACCCATTATTAATTACTTTTATTTTATCTGTCTGTGGTGCCTACATTTCATAAAGGATAATTGTTGGCGGGAAAGGTCTAGAAAGGCTTAGAAAATGTTTATGAGGCTAATTCAGGAAAACGTATGTAGCAAAACTAACGTGCAGTTTGTTTATGGGAGATAAGTAATGTACTATAGTATTCCACAAGGTGCTGCGTCTACTGCTGGATGGCTCTCTAACCTAAGAAAAATTTCATATACACAGTGCTTGGCACCTCAAGCGAGACAAAGTCTGACTAAAAATTGAGTTCCAGCTCCCAACAGTGAGGATAATTGATTAATGGGATAACTAATTGCAGGGAGGACATGAGGACTTTGTGATTTGAATGTTGACTAAAAACCTGGCTCTCATTCTCAAAATGCTGTATATTCCAAAGATGTGTCTGGGTTTGATGCAGAAACTTCAACAGAAGTTTTAGGTCTGGTCTGTAGAGGGCGAACTTCAGTCTCTGAAATCAAGTGATAATAGAAGAACAACTGATTTGATAAAAGTACGATTGGGTAGACTACTTAGTAGGAACAAGGGATTTTTGTAATGTAGCACAGGTGAGGCTGAGTTCGGAATAATGAGTTTTGCACACTGACACCAGTCACTAGAAAGCATGTGCACTTAGGTGTTCACTGGAGGTCAGCAATGCAGAGAAGGCAGCAAAAGATTTCTGCTGTGCCTTGTTGGTTTTACGCTAGGATAGGCTTGCTGTGAGAGGTGAGCCTAAGATCCCCAATGTGGATCACAGAGCTGTGCTTTCTCTGGTTCTCGTCTTTCATGAGATGTGAAATACTAAAAGGATCTGCTGTCATCTATGATCTTACAGCTCGGTACTGTTCTCTCTCCATTGTGATGGCAAGTGAGCTCACTGGTTTGGTTACCTGTCTATAGTAGGACACGTCCCTTTGTCCATGCACCTCAAGGACTGTGTTGATGCTCAGTCCTATATGACAGCAGTCAGTTGTCTTCTGACCATATAAATGTGTTTTCCATCCACGTTTCCTTCCTTTTTGGAGTTCAGAGCCCCTTGCTTGCCTCAGGTGTATATTTCTAGCTGAGTTTGCTCAATTGTGATTATAAATAAATGTCGTGGTATGGCTCGCAAGTAGTGGTGGAATTTACTGTTAAGGCCTTATTGTGTAGCTGCTTTCCTCAGATTAGAAATGGAGGCAGTGTTTCTCATGCAGAGCTGTTATGGTGACTGGAAAAGTCAGCTGGAGTGAAAGGCAGCTATCTTGGTCTATGCCACTTTGAGGTATATCTTCTTAGGTTCCCTCAAAAACTGACTTCTCAGCTGTGCTGAGAAGACTTCACAGCATTTCTTCTCTGCCTGCAGAACAGGGCTTGCTCAAAGAGACTTACTGTGTCTCTCCAGCCCAAGTAGACAACTTCTGTAGGGAAATTAGAGGTCTCTGATTGTGTCAATGTAGGATGGTCCTCTGAAGAACACCAGGTTCAGAGAAGAATGGAAGGTGTGACTTTGAACGCTGCAGTTTCTACTTTCATCTAGCTTGTGATTGTGCGGTGCTTCCATTGAATAGGCCCCTATAATTCTTGCAGGAGAGCTCTGCTCTGTGGTCATAAGCAGTTTCCAGAGTTCTTTAAAATTCATGCTCTACAAAATAGCCTCTGAGAGATTGCATTTGCAGGTGTACTACCTTGATTGGCCTCTATGTGATTCTCAGAAACCTGAGCAGTTTCTCCAGCTGTTAGTGTTCCTTGAGAGAGACGCAGCTGTCTGCTGAAGTTTCTCTGAAGACTAGCTGGTCTTCAGAGAAACTGAGATTCCCTGGCCCTACAGTTATGCAAGGAGTGAGCACAAAAGGCTATGTTAAATGGATTTTTCTCAGTGCTGCTGTGTCCTGCAAGATAATGCATACAATGGCCAGAGACCTGAGATGGGAACTTCACTTCTTTCTCCTACTGGTGGTTGGAAATTAACCTCAATGATGTTTTGAAGATTCCATAGCTTCTAGATGTTGTAAGACTTATCTGTACCTACAGGAACACCCAATGGATTTTCATATTTATATCTCACGCACACACTATACAAAGAGAAGCAGAGTGCTTTGTGTATTCTGCTCAGCCCAACTTTGACTGCATCCACACAACAAAGTCAATCCAAAGACTTTAGGAATAGTGACCTATGAATTGCTGGCACCTTCATGCCTGGAAACCTGGCTAGGGAATCCAGTGTTTGAAACCAAGCAGGAGGCTGGTTGGATGAACAATGTGATTTTATTCATAACAAACAGAATATCTGCTTCATCAATCAAAATCAAGTTATGAGACTTCTAAAGCATCCCTGGTTATTTCTCAGGATAACCTTTCAGTAATCCTGAAACTACTAACATTTGAGGAAATAGGGAGTGAAAACTGATGTGGCTGTGCTCAGGGCTGTATGGCTCCCAGCAGGGTCCCCTGCCTGAAGAGGGGATGTGCAACACCTAAGGAACAGAAAATGCTTCTTTAATCGTGAGAGGTGGGTGGAAGAGCAGTTTAATTCCTGAGGAAGACCACTATAGCACTTTGAAAACTACATGGAAAAAGAGACTAACCAACAGTTTGGGTTGCAATAACTAGGTTTAGTAACTCACAGGATTGAATACCTGTGTCACTGTAGGTAGTACGTTTAGCCTGCCTGTTCTTCTGTTAGATTTTGCTTTGCTAAATGGCTAAGTGGCTAAATTCCCACTTCAACAAAACATTGTTACACTGTGAAGCATTTGGCCACTCTCAACTTCAACTGGTCTGGAAGGGCATAAAGTCCAAACAGTTCATCCCATCACGCAACTTTGGGCTCAGGAAATTGAACTCCTCATTGGTTGATAGATCATTGTATGACTGATAGACCAAAACATGACTGAGCTAAGTTCATGCTTCCCTGTTGAATCTTGAAGAGTTATGCAGTGTGTCTTTCTTACAGCTACCTCCTTTGAATGCACATTTTCTGCTGTAGTGTGAAAGGGGAGTTACTGAATAGCTTCTTGGCAAAAGTCACGTTATTTACACAGAGCAGGGACTCAGTTAAAGAGAAGTTGATTAGTAGGTGCATTATAACCACAATAGCTTAAGTTTTGTGGTGATGAAGAAACCATTCTGGAAGGCAGGTACTTGCATAGCATGTGGGGATATGATGGAATAAGGGGATGTTGTAATTCTTCTTTCTTAGGCTGCTGAAGCTTTTATTTGTGAGATATGTAAAGAAAATACATATCTTAAGTTTCCTTTGTGTTAGCTTGACAGTCTAGCATCATGGATGACAAATGGAAGCAAGGTGGCATTTGCTTTAAATTTGCATTTAGTTAAATGGGTTCTGATGTCTGAAGACAATACCTTAAATTTGTCATGTGTTGGGTTTTTTTTCCCCCTCATTCTTCTTTGCTGTCTTTTTCTCTGCAAGACTTGCTTTGATAAACTGGTAAATTGCTTCTTGGAAACCCATTGGCTTCTGCTGCTCATTCTCCTGACATAAAAATGAAATATGGCTTTTGCTTTAGTGTGCTAAACATCAGAGAGGTCTTCTCTCACCAGCTTTCCCCCACTGCAACTCTGTTCATTTACAGCTCAGTTACATTAACTTACAGCATGAGAGAAGCTTTTGAAACCACAGATTAATATCTGGACTTTGTTGACTTGTCCTTTCTTTCTGAATAGCTGTTTTCACTTTCATGTATTTTTCTGCAAGGTCATTTCGGTTCAAGCTTTCTGAAAAACAGCAAAACTCCTGAAACTCTGGTAGTACTTGTGTAGCAGTCAAAGACAGCATTGTTGCTTCAATTAAAACAGCACAGACCCCAGTGGCCTTTAATAATGACTTAATTTCTCTGTGCTGTTCTTGCAGTACCTATTGAATGTCAGTGTAAATCAAAATGTGACTGCACTTTGTTATTGCTGCAGAACCTAGGAGGAGAAATTTTGGTTGAAAAGCTTCATGTAAAGCATTGCTGCTCTTTAATGAGGCTACAATGTTAGGTTTGTTAATAATGTCAGCTAGAGCTGCTCACACTGCAAGGGCTGGGTAAGTGTATGCATCGTTTCTTCTACATTTTATTTTGGTGATGACGGTAACTGCTACAGAAGCTTTATCAATTATAATTGCAGCTGCATTCCAGAGGCAATATTTTGGCACAGTAATAAAAAGGTTATTTGGACAAGTAAAATTGAGATGCGTGTGTGGGTACCTGGGGCACAGTTACAATCAGTCTAATAAATTATTCGTGTCCAGGAGTGTCCCTGGGTATCAAGACCAACTGGCATGGAGTGGACTATCTCTGTGACAGTAAATACTGATGGTTTGCACAGGCTGCCTATTGAGAATAGTCCTAGCAATGCCCTCGTTGGTCAGTGTCTTAGGTGCAAGTTTGCAAGCAAGGACATAGAAATGTCCTCCAGTCAAAGATTCTGTATTGAACTGCAGTTATCATATGCTGGGAATTATTTTCTCAGCCTAATTAAAAATTTAAAACAAGAGAAGGAAAAAGCACAATCTGATGTAACTGGCATCAATGCACACTTTGAATGGTGTTGCTCAAAATATATCATGCTTGAACAGAGAACAGGGGATGCTAGGAATCAGGCTCTGGAATATTTTGCTTTTTTATGCAGGCTGAGAGGAGGGAGAAGGGGAGGAAGATGGATTTCCAGTCCTAGGCAAATGCAGCATACAGTGAATTATGCTGTTCACAAAACAATCAGCAGTGCTGGGAGTGGGAGAGCTGCGAGGGGAGGAAGCAGGACGCCAGTTCCAGGAAACAGTGTCCTTGCACTTGGGTGGACACTGCCAAGCACGCGGGATTTCTTTGTTACTGCAGATCATGGTTTGTGTGTGATGTCTGAGGTGTTCAGTATTGGCTGAGCAGCAGGACTGAAGGTGTGGTCTCCTTGATAGCAAACCTCCTTTCAAAGAGCCTTGTTTCTGTCCTCTGAGTATCTTAATCTTGCATTCAGTTGATTCATTTCTTTTTGCAGTCAACAGCCTCTTGTCATCCTTTATTTCTTAGAGCAAGATATTTGCACTCCACTTGTCCTTGTGGGATACCCAGAAACAAGCACCAAAGATGTCCCCCATAGCATTACTGTCTCTCTAAGGTTGACTTTCACACAGAGGGAAATGTTAATAGCACTGCAGGAAAACTAAGCTTCCACTTGTAGCTCTGGTTTATGTTCTGTGGCTTCATGGCTAAAAGAAGAATATTTATCATCCGCAATTCTTAATGATTGTAAAGCCATACTTCTTTTGAGGAAACCTAGAACCACTGAAATGCAAGACCACAAATGTTCATCTTGCACTTCCAGTGAAGAGATTTGCAGGCAACCTTATAGGTAACTAAAGGTGGCAATTGCTATCCCAGCATTTGACTCAGAAAAATTCTTCAGGCTAGCTAATCCAGCAAATTTATAGTCATTCATTTCATACCTCATATTCAGGATTGTGGCTTTTTCCCAGTAAACCTTTAAATGAAAAAGTGAAAGATGGCCCTGAGTTACTTCTTCTTGGTCATTGGTAAGAGCAGGGCATCAGCACAGCTACCAAGACTTGGCAGTGCCATTGTACATACCATGCAATACTGTCTTCTGGTCCCTGAGCTGTGGCAATAGGCAAAAAACGCAAGACTGGAAATGCCAGGCTCTTTGTAAGTTGGTGTTATCCCTTGGGTGGAAAGTTTTGATTTGAGTGGAGATAAGTGACAAACACTGGGACACTTGGATGCGCAGGATGCAGTTCCCTGATGTTTTGCCTCTAGTAAGTACTCCAATATGCACTGCAAAAGAAGAAACTCAAGTCCGTTTTTGCATCCACGGGGATACAAATACTTGCATTCAAGCTGTAGTAATGATATTTTTCACCACTTCCCTCAGTATTGTAGCTTCTGTAAATATTTAAACACACATGCATGCCCACATATTTTTACAATAAACAATTTGAAATTCCTGTTTCTCAAAAGGTGTGATTAAAAAAATACAAAAAACCTGCAAAACTTTCCCTTCCAAGTCTCTAGCTGCCCTTTCAGTGTGACATATCTGTTTCAGAACAAGCTGTGCAGTTCTGCATACCTACCCAGTCACTCTAGTTAGCCATGGTTGATTTGCCTTTATTTCTATTTTGCTCCCTCTGTTTAAGGTTGGAATAGTTCTTTATCAAAAGAAAAGACTTCCAGAGTTCCCTTAATATAATACATTTCTTCTACAACAACAAACTCTACTGTATTTTTTATATATTTGTATGGTAGTAAGAGGCCTTTCTTGACCATTGCCAAAGCAGAATGTGCTTATTTTATCTCCTATCACCTTTATCGCATCCCTTGTTGCTCCGGCTGATTATTTGAACTTTTATTTCATGTAGTAATTTATGTGTTGTAATAAATTAATTCTTGGCTTTCTTCCCTCCATTAATGCAGGAAAGTCTTTGTTGTACAAAGAGGTTATGTGTTTGCCAGATTTCACACAGCTCATTAAAAAAGAGCTTTAAATACTGTAAACAAATCAAGCCTCAACCCAAACAAAATGGAAGGGAATATGAGAAACCATGGTGGTTAACTTGCATATGAATCTATCTTTTTTGAACAGGCAGTCTTTTATTTTTTCCTAATTGTCAATCCCAAGATTTGGCCTTTTCTTTATTTCTTACTTGTGATGGGCGTATTAGAACCAGAGAGTTTTAACTCGGGGTAGGGGCTGCTCTGCCCTGGGTATTGTACACTTTTATAAAATTAGTGCTCTTTTGCCCTCCTTCCTTGAAGCAGAAGGTGTTTTCGTTTATTTTTCTTTATATACTTCCAGTTTTTATCTGGGACTGTATCTGGTTTTCTAGTGACCACAGTAAAATTCCTTGTATCATTATGGTTTGAAAGCCTGGAGGACATAAAGACATGTCAGAAATCATTAAAATGTAGAAGCTTCATCCACCCACAGTGGTTCCTGTTGATCCTTTTAACTTTCACTACAGTAAAGAATCCTGGGGTGTTTTCATTTTCTCTTTAATTAAAGCAGACAGAAGACTTCTCTGTGAGGTTCTGTGTCTGTTGAATTTCACACATTTTCTTACTTGAGTAAACAGACCCCATAAATAGGTATGGAGAAGAAATTGTTGCAGTTCTTTTTAGAAAATATAAACCTCTCCGAGTGTTTTACTCAGAGAGCTTAGCATGTAGTTGCACTGGGTGTATATCGCAAGATGATTTTGATCATCTGTTCTAAGTCTAGTGTTAAATGATGGAATTAAATGATGGAGATTGCCCTGCAATAACCACAAAGAAAGAACAGGTGCTATTGCTAAAACATTTGGACCTCTCACTGTTGCCTTTCCTTCTCTGTGAAGTATCTTAAAGCACACTGAATCTGAGAAGAGAAAAGAAGGTTGTGTGGTAACAGCATTTGCTGGAGATGTCTAAGGGCATCTGGGAGAGAGTTCTGAGGCTGGAAGGAATAGAAATCCTGAAGGTTTTGGTTACCCTCAATCCAAAACCTTAAGGAACTGGAGAGGAAAATATAGAAAATATACCAAAGATATAAATTATAAAGCCATGAAAATGGGAAAAATGTCCATCTTTTTGGCATTGTGTCATTCAGGCAGGAGGTCATTAGGCAGCAGCAGAAATAGAAACAATTAAGAAATGGGAAAGAACCCATGCTAGAGACCAGTGCAAGGTCTGTCTGAGCTGTAGATATGAAAATACTCTCCTGTTCAGAAGACAGGATTAACATGTGGTTTTACTTAAGTGCATTTGTGGAACAGTATCATAGAATTGTTTATGTTGGAAGGGACATTTAAGGTCACAGAATCTATCCGTTAACCTAACACTGCCAAAACCACCAATAAACCCCGTTCTTAAGCACCCTAGGTCGGAGTAGCTTAGACATACCTTAAGAAACGTTAGGGCTAACTCTGACTGAATAACTCCCAGAAAAATATCCCCAAAGAAGAATAAGCTATTTCCAAAATGATGCTGAAGTCACATTATTTATGATACCTCCAAATAGGATACCAAAGCTACTGAGTGGGAACAGTGGTCAATACCTACGCTGTCCTGCTGTGTCATTTGGTTCTTGCAATAGTGCCTAGTGCTGCAGCATACGCCCAGCTTTCTCTCAAATTTATTCTGGCTAGCCTGCTGCTCCTCTATCCTTCTCCTTTAACATGCTTTGAGAAAGATATTTAGCCATCAACATTAGGGAACATTCGTATTTTGGCTGTCTTATCAGTTGGTGAGTAATTCTTAATTAAAACATGACTTTTCTGTTAACGGTTTAAGTGGTTTTATTTTACAGCCTTATCCTTGGGAAGTGAGCTGGTTTTAAATACAGTGCTTTCTTGCCCACTGCAGACTGCTATTTGAAATGGTCCCCTAGGATATGTGTGCTTGTGAATGAATTTATTCCCTCACCTTTCTTCCATACAGAGCAAGGCTTCAATCAGCCCAAATGAAAGGATTTTGCATGACTACACCAGACTCCTTCCACATCAACTGCCCTCCACCCAGCCGGTTCATCACTTCCCTCCCTGCACAATTTCCCAACTACTACCTTGATCTTCATTCCTCCTGCCTCAGTCTGCCCATTGCAATGTCCTGAGTTTTGTGATAATGTTGAATGTGTCTCTGCCCAGAGCCAAGTTGGGCTGCCACAGCTGATATTGCTGCACAAGATTATGTAGTTGAGTTCTTTGCATCATGTAGAAAAAAATGTGTTTGTCCATCCAGCCTACCCATTTCTTTCAAGGAAATCCTTTCTTACTTTATTTCCTTATTCTAAAGGCTTTTCCATTGAGAGATAGACCATTTTATAAAATAGCAAAGTTTAGTAGCCAGAATTCATAATGCCCGTGACAGCATTTATTTTGGTTATTCTGGATATACATCACTTGGCCCACACCAAAGCAACATTTCACAGCAAGACATTGACTCCGAAGCCAAAGCCACTTTGGTCTTGGGTATATTCTAGGAAAGAAAACCTGAACCCACATGGTACCTTACAGGGTGGTTTCCACAGCATACTCTCTGGTCCTTTTTGTAGTTGCCTGGCAACCAGGGAAGGCAGGAGGAGGAGGAGGATGTGAGAGCATGGAGGCACCTGAAGAAGCAGATTCTCTGTACCAAACTGGCCAAATCAGCTCTTGGTTCTCTTGAGCTACTCCATTGCAATAGGTCATCTGTACTGGCCCTTTTTACATGATTGTCTGCTGAAAGTGGTGATGATGATCCTGCTTTAATTTTAGGCGAGTTTTACCCTAATATGAGTCCTTTGCCATTGCCAGAACTATTCTTATTGAATGGGAATAAGTGAGGTAAGAAGCATGATTTGATCAGTGCACAAAAGCTTATCTGTGGTAGCTTAGCTACGTCATGTGATTGAGCCTCTTCCAAGGCTTTTAGCCCCTGGGCTTAAAGGAAGCCAAAGGAGAATTCAGCTCAGCTGTTCCTTCTGAACATGATGTTTAGCCTCAGATTTTGTACCAGGTGTTCTCCCCACTTGTTAAAAGGGCTAAAAACCCTAGAAGATGAAGTCATTTTTTTGAATTCAATAAACCAACCAAACAAAAAGGCGAAAGTTTCTATCTTCAGTTAAACATGTCCAGTGGAGGATTTGTAGTTTGGATGAAAATAGCCTTAGAGGCAATAGAGATGTGAGAGAAAGAAGTGAAAGCTATACTCTGTGAGTTAAAAGCTATTGACATATATCTCACTTTCTTATGAGTATCTTGACTGTTGGTCACCCATTCAGTCTGTGGCCCAATGTTACAGGAGTCTCTATATAGTAGACTAATTTATGCAGGAGGTATAATGAGCAGGAGCTCTTTCTCAATAGCTCTCAATAAACGCTCGGTGCATTTCCTTTCTGCTTTGAGGAGGGCCAGAGATGATTCTTCAATTTGCTTTGATCAGGTTTGGGCCTTCTATTTCCTGAGTCCTAAATGATTGCCAAACCTTTGGGATACTCCTATGCTGACATGGAATTAGGGCATGTCTCTCTCTTTTCTAAGCTTTGGGAGGGGAAATCCGTCCCATCAGTAAAAAAAGAATATTTTTTTTACCTTGGAAACTTCAACAGCCTAGGAAGAGTTTTTTGTAAAATACGGCAGTTGACCTGGTGAATAAGTAGTATATTTGTATTTTTAAAGTTGAAAGCTATTAAACAGATTCTCACTCAGATAACTTCAAATAATTCAAATAAGATATTTGTGTTTTGTGTTAGAATAACACAGTGGGATAAAATATGGCTTTTAAGACCTCATATTGCTGTGGTGTCTGAGACGGCAAGAAGGCACTGCAACCAATAAACATTATAGAAAAATGTTACTAAAGTAAAGAATGACAGTAGAAGAATTGTTTGTTTTTTCCCTAGATTAAGACATGATACCTTGAAGGTCATGAAAAGTTTATTAAAATCAGAAATTATTGTTATTGAAGAATGAAATATTCTTTTAATTAGGAACATATTTGGAACACTGAAAGATTTTTTTCAGTGGGACAGTAATATACTTCTTATAGAGAACACTGTATGTATATACAGGAACGGTGAATCTTCTGGACAATTCCTCAGTCTGACTAGGTGAAATGAAGCTTGTCCCAAAGTCATCTCACTTCAAAAAAATAACAGCCCAACTCTTCCCAAGAGTTCATTCGTGTTCTCCTGGGCATTGTCCTTTCCTTCTTCTCTCTCTAACCCTGCCCTCTATTCCTCAGATTTATATCTGTGGAACCTGTCACTTGAATGTTTCTGCTGTAACAACATCCCAAGAGCGTTTGCCAAACTGATGGCTGTTAAAGAGGGCGTCACAATTCATTCAGCATGAAAAAAAAATGCTCCGTTCAACCTCTTATCTCGGCCATTTATTGTGGGTCCAAAACAAGACTATGTACTTTATTTGCACTTCAACCTTCTCCTGCTGCTATAATATCGTTAGCTGATAAATGCTTTCTGCAGGGCTTTGCAGGATACCAGGAAGGAGCAGGAGGAGGACATAAAAAGAAATAGCTAGTCTCGTTTGCAAGTTGATAACCAATTAAAGACTTGCTCTAAGGCTGAACCTTATTAGCAACCTATAAAAGTAGTACCCAAGCACAAGGAAGACGCCCCCATCAGAAGATTGTTAATTCCAACTCAAGTTGCTGGAAATATTGCCACAGCATCCCAAGGCAGATTGACAGTCAGTCTTGTGACTTAAAGGGTGGGCAGGACATTAGACAAGACAGTACTTATACCTTGAAAATGCATACTTTTTATTAGGTTTTTTTCATAATTTCTTTAACTTTTCGATTTCTGTAATAGGTATGGATTTGCTTTTCGAATTTCCTATTTGGAGTATAACACAATACAATCCTATATCTCTCCATAAATTTCTCAATTGCTTCTTATTCTCATTTCTAAACAAACTTTCCCTCATCTGGGGATGAAGAGGGGGAGGAGAAACTTTCACATATTACCCCATTTGCCTGTGTGTTTAATTTTATCTAATTTTAAAAATGTTCCTACCTTCTTTCTAAAAGGGACTTATGCTCAGTGAGGCATATTTTTCAAAGGAGAACACCAAAGCTTTCAATGGCAATAAATTGTCTGATCAAAAATAATTATGAGGAAAGAGAGATCTTCCACATAAACTACAAAACTTTCTGGAATTAAAAAAAAAAAACCAACAAAACCCACCAAGTGTTCTTTGCTTTCATCCAAAAATACCTCAGCTATTGCAATTGAGAACCAAAAGCCTTTACTGAAAAAATCCTACTAAAATAGTGATTTTCTTAGAAGACTTTCAACAGAATAAATTTTCAGCTGGAAAAAAAGAAATACACAGAGAACAAGCTTTGGAAAACATTCAACAATCCTACTAAGGATTTAATTCCTGAAAAAGAACTTAAGCAGTCTGTCTTCCATTAGCTCAGCCTGTTGGCTTCTTCTGAAACCTTTGATCCTGTTTTTTGTCCTGCCATTTTGTTCTCTTATTTGATTTAATTAATTTCTTAGGGTTGGTGGAAGACTTTACTCAGCTTATTCCAGCTTTTGGAGGGTTTTCATGAGCAGTGGCTGGGAGTCTGTTTCCTCCTCTCCCTCCCCATCTACTCTGTGGAAGTCATCATTCGCCTTTACTGCACCCCAGAGTCACAATTTGCCTTTTGAGCCAGTGCTTGTCTGCAATGAAGCCTCAGGAAGGAGCCTATTTCTCCCACCCTGCCTCGTGTGTGTTTATACACTACTGCTGCCACTTCTGTGTTCACTCTGTGGAGCCCAAGACTGAGCACCTCTTACTAGAAGTAAATTCACATTAGTGCTGGGAGATTTGACTTGTGCCCTCTTTAGCCAAAACTTTGCTCCCGATTACTAAACTCTTTGTCAGGGAGGCTTTGATGCTAGGAATTAACTTGAAAGGGTTATATTGATGGAGCAGAGCTCTCCATTGAAGTTTCCCCCCCACCCCCCATCTCCTGAATTTTGAGCAGATTCTGTAGTTGTCATGGTAACAGCCTAATTTGCTCTCTTTGTGCTTTAAGTAAGCATCATGATAAATGATGCTAAACCATCCTGAGTTTGGGTAGTGACACTGGGCAACTTGCCATGTGGCTTAATTTAATTGCTCTGAAGCTGTCGCCAAGTGTATAATTCAAGGTTTCCTTTTAACAAAAAATTTCTGGAAAGTTTGGATGGCTGCAAGGGAAAGAGGTTGGGGAAAATAGCAGCTGCCGTTCTTCAAAAGTGAAGCATCTCCAGGAGCAGGAGGGCAGTTTTGTCTTTTTTTTTTTGGCAGAGAAATCAGTCATAGACAAAGGCAAAAACTTGGTCAAGACTATTTTCTCTCCTCAGATCACCTTATAACTTGGTGGAAAAGGCATAAACACCCACAATTGCTGTGTCCTATTCTCCTGGGGACGGCAGCAGGACTTTCCATCCTGCACTGGAGCTGTGACAGAGGTAGACAGCCCAGCAATTTAGAAGGTGGCCATAGCTGTGTGTCATTCCATCTTCCTGCCAGTCCTTTCATATGAAAGCAATATCTAAAGAAAGACATTGCCTTTAGGAAAACTGCTGGTCAGCCTTTGTAGGTATGCTGGTACTTGGGCTTGACTTCAACCTCGTGTCCCTGCTGCCCAGAGAGGCAGGGCTAAGGGATACCCAGCCAACCAGTCCTGGAAGATAAGCCAAACCGAGCGCGCTGGTGTAAGAGTTGAAGGATTTTGGAGTCTAGTGTGAATTTGAACCTCACATGATTATGATAGTAGGTGTATAGGCTCTGTTGAGTAAATATTAGCACAGAGGAAGCAGAGTGCAAAGGGTGTTCTTGGACTCTAAGGGATGCAGTCCCTTAAGGGAAGAAGAATGGCTTCTTCATCATGACTACTTTTCAATTATGCTGGAATTATATGGCTGTTTCTAAATACTGTGCAGGTGAACATGACAAAAACAGCTTTCACTATTACAGTGAACAGTTATTAAAAAGCCCTGTTGGCTGCTTGTTCTGATTTGGGGGTGGAGGGGCTTGTCCCACTCAGATCCTCCACTTTTATCATTGCTTCTCATAATGAAAAAACTCTTCAGGCAAATGAGGTGGTCTGAGGCTTGACTTAGATATTGGTGACCCTGTTCAAACAAAGCATGCCCTGAAGAAAGAGAGCAGTGTTCATGTTGAGAAAACTGCTGTTTGGGATATATAGGTGTTCTGGCCAAAAACGTCCACTTTGTGTTTTTTTGACATAGGCATTCAAACTCCCACTGCAGGCATGTGAAATCACAGTCCCCGCGTGGTGTGTACACGAGCCCTTCTCTTTCAGGAACAATGTACTTGCATCCCTTGTGTGCCTGAACCGATGAAGATGACAGCGCAGTTGCTGAACAGAACATATCAGCATACAAGGCAGACTCTCCCACTTCCCTGTGATCTGCTCGTCTTGTCACTCCCTTCTGCACAATGGTTTTAATTCTTTTTTCGCATCTTGCATTCAGGAAAGAGGCAAAGTGTTCGATGTGCTGCAGTATCCCTTTGCCTGGTCAGAAGTCTCTGCATCCACTGAGATGGTAATGACCGTTCCCCAGGTTGTGGGCTGGGGATGGATGTACAACAATAAGAAGGGGATGCCATGGCTTTAGGGGGAGAAGAGGGATGGAATGGGAAACAAAAGTGGGTAATCTAAGGTCTCCTTTTCAGGAGAGTGACAGATTCTGGTTTCTTTATCCGCCTCTCTTTGATAAAATCCTGCCAGTGGGGGTGAAGTCTGTGATACCAGAGCCTGCACACCCTTGTTGTTTTACTAAATTATTCATCCTGTTCCTGTGATAATATAGTTATAAGGAGGAGCCTAATTGAATTTACTGTCTGGCTTTGGCCAATAGGGCAATAAGTATCCAGCAGAACGGGATGACGGTGAATCCTGCTGGTGTGCTGTGAATGTGAAGCAGGAGGGACTGGCAGTTTGTGTGCAGGAGGGAAAGCGAATAGGTCCAGGGCTCCCGGATTAGCAGACTAAGGAAAGGTAAGGAAGCAAGCGGGAATGGGATTTGCAGAATTGTATATCGACTCTGTGCTGCAAGGGAGGGTGGTTTTGTTTATAGAAAAGCACTCTGCAGGCGTTTTCCTGCAGGGTTTGGAAGGAATAGGAATGTGTATGGTGGCATTTGCTCAGTGCATGTACCTTGTGCCTTTGTCTTTTTACGTGCTGCAGGGGTTTATAATATTGCATGTTAATTGTGTACGTCTGTATGGAGATGCCTGTGTTTTCTGTGGCTAGAGTAGCAATGTATTAAGCCTTTGCATTATAAATGTAATGAAAGGAGTTAAAAGGGAGAAATTACCGCATGGATAGTGTGGGGAAACATTAATGCTTTCTGGTTTGATTGAAAATTGAAATGCTGAGGCTCTTAGTGAGCTGTTTGCAAACAAAAAAGAGCAATCGTGTGTGCATCTGCCTGTGTATCAGATCTGCAGCAAAATGTGAAAATGAGAAAGAGGAGGTCAGACTGGAGCACTAGTCATGGCAGGTGGAGATAAATTGCAAGCAATCTGTGTAATCAGATTCTCTAACATGGAGAGTGGAGTGAGTAGGAAAATGGATTAAGCCTATCTGCTGAGCCAGCTACACCTGGAAAGAAAGGGGGTGGGAGTGGGAGTGGATCTGGGCAGGTTATCTGAATGGTTAGAAGCTGATGATCAAACTGTCCTGTTTTCCTGCTGCTAAAGTGATAAACTATTTATTTGCTTCCACAGATTTTACATCTCCTTTTTAATGATGCAAAGAAAGGGTGAGCTTCTCTGAGGATGAGGTTAGAACCCACAAATTAATATTATCTTGAAGAGTAGGAGCACATCAAGCAAATTAGTCTCAGCTTTTCCCTTTGTTTCACTGCCTTTGCTCTGATAACAAGTGACTGCTAAACAGACAAGGGAAGGTGAGGGAAGCTGGATTAAAAATGTGACAAGCGGCATTAAGCCATGCAGGCAGGGAATGTTGTTTTTAGTAATGATGCTATAATCGCACTCCTGCACCTTACATCTTTGCAAGCCTTTAAGACAAGGCTGTCCCGAGCTGGGTAATCATAGCCCAGTCACTAACCAGAAGGGGGATCGCAGCTTGCTATAAGGCATTAACAGGTTTAGCTGCCTCTGACGTTTTCACCATCTCAGTCTTTTTAAGCCAGGATGCAGAGGAAGGTCGTGAGACAAAGATGCTGCTCACCTGTGGATCTCTCATCTCAGTTGGAAACTAACTCTTATGATGAGTGCTGGGGGGGGTTATGTTTTTTCTGCTTCCTCAGAAACCAATAGCTAGAGGCTCCCTCTGAGAAGAGCAGCAAGGCATAGAGCCCCACAGGGACAAGTAACAAAATGGCTTGTATTGCATTAATCAAATCTGTTTGCCCAGATAAGTTCTCCTTCCTCCCTGACACCAAATCTCTTGGGTTTGCTTTCCCTACTCAAACTCCTTTCTTTTCTGTGGTTTTCTCATGTAGCCCAAAGATAGGAAAATACAAACATGACTGATATTCCCATCAGGGAGCAGCTCCCTGCTCAAATCTACCCTTAGCCGAGGAGCATCACCGTGTCTCTGAGATGTGCTGCTGGGGGTGGCCGGCTGAGTCTTACCCCCTCCGTCTCACAACTTGTGCATGTGCTCCAAGCGAGACCGAAGGGACACTCACCTGGCACAGGTATAAAAAGACTCCACCTTATGGAGGATATTTGATTTCTATTTGATGATAGAAAGCCCAAAAGTAATGTGCAGCAGCTTCTGGTAGGATGAAGCCATGCTCTCCTTATCTCACCTGGAATAGCTGACTGAAAAACATATTTAAGACAGGGCATATATTGTAGTCTAGGGTTGGGTTTTTTGTCTCTGGATTTCTCATGCCTCTTTCCTGTCCTCCAACTCCTCTGAGTCAGCAAAAGTCTTGGTCATAGTTGAGTTTGACTCCACCTTTCCAAGCACTAAAAGCAACAGAGTGCACTAAGAAAGGAAACAAACCAAGCTTTACCATCTGAAAACAAACTCCCTGATGTAATTTACTTCTCTCCCCTTACCTCTGCCCCTAGCAGCAGAGGGATAATTAAATAACATCTGGAGAATCCATCTCTTTGCACGTCAGAGGAAGTCTGTTTCAGGATGCTCATCTTCCCTGGGAGAGGCGCAGGCAGGAGAAGCATCCCTCTGATGCTGCAGCAGTGGTAGCCTGGCATTCACTTGCAGCGTTTATCACCAATTGGGTGACTACACTGTTTGCTGCTGTCCTCCAAGTCAACAGCAAGGCTCAGGAATGGGCGAAACGCCAGCGTATTCCCAAGGAAGCTTACATCACTGCCAATTCTCTGATGCCAAAGACTGTGCTGGAAACATAGGTCGCTTTCGCCATTAATTGCCCAGATGATTAATTCATGCAATGATATCATTTTCCTGGGTGCAGGTTAGGAGGCTACGTAGTCTAGCAATGAGGGGTCTGATGGGATGCAAAACTTGTGCTCCTTATTGATGTTAATGCTAATTGCAACGAACTAACGACAGCGTCCTCCACATCATGCTTTCTCCCCCAGAAAGGGTACCATTTTTCTCTGGCTCAACTTTCCTCACTTTTTTTAAACCTTTTTTCTTTTTTTCTTTTTTTTTCGAGGTGGGAAGAGGGGAAAGGTGTAGGGGAGGAATGTGATGTGTGGGCAATTGCCCTTATGGGATTTGTAGTACTGCAAATTCTACCCTAGAAGACTGAAACACAGTGCCCTTAGCTTTCATAGCTCCTCTACAATAAAGACTGTTTCTTTAATTTTAACATTTAATTCAGGGTCTTTCCACGTTGAAAATCTTCCAAAAATTCCTTGTATTTATGTCATTTATATACTAGTTTCCGGCAAGAAAAAAGGTATAATTAGCCTCAAAAAAAAAAGGGGGGGCGGGGGGGAGAAAAGAGTTTGGTTCTTATTGCTCAGTGACTGATGTATTGTATTTTGTCATTCTACTCTCAGAGGATGCTGTTCTGTCTGTAAGGGTGCAGGATCACTTTTTAGACAGTCTGGAAATTCTTCGTAAGGCTGAGTTTTGCAATAAACACTCTAGGATGTTTCATTTTTTTTGAAGTGTTTAGACTAAAATTTCTTTTCATGCCTCTTTAATAGCTTAGCAAATAAGCACAGAATTCCCAGATTGGAATAACAAAGAGCTGCTCTGGCCCAGATACAATTAATAAAGGTAAAGGTGTGGCTTTTTTCTTGATCTGATAATTTATTGGTAACTCGAAATGTCAAACAAAACACCAGGGAATTTTCAGAGCTGTTGTAAGAGTGTTTTCTTTTAAACTACGTCACTGCACTGCCTTCTGTATCCCTCACCCTCACTCCAATGTTTTTCTTCTCCCCTCAGGCCTCTGTGTTTTCAGCTGGCTTGCATCCCCAGAGGTGTACAAAGACCTGAATCATAACTTTTCGAACAAACTCAGGGAAGACCAAAGGAAACCTCCCAATTTCTACATACACACATTATTTTTGGGATAAAATGGTTTCCTTTCTGTTTAAGCAGTGGTGAAGCCATGCTATCTCTCCATTCTGGATAATTTTTCACTTCTTCCCATCCTTCATTTGTTTTGGTATTGCCCTACTTCATCTAGAGATTAGAAAATGTCAAAGTATTTTCTTGAATGCTGACAAAGAGCAGAGATCTGATTAGCAATTGTAGGAGATCTGTTACTGGTTTAGTACTTAGACTAAACTTTCATCAAGGAAAATTAAGTGATTATGCAGAACTAACGATGTCTGTATTAAAGGCTGTCAGGTTCCAGATACTCATCTATTTTCTGTTTAATGAGAAATAATCCTACTGTGTCTGGGCAGATCAAATGCTAAAGCAAGGGTGCGATATGGCTTTGCTGCCATTAGCAGACTAGACTGGCCACAGGAAAGGTGGCCCAGGGCACATGCTTGTAATTTAGACCCTGCTCATAAAGGGGAAAAAATTAATGAGGAAAAGTAGGAGAAAGAGTCTGTGATGTGGCCTTCAGGGTGGAAATGCTCCTGGTGACAGCACTCTTGCAAAGGGCTAAATTCTGCACTGCCACCAGTGATGCGAAGGGAAAGAAAAGTTCGTCTGCTTCCTAGGGTGGCCGGTCATCAGCTGTCATAGGTGTGAAGCAAAGCAGATTAGAAGGGGTAGAAAAGACATCTTTTCCAGGCTTCCTGAAACTGGGAGTATTGCCTTCAAATCGCTTCTGAGAGTGTAACTTTAAAGGCACATTAAATTTTTCTGTGAACTATCAGACTTTTGAAGAAAGAAATTTTATTTCTGCCAAGCGTTGTGGATTTTGGCTGATTTATTTCATGCTCTCAGCACACACCAGAGCCATCACTTCTTTCATGTGTACTTCAACTGGGAAACCTGGAAAAGCATTGGCTCCTTTATTTCTTCTCAGACATAGAAGAAAACATATACATACCAAATTCTTTTATAAAATGGAAACCAGTGTCTTCAGCCAGGTCTTCGTGGTTTGGAATGGCTTGGATCAGCTCCTTCCAGTGTAAAAAGTGTGTTACTTCAAACCCTGCATTTTAATTTACGATTAATTTTACATTTAGTTGACAACGGCACAAACACAGAAGGAAAGATTTTTTTGCCTTGATGGTTCTAGTCCTTTAGAAACACAAAGCCATTTAAGAAAGCACATCTTGGTGAAAGTGGTAGCTAAAACCATTCGCGTTAGTTGGAGTAAAATAAGAGGTTAATTGATGCGTCGTTGCCATCCAAGTGAATATAGAAAGTCCTAGTCCACTGGGACTCAAGATTTCTAAGCCTGGTGAAAAAAAAAAGGCAGAAACGCCATACTTCTTATGTAGCCAATGCAAAATATTTTTAATCTAGAAGGACTGCTAGACTTTCACCAGCATTAAATTAACTTCATAAGCAAACAGAAGCAAACATATTTACATAGGACTATTAGCAAAGCAAAAGCAGCAGAACATTCAGGTCCAATATGATTCAGACCTGTAAAATCCACTGTTTATTGTAACATTCCTAATTTAGAGAAAATGTCTTTTTTTTTTTTTAATATAGGATATCTTTGCCCTGTGTAGTTGGCTTATTTTGTACACTACAATGACCGTATCTGTTACGTTGTCTTCTTCCTCCCTGACTTTAATCTGTAACTTGCCGGGTTTGGAGTAAGGATGAACAGCCCTTGTAGTAGTATATTGCAACCTAGGAATATGTCAAAGACCTTCTTGGCTGCTAGAAACACTTTCATTTGACTCTGCAGAAGAAGATAAACTCTAGAGGAAGATGCTAGAAAATATAGATCCTTCTCAGAGAAAGAAGTCAAGAAAATCAGGCGTTTTCTCTTTCAACATATCAGCACAGCACTGTTGTTTATCGCCACTGCGTAGTGCAGTGGACCAAAAAAACTGGAAATTTGGGATAAAGAATGGTGATGTAGTCCCAAAGGTCATGGACTGGATGTTTCTTTCCCTGAGTCACTGTATGCACCTCTGATGCATTATGGCTATGACAGGCAGCTTTCAGGGACTGCGGGCACAACGTGTGGGCAGGGGAACACGCTCAGCACCAAGCTGATTTCTGAAGTGGGCTTGACAAAACCAAATAGTGTGACATGTTAGGAAGTATTTATTCTTTTTTTAGCTCCAAAGTTATTTATTTTGTTGCTTCAAGATGAAATACGGTGCTTTCTGGTTGCTAAAGCGTTAATGCGCTTTGGTGAGAGGGGCTGGATGAAACACTGCACTCCCTCCAGCAGCGAAAGGCTGCTGTATTTAGCTTGAAGCATCTATCTAAAATAGGCCTGTGTGTATTTAGTTAATCTTGCAGGCAGGGTTTCTTACTTCAGCAGCCTTCTGAAGTTTCTTTTAATAGGAGAGAGAGGAGTAGGCGAGGCAGGGAGGATGCTGTTTTATATGAGAACTGAAAGAGGCTGTCAGGAATTAACATGAAGGTTACCTTGGTTTACTCAGGTCAACCTTAATAATTCACCAGAGCCTTTCTGTCAGGGCTTCCCCCACTGTTCCCCACAGGGACAGTTTTATGTATGAGAGTTTCTCGAGGCCATTCAACATGCTGGTTCCTAAGAAACAGGAGGCATAGGAGAAGATGGCGCCTGTCAAATGTAAGAGCTGACGATCCCTATTAATGTTCAGGAAGGCTTTTCCCAGGAACATTCTTTGATGTCTCCAACTCTAGGTCACAGGCCTCTGACTTTACATCTCATGCTCTGCCTTGAAAGAAAGTTCCACCGTGGTCAGGCTGTGTGACGACACACAGAAAGAGCAGGATGATGCCTTTAATTACCTGGGGCAGTTGTAGCTCTTCTGAAGTCACTAGCTGGCATCTCCCGCAAAAATCATGCCAGCCATGCAAGATCATCTGCCTTCCACTGTGAGCAGAAAGAGGGATCAGACCCAAGCCCCAAACCTTTTATTTCAATGAGAATCCCATTGAAATAGATGAGAATTTTGCTTGAGCTGAAAGGGAAGGACTTGACTCTCTACTTTCTGAGATTGTTGCTAGTTAAATAAGTAACATTGCGACTTTTTCTGTACACTCTGTTCTGCCTACTTGCATACAGTAATGGAGTTTGATAAATGTTTCAGTAAAGTAATGCAGTAATCAGAATATGATACAGGACATGAGCTTCTACCCTGCCGTGGCATTTCATCTTTTGTTCAGAAATGTCTTGTAGCCAGCTTTGGTTGCCTGGAAAAAATAATAGCAGTAAAATGCTGTTAAACTGTGATATCCAAACCCAATAATGCTCCTTCAACCTCACTCTTAGAAGTAGCCAGCCAGCAAAATTTCAGTCCAGCATGTGGACGTGCAAGGCCTAGCACTGGCATGTGAAGGTAATCCTCCACTTCAGTGGAGTACAGTGATGATACCAGATTTTCACATAACCCCATCACTGGGTCATGTTTGGGTACCAGTTTTGCATTGCAGTAGAGAGGAAAGGGGACAGAGATCCTTGTGTATAACCTGGTTTATTTCTAGAAGATCACACATGCACTAGTTTCTTACACAATTAACATTTTCTGGGTATCCAACACAGTTTTTGCAGTGATCTGAAATTGGCCTCTGACCTTCGCAATTCTCACTGGAGCTGAGAACTCTGTATATTATTCCTTGTTAAAAGTAATACACTTTTCAGATAGATTTATTTTTAAACAGCTGCTGTACTTGCTTTGTATATTATAGAACACCTCTGCAATCTGTATTTATATCACCGCATATCTCAGTCTCTCTTAAACTTGACCCAATTTAGCCTCTCTAACAGAAATAACATTATACAATCAGGCACACTAAGACACAGAATAGTTAAGTGACTTGCTCAAGATAAAAAGTCCATAAGAAAAAAACACTGAGAAAGGAACCACTCTTTCCAGCCATAAAAACCATAAAATTGGTTTTCTTTTGTGTGCACTCTTGAAATAGAGAATAATGTTTTGTGCGTTTCAGTGCACTGACTGCTGTACTGCAACATGCAGGAATATCAGCTCTGCATTTCAGCACCAGCCTATGGAAAACACTGAATATGCAAATGTTAGAGCAGGCAGAATTTGGCATATCATCGTAACGAGGGGAGACCAGGCTCCAGGAGCGCGTAGCTCTGTGCAGAGCTGCAGGGAACAAGCCTGCTTCCTCAGCCTGCTGTAGTTAACACCTCGCCATCCATGCCAGCATCTGAAATCTTAAAGCTAAGAGATTGTGCCTTGGGGTTTGTTTGTTTGGGCTTTTTTAACGACTTCTGTGACTGCGTAGGCATGACATAGTTGTCACAAGGTGGCCAGTTTCAACAGGCAAAGTTCTAAACCCGGAAAGTTTTAAATCAGCTGGCCTGAGGCCTCAGGCACTCAGTCTGGGCAAGAGCTGAAAATAAACCCAGTGGAGCAAGGCAGCTCTTTAGATATTACTCAGAGTTCTGTTGAGTTTCTTTTGGACTCTTCAGCTGATCTTACAGTCTAACCTTGGACACGTATTTTATTTCTTTCTGTAAATACATATCCACAGTAAAAGAGGCTTTCGTCAGTAAGCTTCAACCACACGGGGCTGCACTGCTTAGCTCTGATCAAATACAGATTGTACCACAGAGGAATACATAGCAGTTCTGCTTCTATCATTAGCTGTATCACAATATAATTACACATAAATAGTGACTGCCAACCTGTCCGACTAGTCAGGACACAAATGTAGAAAGGCAGACCCCGGTGTGGGTCTGAGATAACTTCTGTCAGTCTGAGATTTTTAGGAAATTCCCATATTTTTTTTCTGCTGGCTGCAATGCTCGTGCTGTCTGTAACCAGTTTGTCATGCCGTATTTGTGTGTGTACCCAGCAAGAGCTCATGCCAGAGCACGTAGCTCAAGTGCTTCCCACTGTGCCCCACTCAGGCTGTCCGGCTGCAGAGCCCCACACATCCTCTCCCTTTCCATCTTCCCCTTCCTTCTCTCCTTTCCAGCCGGAAAGAAGTTCTGCGAGTGTAGGAGAAGGCGAAACTACAATAGCTGTGTGGATCGCTCCTTTACGTTTCCAGTTACAAAATGGTTCTAAGTGCCACGTTTTTTTCCTCCAAGAAAGCTTCCCCCCGATCCTTGAAATGCCTGGTGGTTGGGTTCTTAATTAAGGCTGGCCAATTTTGTAACCCTTAAAAGCTTGGTAATTCAGCTATTGATCAGCAGGGGAACCAGAGCTCTTCAAGCTTTTCACGCTTGGCTCTATGGTGCAGTATGAAGGTGTGTGAGCTGAGCCTTACAGTATCTCTGCAGCCTAAAAAGTAAAGCTTGTTGTCTTAAATGTAGAAATCAAGGTCCCAACACGGGGTGACCTTTCCCCACACTGGTGACAGAGCATTCTGTTAAAATCATTTTAATCCATGGAATTTAATCATTCTGTTAAAATCATTAACAGAATTAATTTCCACATTTGGGCCCAGCCCACTGGCCTCTCTCTCAGGACTTTGTCTGAGTCCACAATATCTTCCACTTCTCACTCTCTTGTATTGTATTTTCTGATGCTTTTCACCTAAACATAGTTTCTGGCGTTTGGAGCCAATTATGGAGGGCTCCTACGCCATCCAGCATGAATACAAAAACTGAATAGGCATGCAGACAGAAACCAGGAGAGGAGACAGTTTGATAAAGAACAATTACTAAAGCAATTTTTCATTAGGCTTTTAAAACATACTTTCTAATTATAGCAGTGCACTTTCTGGTGCTACAACTCTTTGTCAACACAACATTCCTACAGAGCCAACATAACTTCTTAAGTGGCACTTGAAACCTGGCCAGATTAAAGATTTCTTTATTAAGAAAGCAAAGCTCCTGCCTCCTGACTGTCCTGCACAGCCTCCTGCTGGCACCAAGAACAGATTTGTCTTGCAGCTCCAACCTGCAATGGTGGTGGAGCAGGATCTCATGGACAATTTTGAGATTGCAGCTGGGAAGCTGGCAGTGATAATGGTGCAATGTCTGGGGTGCGCAGTCCCTCTCGCAGAGCTGGAGTGAGAAGCGTGTGGGTACATGGTGCAAGCAAGAAGTGTGTATTACACAAATCCATATAGCTTGTCATGTGTCTCCACGTGAGCAATAGTAATGATGCAAAAAAGTGAAGAAAAATATCTTCTACGAATACCCGGCACAGCTTGCGTTGGTCATCATAGAGCCTGAAACAGACATAGCCATCTGGACCCCTACTGTGTTCCAGATGAAGGTCTAACCCGTCCCCATTTTCTCTACCTCTTTGGGGGTAATAGTATAGACAGTCAATCTACCATTTCTACATCTCATGAAAGACTTTGGCATCAAAACGTCTTACAGTCGTGTCAGAAATCTTCCCCAGAGTGCAGTAAAACATTGTCTTTCCCTTCCGTCAATCAGTGTGCCCAAATTCTCAGTTTATTCTTCCCTTTGAATTAAGGGCTGCTACGTGAGATGGGCACATGAGGTTAAAAAGTCAAGCGAGCTTCTTCTCGCACAAAAGCAAGTTACAGGCTTTATTTCTCCAGGTATCTGCTGTTCACACCATCAAGATCTCAAGAATCATAAGGGGTTCCACACCACATGGGAAAAAAAATGGGAAACTGGGTATGGTGGTGTCTGGAAGGGTGTGGGGATAAGAAAAGAGATAGATGCAAATTGTAGCAAAACTTAGATGGAATATAAGCACTACAGACTTCATAACCTTGAAGGAAAAGTGTTTAAAACCCAAAAGCAAGGAACATTTGAGAAAGAAATTGAATTTTTTTGTATTTTAAAATGTGTTAGAAGCATTGATACAAGAATTGTAGAGTTGTGTTTGAAGATACGTTATTTGGAAATATGAAATCCATTTTTGTCTTATAAACATATGGAAAGTAATACAATTTGTGCTCCAAACAGAAAAAATCTTTTTGTCATCATCAGTTAATTAATAATTATCTCTTTGGTGTATATTATGACCTTTCAGTGAATTGTTTCTTCCCTTTCATGATCCACAGTACGTCTTCCCCAACATATCCAGTTAACTTTATAGAAATTAAATATTGTGTTCGCCTGCATTTGGAATAACTAATCTATTGTGGCAGAATGGAAATATGGTAGAAAGAAAATAAAGTGGAAATAAAAATTAGGAAGAGTGTGTGATCCTAATCAAGACAGGAGCCCCATTAGCACTGGGCAGGCTGCTGCAGTTTCCCTCTGAGAACCTGTGAGCTGTCAGTACCTTAGGCATCTTTTATCTGGACAAGCCCTAATGCATATTGGCAGGCCCTACATATTAAATACACCCAGCTTCTTGATTTTTATTCAGATCAGCACTCTTCAAAGCAATGCGTCTCTCAGCTGCAGGAAATCCCTGCTCTATTAATGGCATGTCATGTGCTGCTTTCACTCTTATCACCATGAAATCAAGACTTGCACGGTTACTGCAGAAACCTAGAGAATGTTTCACAAACACACAGTATGAGCTGCATCAGATCCAAGACTGGGAAGGAAAAAGAGGGGGGCTTCAGATCCCTGCTTGCTTCCTTCTTACAGTTTCACCCGCTTATTATGCAGAGCATTTATCTCTACAAATGCTCCAGTTTGTACTGCTGTCTCCTGCTTTTCTTTAATATAACTGTGAGGAGCCACTTTGGCGTGTATGTAAGTATTAGCCTTAATGGAAGCATTATTGTCGCTAGAGCTCGGGGTGGGAATGACCACAGTACACTAGGGAAATAAGAAAAAGAGGCAGTATGCCAACTCAACTGACTTTCAGATGGAGATGGCTCTATAGTATTCAAGGATTAGCACAGGATTTCTTTGTCCCATACAGCCTTCTTGAGTTGAACTGGGTCTGGCTTTGCTGATAAGCAGGTATTGCTGTTGAACAGAGACAGGCCACAAAAGGGCTCCCTAAGCTCACTGACAAGGGGATATTCCCACTGAGATTAGGCTGTAGCTGTTAGTGCCAGCAGGATTTCCACAGGGAGAATAAAATGAGAAAATAATGTATTGTTTCCAAGAAGTAGCACATCATGATTTATTCTTGGGGGTATTAAAGCCACAGAGTATTATCCTAATAGATTTATTTTTCACTAGAAAATTTTTCACTATTTTTCATGGCCTGAGTCATCTGCAATCTGCTTGAAAGCTTAATGATCTTACAATGGCATTTTGCCATTTTATAGCATTTTTTTTCCTTTTCCTTGCCTACCATTATGAAATAATAGGCAAAAGACAAAACAGACTAACTCATTTTCCGTGCTGGGTTTAGCTCTGGGGAAATTGTCCCATTTGCATTCACTTTGGTATGCATACAAAAATTATCTTTAAAACAAGATAAGGCAAACCCCCTGTGGTGAAGCCTCTATATTGAAACCACTGACAGCTTTGCAAACTAAAAAAATAAATAAGAAATCTGAAGCATAGACTTTACCAATTAAATAGCCATCCAAGAAAGTAGAGAAGATTTTTTTTTTTAAGATGTGCAAAAATGCAGCAATAAGACAAGATAGCTGTTGCACCTTTATATGTGTCCGTGGCTTAATGAAGCATGTTGGACATTGTAAAGAGATCAATTTCTGAGAACGAGACCTCCTGACATCTCTGAGGATCTGTCTAAACAGAGAAATTGAATGCACAATACACTGGCTTCTTGCAAAAATCCTTAAAGAGCACTTCCAAAGGAGATGACTGCTGCTGTGAAAGGTAATGAAGAATTTGGGAAGCAAGTGAAATTCTGGAGAGCAATTGTCTAATATAATGGGGAACTCAGGCTCTAGGTAGCATCATTGTCCTCATGGAGTATTGTGTCCACTCCCCTTGCAACTGCTCTGTCTGTGGCACTGGCATGCACAAACCCCTCTGATTTTAGGTGGAATTTGTGCTGTAAGTTTACATGTTTGGGGGAATTTCTGCCAGTGTCTATGTTAGAGCTGTATTGCGCTCTTGATGCTTGGGAAAGCTCTTTGCAAACTGAACAGGGGCACGGAAATGCTCTGCTTTCCTCTGTTCTTTGGGATGGCATGCAGTTTTTTTCCAACCTTTACAGTCTTTGTATATACCTCAGATTTACAAAATGTGGGAGGATTGCTGGGACATCCATTCCCTTTTTCTGTCCCCTATTGGTTTAATTTCCTGATTTATGGAATTTCAACTGAAAAATACCAAGAAACGTTTGAATAAGTGAGCCTGTCGAGTCTAAAACTGTGGCAAGTGAGGTAAAATACCAACAAAAATTCTAATTAATTTCAGAACTGATTTCGATTCTTCACAAGAAACGCCAAGCTATGCCAAGCTTGGGAATGTTGAAGACATTCAGAGTGAAACACTGAGAGCTTGACAATAATAAATAATCTCTTTCCTCTTTTAGAAAATATATGTGGAAAGCCATCCAGCTGGATTTAGATCTCTCTTAACGTGGCTGTGCCTCCACAGAAATCCATTCCCACATTGTGTCGATATGCCTGAAGGCAGAAAGGGACCCATGGGAATATCTTAAAATGTGAATGCATGCTGAAGGCTATCCACAAAATGGATGTGAGGGGTAACAGTAAGTGGCCGTTGCCAGGTGAGGACCATCCCCTCATCCTTCTGTCTACCGTGGGGCAAAAGTAAGTGTGCCCTTTATGGCGAGGTGGGGCGATAATCTCGCCATGTTGGTTTTCTGTCTTGACGCCCCCAGCGTTGCTCCTTTGAGGCTGTTAAGAGCAGGAATCAGACACGCAAGCTGGCGTGGTCATGTCAGATTGTTACCTCCTGGCATAGATAACAAGCTCAGGGGAAATCTAAGCACAGATATCAGAAAAGTTAACAGGTATCAGCCAATTGAGTTTGGTTCCCTCTGGATGCTACCGCACATTAGAAAGTAAGCCAGCAAGAGGTTTAAGGGAACGTTTTGTTCTTTTTTTTCTAACACATGTCAACAGGTTTTTTGAGATAACTTGCATCTCTGCAGAGTATGCGCTTGAGAAAAAGCAGGTAGCTGCCTGGCTGCTGTCAACGTGCTGAGGGAGCAGATTGCTTACCCTCCCTTGACCTTCCAAAAATAGCAGCCAGGAAGTTTAGCTGTGTTTTATTTAAGGGTCTGATGGTGCCTGCCTCTTTGCTGCTGTTTTCAAGCTCAGCTCCAATTGACCTTGCTCTTGCTTCATTTAGTTGCTCACATCATTTCCATTCAATTCCCTAACTGTGCTCTCATTGTTGGGATTTCTGCATGTTCCCATGTTATCTTTTGGTTAGGCCGATTTCTGCTTACTTCCTCCTGTTTTGTTTGTGCCTTCTCCTCCTCTTCTCCCCTTCTCTCCTGCCTGCTCCCTTTCCTGAGGACTCACTCATTCTCCTTGTTTATTATTTCCCCATCTTGAAACATAGCCTAGATCCCTGACTTACACGTGGCCCAGATGCCCGCTGTTTCCTCAGCTGGCTTTCAGGAGCAGCTGTTTCACACAGGAGTAGATTACTCCTGAGTGGTGGGAGGCAACTACTCAATTGCAGCTTGAGGAACTCAACAGGAGCTGCTGCCTCACCTGGGAGCAGTCCATGGGCTGTATTTCAGTGATGCAGGGTGCTACAGGACTTGCTATGGGCAGGTTTGTTTGTGCCTGGCACAGCATTAAGTAGTGCAAGCCATAAGAAGAAACTGGTGTGCACAGAGGCAAGTACAATCAGAGCTCTCCTGACTGTGGCTCTGGAGAAAATACCACTTACAATACTTTTCTTGATTCTGAAAGAGGTGTTGGCTCCTGGCATTGTTGAAGTTACAGCCCTGCTTGCCTGCTAGGGTAGGCTCTGTACGTACACCAGGAGGATGCTGTGCTGCCATGAGAGCTGCATGCTGTGAGAGCTGAGCAGAGCCAGATTTGGCCTGACGTGTGCTCAGCCCTGTTTCTCCACAAAGAGTTTCAAGCAGTAGGAAAATGAGGTCCTAACCTACTTGACCTGTGCCTATATGAAAATGCCTATTGCTGATAGTTAAATAACAGCAGGTGAGCATGATGCAGAGCAGATCATGAGGTTTTCCAGTAAGCAAAGGAATCTGCTAGCAGTTTACACTGCTGCCATTGCAGAGATGTCCTCTGTAGCAGCACCAATGACAATCGATAAATTGATCCAGTGAAACTGCCAATAACTACAGTTTTTTAAAAGAGAGAAACTGTATTTTAATTATTTTTCTAATGAGCTGGGTAATATGCATGTAATTAGAGGAGAACAGTCTGTGCCATCGCTTTGACAGACCCAAAGTCAAAGTTCCTGGTGGGTTTGCCACCCCCCATCCCAGATCAGAGTCAGCTGTGTTCTCTGCTGCATCCTGTTTGAATTTAGCCTTCACATGCTTTGCTGGAGGGAGAATTCCTTGCGACATCACTTAATTTTTCTCTCCTTCCTCCCCAAACCCACGGCACGCAGCCCAGCCTTCACAGCAAGTGGAGGCAGTGCCAGCCAGCAAAGGAAAAGGGCGGCCTCAGCCTAGCATCCCAAGCTCTCTGACAAGAGATTTTTGCCAGCTCCCCATGTCTCCCAGGCAACATCTTACACTACCTAACCCCTAGTGGAAAAAATGATGGGACACTGTAAATATTGCTGTTTAAAAGTGTCCAGGAGGTAAACAATCATGGCCTTGCAATAAGGATAGCAAATTGTTTATTGTGACTAGTACTCTGAAGGGCACAATTTGGGAAGCCCTGTTCTGGAGCAAACCTGCCTGCCTTCCAGGCACATCACAGGGTACTCTGGCTCTTCCCAGCACTACATGACATGCTTCCATGCCCTTCTTCCACAGTGCAGAGCAGAGACATTTGCCCGTCGCTTTACTTGCTGATGCTTTGCAAGGAGCCCGTGTTCTTTTGGAGAGTACAAATCTTGCAGAGGAGGAAGCAGCCATGTAAGTGCCTGGCAGTGGGAAAGGAACACTTTCAAGAGCATGTAAGTGCTGCTGGACCCTGTCCCAAGGATACTGGCTTGTGAAAAGAGCCTTGCCCAGCCTGTATGCCTGGGGTCAGGTTCCCTCCCGTGGCTGAGAGCTGCCACAGCAGGAACCAACATCTCTCTGTGAGTCTGTCCAAAGCGCGCACAGGACAGGCGTCTCATCCTAAAACCACTTCTCCTGAGATTGGTATTGAAATTACATCCTACCTCTTGCCAGTTAATGCCAAGATCCTCCAAGAAAGTACACCTAATTGCTGTACACAGCAACAGGATACTCACTTCTAGCCTTTGCAACAGCAGACAGATATCCAGAGTGCTCCCCCTAACCACAACCAGATCTAGTCTTGAGAGGACTGTCATTAAACTGAGGAGATTTTTCTTATTTGAATTATGCAAGGTAAAAAACACAGTTTCCTTCCTGAGCAGAGGACAGCCCAGCACATTTTTACCCTGTCTGTAGTGTAGAAAAGCCCCAAAGTCTTTGTAGGTTTTGCCAGTCTAGTCATCCTGGACAGGCAAGAGTGGATATCTCTATTCTGGCACCCACAGATACTGCAGTAGGCCAAGTGCTGTATGGGTGTATATATGAGGTTAGTAGCCAGCTCATAAGCCATGTGCACACTACAGATTACCTGCCTTTGGGAACAATTGCTGCCTAAGCCATCAGTGCTACTTAAAGTGCTCACCAGTGCATGCATCTGCTGATGCTGTGCCGGCCACACCAAGACCGGGCGGCAAGTCAGCACAATGCCTCGAGATACGTTAATGACTGTAAATGTGGCAGGAAGTCATTAAAGAATTCCTGAGCTATTCCCTGGGAAAAGACTAAATCCAGACTCTGGCAGAGTCAGAGGACTTGTACTGCCAGGGCTGAGAAATCAAATGAAAAATTGCTCTAATAGGCCAACGTCAGCAGCTTCAGCAGGGAGCCCCCTGCTACAGACGGATCCTGTGCCTACAAGGATTGGGTGGTGATGGATGACAAGAATTGGGGGACACATGCCAAGGGGCTCTTTGTAGCTTACTTACTCACTCAAGTCAGGCTGGGCCAAGCCTCCCTAAGGTTCTGGGGGATAAAAGAGGTAATGAACATAGACAGGTCTGAATCCTTTGTCTCCAAAACTTTGCAAATCCCTATAGTTATAGTTTAGTTTAAGAAAGCTGTTCTGTTGTTCCATGAGCTCTCAGCCACAGCTCCAGGGGGGAGACTCACAGAAAATGAGCTCTCTTGGACCAACAGGGAAAGACAATTTTGTGCCATCAAGAGGCAATCGGAGACTGGGAAAAGAGGGAGGCCAAACCCAAGGCCAGGGAGCTCTGGCGTTTGGAGGGTGCTTATTCAAAAACATTTGAAGGGGGTTGGGGCGTAATTTAATGATGGTACTAATAATTCATGTGACTCGTCTCACTTGATGTATGGCATAACTATCAATTTTGTTGATGCAGATACATCTGTCTTGAAAAACAGCAATTTGTTTCTTTTTTTTCCCTAAATCTCACCAACCAGCCTCTGGTCAAGACTCAAATGCTCATCAGCAGATAAAAGGTCTAAGAGAATTACTTGTGGAATTCTCATTTCTGGACTTTAGAGGTGAAAAAAGTTTTTACAGTTTTTGCTAACTATGTGACATTATTTAGTTGCTGAAAAACTTTGTGTTCTGGGTAAAAAGAGTCATCAGTTATATTTCACAGTGTTTGTTTTCTCACTGGAAAAGAGCAAAGTAAGAGTTCTTTCTTCTTGAAACAAAACAAAAAACCACAACATAGAAAAAAAAAATATGAGAAAATTAGACAGCCAAACTACTAGTTTTGAGTGCCTGCAAAAATCCTGCACTTGTAAAATTGGGTAGTCTGCGGTGTCTAGCAACCACCAGCATGCATCTGGCTCAAAGTCCAATTTTGAGCAGAGAGCAGCAGGGAGAGAAATGAATAGTTTGAAGCTGCTACTGAACTTAATCAAGATGCATATGGGGATTTTTCTATGATTCTACGTGCTATTTGAATTTAAGGTTTGTGTCTTATATTCAGAGCCTTGCTCTTGAGCCTGCCAAAGATGATACAACTTTTTATCCTACTGGATCTGTAACAAGCAGGTGTCATTTCTAACACACAAAATACCAGAAATAAGCTGTCTCTCTTTTGAAAATTAACGTTTATGGTCAGAATATTTTTTCTTTCTCCATAGGGAACAGTTACAGAATTGTTAGCCACTACGCTAGTGCAAGGTGGTCTGCCCTGACAGAAAATGTTTTGGGATGAGAGCCATGAAACGTACTTTGTCCTGTCTGTTTAGCTTTACCAGTGTAGCATACTGCATAGAAACCAGTAGTCCTTTTTCCTCTCATTGTTGACTATGGTACTAATTTAGAAGGCTAAAAGATTTTTTTTCTTATCTCAGACTCACTGTATGTTCTTCACATATATGCCTTTAACTCTCTTCCCACAGGAAAGAAAGAAAATATAGCTGATAAACTACACACAGAGAGAAACGTTCCCTGAGACTGGTGACACTGTTGTTCAGCATCGGTCTTGCTGAGACAGCACTGCAACAATGAATTTCCTCCGGAGGCGTCTCTCAGACAGTAGTTTCGTGGCAAACTTGCCCAATGGCTACATGATGGACTTGCAGCGCCCCGACAACTCCACGAGCTCCCCAGTTTCTCCTGCCACAGAGCGAAAACATCCACAGCCACCGCAGCCCTCACACTCCTCCTCTACTGGCACCAGCATCTTCAGCTCCATCTCCAGTGCCATGAAGCAAACCACACAAGCAGCTGCAGGACTAATTGATCACTCAGCAAGCCCCACGCCACCTGTGGCCCAGAAACCCAAGATCCTCCTGGTGATTGATGATGCACACACAGACTGGTAAGTCATCACGGTCCTCCCTGATGAATTCAGCTCTACAAAGTTTGGGGGATGAGAGGGAACTTGGAAGCATGAGGCATCTGCAGGGGGCTACATGGATATTTTTACATCTGGCTCTAGCTCAGTGTCTGAATGGTGACTTGCATAAACAGCACAGTAGGCTTCTCTCTCAACTTTCTCAAAAAAAATGTTCATTTTATATTTGATGGCAAAATTCTTCATAGCCTCAATGTATGAGCAAACATAAGGCTTTCTTGGCTCAGCAGACTTAGCTGAGCTGTCACATGTCACTACGGTCGCAGCTGAAGGTGTATTATTGGTGTGGTTCAGGATCTATTTGTGCTGGCTTTAAAAATGAGATGGGACTTAATCTCTCCAGCTCAATCTATCTTGAGCTTTTCTCTGTATGCAAATTTATACATAAATTATGAAAAGATAACCCAAGCTTACTACTACCATTAATAATGACTGGAGTCCATTTGCTGGTCAGAGACCCTTCACAATATTGGCAAAAGGCTCTCAGGCTCAGCTAAGCCTCACATTTGTCTTGTTCGTGCAGGTGTCTATTTACAAACAAAACTTTGGAAGTTTCTTTGGGATACCGGGCATCAGAGGATGCTTTCCAAAGGGCAAGACAACTGAAGTCTTTTGAAATGTTAGAGAAATGACTTAGTGCTTGCTACGTACTCCCTTGCAAAGGTTTAGAAAGCTCTAGGCAAGTTGGCCAAGAGAATTATTTAGGCGAAAATCCAGATCATGTGTTGAGGAGATGCTCATTGTTTTGTCCGCCAGCTTGTCACACCACCGAAAAAGAAACAAACAGAAAGGGTAGCACAAGCAAGGGGGCCATATTGAAAACTTCAAACTGAAAAGTTACCGGGTCTTGACCAAGAGAGATTATTTTCTTCTTCTTTTCATCCCACCACACTCTTCAGTAAAATTGTCTTCTCTGCTTGCCCAAGAGAGTGGGAATAAGGTGGGACCTGCCTCCTTAAGTGTGTGTTCACAAAGCAAGAACTTAGCTCTTAGCTAAAAAGGAGCAGTACAACTACGTCAGGCTTCTTCAGCTTATTTTAAGAGAGGGAAAACATTGGGATTTTTCTCAAAGGAAAAGCTTTTTAACTGAGTGAGAAAATCCCTGATAAGGTGGTCATCGTATCAAATGTTTCATTGGTCGGTAGTGTTTTATCACAGTAGCAGCCTCTTAACACCAGGTAATTCAGTCAGTAACACTGGTCTTGCTTAACTCTGGTCTCTCCTTCCTGGGTACACTTGCAAGTCTCCAAGAAGGCTGAGGCTCACCGACTTCCATCTCTGCTCAGGGTTTTTGCAGTTCCTTAAAGATGCTGCCAGGTGGCAGTCCCTTAACATAGCATCCTCCAGCTGAGGATAGGAATGCCTCTAATGCGCAGCTCTAGCATCTGGGCCTTAGCCAGCACTGCTTAGTCCAAACACTGTAATCAGACAGGAAATCCCTAGCTCACAGGCCAATCGAGTTTTTCCTTGAGATTAATGGTTCTGAAGGTAGTCTAGGCAGGGGAAAGGACGAGGAGGGATTGGACTCTGTTGCAGTATTTTCACATTTTAAAATACACACTACATTCAAATCCCTGTCTTTATATCTCCCAGCTGCTGTTCTGTCATGCAGACTTCGTGGTCTGTGAGCTGAGCTTGCCCAGGGAGCAGCAGCTGGGAGATAGAAAGAGGCGGTATGGCTACCCGAGCTGTCTTGACCCCTCCGCTTGTGTGTGTAAGCACTCCTTCTATCCTGCTATCTTGACTATCCTTCTGCTGTCTATAACTTAGCAGTTTCTACACGTGATAGGGGACCCCTTTCATTTCTCCCAGCTCTCTGCCTTTATCCACAAGCTTGCAGATATCAAATAATGCTGCTTGCAAAGGCTCCCTGACTTCAGTCTCTCTAAGGCAATGAACAAAATTAGTGTATATATTCATGACCGTATCCCGACATATGTATGACATGAAAACCAAGGAAACAACATAACTAATCCTTGCCTGCCACAGGTTTCCATGCCTCCTTGTAGCACAGACAGAAACACATGCCTAGAAACTTCTCCTACCTAAAGGTTGCATGCAGTCCTTTCTGAGAGAGTGTAGCAATGCAGCCACTCCAGTAGGCCAGGAGTGTTACTTGGCAGTTGATATTTTTGTGTCTCCAGGAAACTCAGTGAACCCTTGAGAGTAGTGGCTCCATGGCTCCGTGGATGTTTATTCTTGGTGAGGTACTTCTGAGCAATGCTAGTCATCTTCTCCGTCTCAGCCAGGGTGTTATGTGAGCTCAAGCTGACCAGCCCAAGGCAGCAATGTTTGCCTTGTGAGAGCAAAGCTGAAGAAGCTGGTTATCCAGGGATTCTGATTGTCCACTCTGCATCACATATGGAAACAGTCCCAGACTTTGGAGGGTGAACAACTTATTGTTACTTCTGTGATGGTGATTTTGGCTTTGGAAGAAGCATCGTGTTTGCAATGCATTTCCCCTCTATTTCCCCTCTGCCTGCTCTGGTTCTTGCTACTTGTGATACCTTTGTACTTGGTTCTCAAGAAAACCATCCCATCTCCTTTTAAAATGGTTAAATCTACTAGAAAAAATAAAATAAAAAAACCAAAACCTACTGTAGCGCTACCTTTATTTTAAGGGCTTCCACAATGTGTCTTACCCCACACCAAGTGAGGAGGGGTTTAGAACAAGGACTAGCTTGTTCACAGACAGGAAGGGTGAGAGACAGTGGAATCTGCCATTTGACTTCTCTCCTCTACATTAATACACTTTCTCATAATTGGAAACTGTAATGATATTGCCAAGCCAGACATTAATTTATCGTCACTGTTTATATTACAGCAGGGGCAAAGAGCTGCAATTGTGGATGTTGCACAAGTGCATGATGAAATGCTCTAACAACCCAAATAGGCAAGTGCATGTTGAATGTACTTTAAAGTGACAAATAGCAATCCTTTCTATTTTTAAGGAGCTACTGTGTCTCTGATGACGCAGTAAAGCACTCACTTCTCTGAGAGGTCTGGAGGAAGCGAAGTGCATCCTTGGGAGTCTGTGGTCTGGCTTCCTCTGTAAAATCCTTACCAATTTTGACATGCAATATGCTGTGGTTTATTCCAAAGCACTATAAAAATGATGTGCTGCTTTCTGTATTAGCAGAAGTAAAAGAAAGGTGCATTCTCTTAAAAGCAAGGGAACTCACCCAGCTTCTGCTCTTTAGCAGAAACATCTTGCCAATTTTTTCAGTCCTTCTCCAAGACCTGGCTCTAGCAGATTGCAAGGAAGCACACAGCGAATCTGCCATACGCAGAATGTGCATGAGAGGAAAACACTACCTGTACAGCTCCATCACGCTCTTGGCTTTGACAGGCAGCCCTCAGAAGCACCCGCAGCAGTGAATGCATTGGCCTGCTGGGGAAAAACTCTGCTTTTCTTCCATCACTGATAGAATCATAGAATCGTCTACATTGTAACGGAACTTTAAAGATCATCGAGTCCAAACATAAACTATCATTGACAAAAATCACCACTACACCACGTCCCTAGCACCACGTCTACCTGTCTTTTAAATACGTCATGGTGCATCTCTCAGCTGGGTAGCCTCCACCTGGAGAATGAGGCACCTTCTTGTGGGACGGGAGTATCTGTGCCTTGGGAGACTTACAGAAACGCATCCACAATTCACTTGCAGCAGCTGTCAGAAACAAAAACGGAGCTCAGAATTGAATACATGCACACATGCAAACAGCAAAAGGGAGCAGGGGCATCAGGAAGGGGGATGGCAGATCTCCACGTAGTGGCACATGGGCTAGCTCTGGTAGCCTGACCTCAGCCGGGAGGAAAACATCCCACCTCTGGCAACTTCCCGGCCCCGATGCACTGCTAAGTAAAATCATGCTCCTGCTGGATTGAATTTCTCAGCAGATCAAACGGGATTTAGTACTGTGAATTGTTAACCCCCATCCTCTGTGAAAGTGCTCAGCTTTCTAGCCTAATGCTTCATGTTTAAACAGCTTATTTGGGAAGTGACCAAGCACAGCTAAGGCTAAAAGCATGTTCTTGTTGCTTTTGTTAGATATTTTTGTTGTATTTGCGAAATATCTCACGGCACTTTGCAAAGTGTGTGTTTTGTCCAAATTACAGGCCACTCAAGTGCCAAAAGTGTTACATGCTGTGCTGCACAAAATACGTGCCCTATGGGCAGCAGTTTTACACATGAGGGTTGTGCCATTTTTCACAGAACAAAAAAAGCCACAGAAGATATTTTAGGACACACAAAATTACTTTGTTGCTTTCCCATTTACTTTACAGATAGATCTGCCTGAACATACTGTCTCCAAAAATTTAAAGACAAAGTAAGAGAAAAACTATGAATAATGCTGAATGAAATCATCTTAATACATCTGAAATGGTTCTTTGTATAAGAGTAATGTCATGATTCATGTCTAATTATGAACAGCCCTGACGGAATTACTGTTTTATACTGTTCAGAGGAAATTATTAACCCTTTTTTATTAAAATAAAACCAATTTTACTTCTAATAGGATATGACAATATTGAGCCTTAAATATGGATTTTGTCCAAAAGTATAATTGGTCAAATAATAACAGTCTGATACTGAATTTTAGTAACATAGTGCTGCCTAAATCTTAAATTTTTTGCAAGGAATTCCTCTTCAAAAATAGTCAATGAATGTCGTGACTCATTTCATGCTTTCAGTATGCTGAAGATTATATACTAAGGCTCCTATTCAGAGAACTATTTCTGTACCTAACTCAATTAAATATAATGGAAAGGTTTGGACTAGCTTTTGGCTTTGGACTTCATGATCATTTATCTATATTATTATTATTCAGCACTGATAGTTCAAGCTTGACCTCAGGAATATGTAGGTTAAATTGCAAAGCTTTGTCTATATTTCCTGATAAGAAGGCCCAAAATCATCTAATATGGTGGTAATGACAATAAATTATTATGAATTAGCTTTTATTATGCAGGAGTGCTCTTTTAAGGTTTCACAAGCTCTGTGAAACTATGCAGCTATAGTTTGAAAAAACTGACAAGTAAAATTTATGTTTTTACAAATCTGGCTGAAAAACTTACAATTTCATCATTTAGCCATGCCTACCCGGGACTGAGTATTTCTGTTGCTATAATGCATGCCAAGTGTGACTTGAGGGCAGAAAGGAATTTTAGGGAAAGAGGAGGCATATTTGTGTTAAAAGTCTGTGTGTGTGAATGTGCGTGTGTGCACACTTGGAAGCAGCATGAAGCGTTCCTGTATTCCCCACCATCCAGGCACAGCAGTCAAAAGGAGGTAGGGCTGTCAAAGTTATTGAATGAATTGCATTTATCACATGGCTTTCCAATCTGTTTTGGGTGCATCACCATCATGTTAGCCTGTATTTTTGTCCTGCATATGTAAAGCAACTTGGGATCTAGTCCTCATGAATGAAAGGTGATACAGAAATGTAAGGGATTAATATCATTACAAAAATAGACACAAGGAATATGGAAAACATTCCCCACCAGGTTATAAGTATGCTAATGCATGTCAAATCTTGGACCTTAATTGCTTTACCAGCGTTCTTATAAATGCATAGAATTTAACCTCAGAATGTCCTGCCTGGTCCTGTACAAAAAATAAAAATTAAAAATCCCTCTGATATATTTCTCAAGGTTTGTGAGCCAGATTTCTTCTACCTGAAAGCGAGCAGCCCTGCCTTAATCTTGGTTAGAGTTAGCCTGGTTCCCCCTCTCCTCAGGTTCAGGGAGGGCAGAAGCAGGCTGGAATAAAGAATTGTCCAGTCCTCCACAAAATGATACCCCTTGCAAACAGCTCCAGGCCATACCGTCTACATTTAGCAATGTAGAAATGTTCCAGCAAAGTACTATTTTGATAATGCGCAAAATAAAATTGCTGCCTCATGTTGTAAGTCCCCACCTCCACTGCCTCCCCTATCCCCCAGCCCTTTGTGGCTAGGAGGAATGTCACCACAGCGTAGCCTGGGTGGGGGATCAGACCTAGAGCAAAGTAGGATCCTTCCTATCCTGACAGCCTGGGGAAGCACAAAAAGCCATGCCCCAAAGCAATAACACTGCACTAACTAGTGCTGCTTCTCTTTGAGGGGGGGATATCTTTGATTACGACCATTTCGGGGGCAGGAGGTGGCACAGGAAGATGCTGGGAGGCCAGTATTGTGGGGGACTCTGTAGTTACTTGAATAGAAAGAGCAGCCTGAATGGTTGTGTCTGTAATCGTTAAAGTGCTGGTGGCTTGCCAACTCAGGTCTCCCCTGAAAACAGGCTTTCGGTTCCCTGTGAGAGAAAGGGAGGACTCACAAAAGAAGTTTTTTAAAAAAAGAGAACCTTCTCCCTTCCTGCCCTAAAGCTTGCCTTTCTCTGTGTGTTCAAGCCAAGAAAATCCTTCCAGCCCTGTAGAGTGGGACCTCAGATCTCATTAAGGACCTCACCAAGAGGACTTCCTTTATTGAAAAAAAACAACAAACCAATCCATATCACCATCACAAGATGATACAAACCTCTCCAGCAGAGGCATTTCTTTCCTTGGTGTGATCCCATAAGTAATATTGCCTTGGGGGTTGTTTTCCAGTAACCAGGCCGGGCTGGGTCTTGGTCTTCCCAGAAGGCAACAAAGGCGGTCTGTTCCCATGGCCCAACCTCGGACAGTGAGGACTTACCTGCAGCACAGCTGAGCTGGCTTTTAATTCAATGGCTCCAGCAAGTCAGGTGATGACAGCACCAGGAGCAAGATGATCTCGCCCTGGGGAGGCACGGGACTGAGCACACAATGCTGTAGCCCAGTTTTTTCCCAAACTTTTGCGGAGCTCCTGGTTATCATTGTTTCCAGGGCTACCTTTTGACAATCCAAAACAGACAGGTCCCTCTCTGTCTGTCTGTACAGCACAGGTACACATTCCTTCTTTCTGCACTTGCCTGTGGTTCATTTAACATGTAGTTCAGACCTTGTTTTCTGAGCTGTCAAAACACCCATCCATCATACTTATCCACCACCCACTTTTAGCATCCTGACACGTCCCATACCTGTCCGAAGTAATCTTACACAATAAATATTAACTACGAACCTGCCCATCCCAGAGCTCAACAATGCATAAAGGTCTCTGGGCCAAAGCATGTGTGGAGAACAGTAGGTTGCAGACCTCGACATTTGGGGAGTGATTTTTCTCTTCTCCAGGCCCTGGACAGTCAGGACTTGACCATCACAAATATCCTTACCATTTGCAGCTGGGAATTACTAAACTGGAGAGAAGTGGTGAAGGGATTGTGGGCTGCCTCCTGGAAGGAAAACCTTCCTTGCTCTCACCCCTGAAGAAATAAGGGCACAAATGCATTTCTCCTCACCCCTCCCCTCCCCGCTGCCTTTAGAGCATGTAGGGGCTGGGGGGATCAGGGCATTCCAGCGGCTGCTGGCCAGTATCCTGGAAACTGCCTCCTTTATTCCCAGTCTTAGTCCCTTTTATGAGGGAGACAATGCGGACATACAGTGAGTGCCTTTTGCGTCACTTGGGCCCCCAGGCCCTTTGACATGGGGCAGTGGCTAACCCCCTTCCCTCCCTCCCCAAGGTCCCCCCCACACCCAATCCAAGGGGCTTCAGCCTCACCTTTTCCAGGCTGATCCAAAAAGGAATTACATGCCCTATTTATTTCCGAAGGGGCTTGAAAGAAATACGTGTAATATGATTCAGGGAAATAATTTGGATAATTCCATAATTTACCCATGAATCCCTTTTGGTTTATTTATCCATGTCTTTTCTTCACCGTTTGTCCCCCTCTTTCTTCTACCCACTCCCTTGCCTGTGTCTCCCGAAGTCCTGCATGTTTTCCCCCTCCTCAGCATGGGGCCTATCAGAGAAATGGGGAGGGACTCTTTATGAGAGAGTGTAGCAATAGAAAGAGGGGTAAGAGTTTTAAACAGAAAAAAGGGAAATTTAGATTAGATATTACGAATAAATTCTTTTGGGTGAAGGTGGTGTGACACTGGAAGTGGTTGCCCAGAGAAGTTGTGGATCCCCCATCCCTGGAAGGCTGGATGGGGCTTTGAGCAACATGGTCTGTTGGGGGGGTCCCTGCCCATGGCAGGGGTTTGGAACTCGATGATCTTTAAGGTCCTTTCCAACCCAAACAGTTCTATGATTCTATGTTTTGTTCTGCCCCCTGTGCAGGGTCGGAAAGGCTGCTTTCCACTCCAGATGAGAAGTGGTCTCCATCCAAAATGTGGCTTGGCTGTCTTTGCTTGTTGTGTCTTGCTCCAGAGGCACAAGTTCAGTCAGAGAATTTGGAAGATATTGCTATTGCAATATCTCAGAGCCCCTCTTTGGCACGCTGTCAGTGATATTGAACCCATTTCTGGGATGAGCCTGCTCCTGAGTTTGTAGCTCAAGGCTTCTCTTGAACAGTGATGCCCCAAAATGTACCTGGATTCCTTCACATCAAGGTGATTTGGGCTCAAGTTTATCTGTCTGTCTGAAGGACTCCAAGACATACTACCAGCAATTGCAATGACATTTGCTATTTCAGCTACACCGAGATCAGTCACAGGAGGTGTTGAACTATATTTCTTTGAGCTCTTCCTATCCCAGAAAATTGCTTCATACAGGAACCATTTTACAGACTACCCTGAAGAAGTCCCATTAATTTAATTCAAAATACCAGCCTGACTTCAAAGCTGCTTAATGTGTTATAACCTCTGCTTCATCCAGCTAATGGACCTGCAGGAACAGCTTGTAAGCTTTGAATCACTGCACTCCTCCAGCCCATCACGATCCCTTCAAATCTTTTGTCCCTACTGGGTATTGCCTTCTGTGTTCTGGTGTTCTGCATCTTTTCTTACACGGGATGTTGTTCAGTTGTACCTGGGGAAGAGCTCCTCAGGCACATTCTCTAGCTGATGCTTGATACCTGGGTATTTTTACCTATTCCTCACCTGTGCAGAGCATTGTTCAGTCTGGCAGAAGTTGTGCAGTCTCCTGCTGCATCCCTGATGTCTCTGTTTCCTACAGATACAGAGGAAAACACTGAGGTTTGGATATGCTTCTTTGCACCAAAAGAAAAAAAAGGCAGACAGAAGAGAGAAGAAATAACTGAACAAACTCCAGGAGAGACACCACAAGTTCTGCACAAACAGCTTCTCCTGAATTCCTGTGCTGAGCTGTATTGGCTGACATGTTGATCACTCATTGCACCTACTTTTTTTTTTAAAGCAGAAAGAAAACAAGGCAGATGTAACCAGTTATTTGTCATGCAGAGAAAAATGGCAAGATGATCTGTGCCCTCCTGACAGTAGTTTGTGAGCTTTGGCCCTTTGCTGCTGATCCTGGAAGCCCCTACTTGACGTGTGGGAGTTGCTTCTCTTGTACCATTTTCCCCCGTGACACAGGAGCAGCACAGCAGTGCAGGCTGGCCCCAGCTCTCACACCTGTCGCCCACTGGCCCAGCTCTACATTCCATGGGTGTGGTGATACACCAGGCTTTTACAGGGAACTTGGCACTCCATGAGGACTGTTGGTGACAACCAGAGGGATAAACTCGAGTGCCTTATAGGTAAGTTTGCAGTCTTGGATCAGTGCTGACATCCCTTGTGCAGACAGATTCTTTGCAAACACATAAGGGCACTAATAGTTCACATGTACTTTCTGTGAATTAGCTCTTACATAGGTTATTGGAGGTGAATTGATTACTTACTTATTTTTCCCTGCTGCTATTAAGGATACACTCCGTATCTGACAGAAAATTGTGTATATGCTTCCTCCAACCACGGTCACTGAGTCAGACTGGGACTGTTTAATGGCAGCTCTGGAAAATAATATTCTTTCCAAATTACTTCATAAGAAGAGGCATCAGGTTTCCTGTGGCCCTGTAATCATGTAAGGGCTGAGGCAGAAAGCAGAAGTTATGTTTGTCTGATGCTCTTGCACCCAGAAACTATTTCTTTTTCCAGAGCATGTGGCTTCTTCATCACAAAGAGAGAGGGGTTCAAGGAGAGCTTTCTTCATGGAGGCCAGGACAGAACTTTGGCTGTTTATTATGGTGCTTTCCCCCTCCCAGCCAGTGCGGCCACATTTAAATGCGTTGGCTACCACTGTAAATCCCACCCAGGAACTGCTCTTGAGCACGGCCCTGCAGTTTTCTTCACTCAAAACATGTTTACATGCTGATTTACTGAGATCAGAGCAACCACGCTACCCCATCCGTGGCGATGAGCTGCTCCTCTGATCACTGGCAGCTGGCTGTGCTGGAGGTGAATGGCATCATTTCAGAGGCTCCTCAGGAAGACTTTTGTCTGGTCTTCTGGGTGCTGCTCTCCTGCTGCACTAGAAGCTGCCCAGATAACCCTGCAGCATGTCACTTCCTAGGCAAACCTCTGGAAGAGCCTCGCTCTTGTGGCTTTGGGGCAGAGAGCACCCACAAATGTCTTGCATAGACTCACCTTCCAGAAGCATCCATCTGTCTTTCTGCATCCCCACCAGAGCAGCGTGGTCCTTTCTTCTATCTCATATCAACTGTACAGATCAGAAAACATTTCATACACTATGCAGTGCTGACAAAAGGACTCTCCCTCTTGGAACAGAGGCATGATGATATTTCCACAGTATCAGCAATGACTGAAATCTCAGGAGCTGCAGGGTGAAGCTAAAGCTATTTTTCATTTCAGCTATCATAGCCTCTGCTGCCCAGGGGTTCCAAAACCCCAGATGCGAATTGAAATCATCACTCTATCCATTTCAGTATGAAGTGTTTCATTCTTACCCTGGACTGTGTCAAAATGATGGGCTGACCAAAACATTTGGCTGCAAATTGCTTAGCACCTGTAGTCTTCAGAGACACTCAGAGCAGAGTAACCCTCCTGGGGGGGGGGAGGCTGTCTTTGAAAGAAAATGATATATTGTACTGTTAAAAGAAAGTTATCCGAGACAAGGGATGAGACAATTTGTGTGGAAAGAGAGATAAGGAGAGGTCACATGTTGTCTAAGTTGAGGTTTTTTGCACTACTGTAACAATTCCTCATGCTGGATGTGCCCTCTATGTGACTATCCAGGTCAGAGCCAGTCCTCTAGAGATGGGAGAGAGGATTTGTTAACCATGTAAAGGCTAGTTTCCTGGACTAGGCAGTGGAAGCCTCTTTGCTCTGTCTGTACTGGGCTGAAGACTGTGGTTAATCACACTTCATCACAAGCTGAAGCAAAGCAGCACCAAGGAGTTTACAACCAGCTGGTTGTCAAAGAGGAGAGGCCATAGAGGAAGTGTGTTCCGTAAATGTGGGTAAGGAGTATACATTATGAGTGCGCTGGGAGTGAAAACAAGCTCGTACCAGTGAATAGAGTGTGCCTCAAATTTCAGACCAGTTCCTCTGGGCCCACCTACAGCTTAGTCCATTTTTTGAGAAGTCACCGGTTCCAGCAGTATCTCCAACATTTAGGAGCAAGGACACATAGTAAAAAACAAGAGACAGCTTCTTTTTTTTGCTAATACTTTAAAATAGGGAGCAAAGCCGTCTTCCCCTCATTTTCCTTTACTTCTTTTTTCTGTCTTCTCTTTGCCAGTTGGAAACATCGCAGAGTTACTTTGTCTCTGGAAACAGCCCTTGCAAGGCTTAACTGGGTTTTCAGTGCTTTCCAAAAAGAAGAACTTTTTGGAAACTGAATTGTCTTCCTGAAGTTTGAGGGGGGATGTCTGAGAATAAATTCATATTTTCTTTTGTCAATCTTGTTTGGCAAGGTGAAAAATTGAAAAGAAATATTCACAGGAGAAATTATATTCACAAATTCCCTGCTTACTAATCAATACAAGGGGCACTATACACAAATATGAATAAAAAAGCTATAGCTGCTTGCCCTTTTCCTATGTTTTCTTATCCAACACTACTGTTAGCCTAGCTCTGTCATGCAGAACTGATCCTTCTGAAAGTGCTGTCTTGTTTGCATAGCACAGACGGCTAGGAGCAGAGGTGGTGGAAGGTATATGTCCTCATGACACTGTTCAACTCCAAAGGAAACACAGTTTCTCAGTTCAGGAGAAGAGATCCTTCGTTAATGACACTGTCGGTGCAGATAATGTTTCTCTAAATCAGTAGCAGAAAGACAAACAGAATCAAAAAGGAACTCTGGGATGAGAGAGCAAGAGAATAGGGTTCATAAGTACTTCAGCTGTGATGATAAAGATCCTTCCTCCACATCAGATGAAGTTCCCAATGCCACACCATATGCTGCTCTCCTTCTTTTACAGAATAAAGATTGGGTATTAAATGAAATATACCAAGGAATCATTGATTAGAGTTGCTGCTCTGGAAGAGATTAGGAGAGCATTTCATTTTCAGTTTGAAAATAAAATGAAAAAGTCACAAGCCTCGAAGCAACTTTCCAATGTGGTTTTCATCTGGCTTGGCAGGTTTCTCCTGGAGAACAGAAAGCTGAAAGAAGAAAGGAATTAAGAAAGCATACTGTGACCAGGATAAAAATTCTTCAGCAAAATGGCAAATGCAGAAGAAAAACAGTGTGTTATGAAAACCGAAAACCTCCTTTAACCATATTTGTCTCATTTTTTTCTGCAGGGCCAAATATTTCCAGGGGAAGAAGGTCAATGGAGAATTTGATATCCGAGTGGAACAGGTAAGTGACAACTGAATTTGGCTCAAAGAAATGTGTGTGGACAGAGCTGAAGTCTAGATGACAGAAAAACTGTGTATATTTCTTCTCTTGAAGAAAAGAACTAATGAGGATTTTTAAGACATGCCCATTTTACAGAATTGTGGAAGCTAGAAATGAAAATATCTTATTGGGCCATCCCGTTGTCCTCCCTACCTTTGCAGAATCAGTTGCTATTTCATCTTAAAATGAAATTTTCTGTTCTGGTGATAGGATTATATTTTCTTCCGTTGGAAGCACTGAAATTACCTCACAGCTCTGTACAGATGCCAGAAAAGGAGCAAAGCCAGTGTGCCACAGTATATATTGGTGATGTTGTGTTCCACATGTGAGCTATACAAGTGTTCTGGCTTACCCTGATTAAAGCTTACAATCCTTTTTATGTATGGAAGTACATATGGAAATATGCAAAATAACTACATATGGCAAAATCCTTTTATCTGTTGAAAGCCCACAGGAACAGTTAGGAAGTTCATGAGCCGTTTTCTGATGTGCTCTGCAGGGCATTGGAAAAACTCTCTTTTTCTCTGTTAACCTTGGCACCAGCCATCCATTTCCATTGAAACCTCTTCATGTTGTGGTCTTTCCATTCCTCTCTGTGGTGTCTGTTGAAATGAAGTCCCAGAATTGACTGAGACTTTGGATCCTGGTGTCAAAGTAGAAATTATTATTAATAATTTTATGCAGGCATATGAAAGCAGGCATAAGAAGAGTGATATGTAGATATGAGCTGGTGATCCTGAAGGGTAGTATGCTTGGTTTTTATTCATTAGGTCTATAAAACTGCTTGGACAAATAAAGCAAGCTGGTGAATGTTGTTTGAATGACCTGTTATTTTTTGTCTTCACAAAGTTGTTGATTCTGTCTCGCTTGTGTGTGTGTGCGCACACACATTTGTACATGTGTGTACAGAATTATTAATGCAGTGGTTTTGAAGACTTTCTCAAGGCCCATTGCCCTCGATAAGGTGTTCCTTCTCTTTTCAAAGGGGTGCTGTTACTTAGGACTATACATGAGCACATGTATTCGGATCAAATCTTGTGTCTGGAACAGAGAAGTTAGCAAGTGATTTTTTTGCAACTATTATACCATGAACACCTCATTTTCCTCATTTTATTGGTATTGCACTTGTCAGCTCTTCTCACTTGCATTTTCTTATCTAAGTCTTTGTTTTGCTGGCTGCCTCACTAAATATCCTAAAAAATGATAGGAAAAAAATTTAAAATCACACTTCTCACATAGAACCAAATAATAATTCAGATTTACCTTTCAAACCTCTGATCCAATATGCTCCACCACTCAGAGCAGGGTCAGCTTCAAAGCTAGACCTGATACTCTTCGAAATGAGCTTAAACCTCCAGTCTCATAGTCCTTCTCTTGAAATGTTATTGCACTTGATGTCATTATAAAGGAACTATCTTCAAATGGTTGGTCACTGGAGAAGGGCAGAAGTGGACTCTTGGTCCCTGATGGGTTAAACCAAGTAATGGCCCTCATCATCGTCACTATACTAAATGCTTATCGCATTTCTCCAAGGACTTTTTCAAGGGGACTTGCCCAGTCTGTCTCTTGAAATCCTTCACATAGACTGAATGTCCATGTCTGAGACAAGGCACCAAATTGCTCCAGGCAAAGTCTGTAAGGTCGGTGGGACTCTGCTATTGAGGCCCATTGGCAGGCCCCTTGCAGCCTTCTTTAAATACTCAGCAGAGTGACTGCAGCGTTGCCCAAGGGAATGAAACACACAGTGGGAAAGAAAGTTGAGGAACAATGAACAAAGAGTCCTGGTGGCTTCCCCTCACCCTCTCTGCCCCTCAGATCAGGCAACCAAGCCTCCACTATTGGGCAGGGAACTGCTCTTGACTCCCCCAGACCTTGAAAGCAGAAGCGATAACCACTTTCCCCAGCTTGGATCACTGTCTGTCAAGGGAAACACAGAAGCTGCATTGTCAGGTGCAGTCCTCAAATCTGACCTCAGGCACCTCTGCATATTGCTGAGGTCAAGAGAAGGACACTTCTTTCTTCAAACTCTGCCTTGTTTGCCCCTTCTTTTTTTTGCCTATCCGCCCTTGTTCAGTGTTTCTTAATATTTGATTTTCATTCGTTGCTCCTACCCTGGTTAACTGGAGCCTTTCCTTGCTTCTTCATTCTTTTCCTCAAGCACAAGGATCTTAAACTGATGTGGAACAGGTCCCCTGAGGCTGATCACGAATCCTCTCAATCTGAAAAACAAATGTTTTTCCACAGTATCCTTATGAAAAAAAAAACCAAAAAACCAAAAAACAAAGAAAACAAAACAAACAAAAAAAACCCACACCCAAAAAAAACCCCAGGGAATAACTGGTTTTGCCAGGTTGGTCCACAGCTTTTTCTTTGAGTTCACAGCTCACCAGTCTTCTCTACTGTAACTGTCCTGTGAAAGGCACATAGATTGTGCCACAGTGCACAAGCCCTAACCTGGCTGTTCAGTTCTGAATAAACTCTGCACCAGATCAAGGTTTGACTCTCAGGCACCTCTTGAGCCACTTGATCTGCTCAGAGTTCATCTAGTTTTGCAGTTTTCCGTTTGATCCTGCTTCAGATAACCACACACTATTGACTTAGCCAGAAATAGAATTTGTCTTAGGAATTTTTTTATATTTATTTATTTATTTATTATTACTATTTATTTATTTATTTATTATTATATTTATTTATTTATATATATTTTTTGATCTGAAAAGCTAAAAAAACACTTTTGAATAGCAGAAAGCAATTGAAAGGAAATACCCAAATGTTAAATACTCTTGAAAAACCACATCGGGAAAAAGCAACTGCACTATTTTTTCTGACCATGCTAATTTTTTTGCCATTCTTCTAGGGTGCTCTGTAGCTTGTTTAAACCAAAGAAAGTTTGCCTTGTTTTTTCTCTTCCCCTTCCATCTCCATCTCCGTTACATCTTAATTCTTTCTTAGCAAGCCATTTCTGTAGTCTTTTGGGGGAAGCAGAGCAGGATAGTAGGCTACTAGGTGATTTTTTTTTTTTTTAAGTTATGATATCACTTATTTGTAATGGAGCAGGAGTGCTGAAAGCAGTGCTGTCTCTCCCTCTCTCAGCAGCAGGAAGTCAGTTATCTAATCTGGTTATACACCCCTACCAGCTCTCTGAGCTGCCTCTCCCCCTTGGCTGTCATCCGAGGAATGCAAGACGTATATGATCATGCTGTCTTGCTCCATCTGTCCCACACACCCAACACAGTGGAAGGCATTGCCTGATTTCGGCTGAACTGAAGAAACAGGCAGAAGTTTTGAGATACTAAATTTCTACAGAAAGTGAATTCAGTTCATATTAGACACCAGACAATGCGCAGGGAAGAGATATTAAATGACATTCTGTTGCTCTGTCAGCTGCTTCTTTAAGTCTCAACTTGTATGAAGATTGGTCTTATGGAGTCTCAAAGAAGGTTTTCTGGTTCTTTAGCATAGACAATTGCATGACCTTGGTACTGCACCCAGGCCCTTGTTTTGCAGCTGCACTAGCAAGAGAAAAGACGCTGTGGGCACAGCCTGGTGCCAGTGAATAGGAGAGAGCGTTGTCAGGGACACTACAGTGGGTACACCCTCTCCAGCCTCTGCTGTCTTCTTTTATCCATTAAAACGAATGTGAGGCCTGACTTTGTTTCCACCTTTGTTTCTTCTGCAGGATTTATTATTGCCCACCCTTGACTGAAACGCAGGCATGGAACGCCATTGCCTTCTCCTTGCTGGCTGCGAGTGAGAAGCTGAGGGGCTGATTGAGGGCTGGGGTGGTGGGAAGCAAGTGCTCTCATGAATCAGGGCCCCTTTTTCTTTGGAGGCAGTTTGGTTTACATTTTGATTATTTGGATATTTTTCCACTACAAGTCCATCTGTAGACATCATAGTCATTCCACTGGACTGAATGAAACACTGATCAAAAAGTGAAAATCTATTTGTCCTATTCCTGCTAAAACCGTGAGGGTTTTAAGGAGCAGCTGAGTCTAAAAGTATTATCACTATTTTATGCTAAAAATAAGGTTCTTAGATTTTGATCCGTGTTGTTGCTTTTACTTGCCTTTTGAGCTCAAGCTTCGAAGCTGCAGTTTATGCATCCCCAATCCTTGGGTGTCAGGCATGTCCCATGCACAAGGAGGATGCCTCATGGCTGTGAATCTTCAGCACACCCATGTACAAGCAGAAGAGGGTAGGAGAACCAGGGCTGAGACCCGGACAACCACAGTACTGTTGGACAAACCATGACACTGTGAGCAGTGGCCAGATGAGTGAGAGACTTGCCACCTGTCTGGGAGAGAGATGCCCACAAAGTAGGAGATGTGCATGGTCACTAGGATGGCTGCGGAGGCTTATGAGAGGAGGCTGAAAGAGTTGAGTTTGTTTATCCTTCCAAAACAGAGGCTAAAGGAGAGATGACTGTTTTTAATAAATACACTGGTTTAAGAAAAGGATTCATAACGTGTTGCCTGCAGTAGCAAGGGATTGGAGCCTATGGCTCTGGTGGACATTACCAGTCCTGTGCCCTGCCTTGACCAACAAGATCCCAGGAGGGAGAAAGGAGAATACAGACCTAGCAGGCAAGAGCAAGCAGCACTTCTTAGAGAGAGTCTTCCACCTTCAGGATACCTTTCTTTCAGATAACTCCCAAAGGAATTTTAATATATTCAGAGATATATTTCCTGGCATTGGCCAGGATGGTGGAGAGGGGGTGAAAAGGATGAAGGGAGAGTGATAAAGGCAAAGATTAATCTAAATTTTTATTCCTGTTTTTTTTCCACCCGTCTCCTTCCCACAGTTTCCTGCTGTGACGAGGTGGATCCGTCTGTCCGTCTGACATGCATTCTTCTCGCACAGCTCATTCACTTGTTCCCTCTGCCTGATTTATTTTTGGGGAATTATTATTCATTGAAGTCCTATATACATGCTTCTGGAAAAGTCTTGTGGTATAGATTATGACTCCATTGGCAGCATTGTCAGGAAAAACTTGTACTTGGAGCTCACAGAAGATAATTGTAACACAAATCATGAATTCCAGCTCCATTGTACTTCCCGTCCTCAAGAGGTATTTTCATGTGCAGCATAAAGTGGTCCTTTCAAAACACAGAGTCTGTTAGGCCTGTATGTGATGAGAGGAAAATTAGCCTCACATCAAATAACTGCATAATTTTTATCCATTATGCATTTAGAGTGTTATTTTTTCCCAACTGAAAGCCAGAAAGCAGCCCAAGAGCAGCAACAGCAGTTCTCATAGCTTTGCCACACACAAACATTCGGAAACCATGAATAAAACGACCTGGAGAAATAGCAAGAATGACTCAAAAATCATGAATTTTAAAAATAAATAGTATTTTCATTTTTTTTTATTTCCATTAGATTTGGGGGGCTTGCAGAGCTCATGTTTTTGTGCAATTTCCTGGGATCAAAAGGTTTAGAAATGTGTTTTTGTTAGAGATCCAATTTTCAGTCAGTCACACAACGGCTGAAAAGAAGATTTAAGAGACAATTCCAAATGTCACCAGCGCTGATGGTGATGAAAGGGCACTCACATGGACCAAGGCATATGGACCTTCAGTATCAGTGCTGTCCGTAGGCTAGGAGCGTGCATCCTAGTTTCAAGATTTGTGAAGAGCAGTTGTGGAAGCTCCCCTTGGAGCAGCATGCCCCTGCCAGCTGGACCCTCTCTGACCTTTTCTGCCAGAGAGCAATCCCAGTGCTGGGGGCAGGTGGGGAGCAAGGTGCCTCCCCAAGGGAAATTGTCTCAGGAAAGAGACATGGGGATTCAGGGTGTGTAATCTCTAGTTCTGCATGCATTATCATACCAAGCATGCACAACCCCAGCCCTCCCCCTGTTCACATCCATACAACCTGCTCACCCTTCTGTCTGTGCAGGATTTAGGGATTGCTTGCTTCCCCACTGAAATGCTTGTAATGGTTGTAGTGAAATATGCTGTTACAGGAATGCAGTGTGGGGTCTGCCAAAGTCTTTCTTTCCTTATATATATATTGGAAGATCCACTAAAAACTGAAGCATAAAATCCACTGAGGAATGTATGTGATTTGATTAGACGGTAGTTAATTTTTCATCCTAAGTGCCTAAGCCATGACACGGACCAGCCCGTTATTCTGACTGCATTTTGGGACATGGGGCAGAGACGTTTAGTGATAATCAGTGATGAGTTTCAGGAGCAAGACTGGGAAAGCGGAGAGCTTTGGTCAGAGCACAATGGGTGGGCAGGGGAGAGCCACAGGAGACATGGAGGCTGGGCAGCTCCTACCATGCAAGCGACCCAGTGCACTGCAAGCCACGTGTGGCTCCAGTGCCACTAGTCAGTTCACCTTCCGCAGTGCCCATGTGTGTGAGAGTGGCTGGTCAGAGTAACTGCCGAACTCGTGCTTAGGATCTTGATGTGGGTACCCTGCATTGTCACAGGGAAAGCTGTGTACTGTAGTGGTAGCTCAGTGCTGTGGTTTATGTGATGGAACAAACCCCCAAAAAGCCAGTGAACGTGCTGTAGCATATGGTGTGTTGCACTTATGAAAGTTCCCTAGCAGCACTGAAACTCTCTCTGCTACTTTTGTGTATGTGCGGTATATGTGCAAATGGGGCTATGTATGCAAATATTCACACAAAAGTCTAATATAACTATGTGTCTTCCTTTTAAGCACTAACCAACCTGAGTAGCTTAGGTGATGTACAGATGTAGGCTTAGAAATTCCAGTAACTCAAAAAACCCCTATGTGATTGTCACTGCATGGACATACTAAGCCCGCTTGCTTAAAAAACAAATAAATAAAACTCAGCCACCATTCTGCATTCCTGTGCCACAATGAAAATGAAATGATCTTCAGTATCTGCTCAAGGAGCAAACTGGGAGCCTTCCTGGGATTCCCCTTTGACATGCAGGGAGAAGTTACAAGAAGAAGTTATTAGAAGTTATAAGAAGTTATAAGAAGAATAAGGACATCTGCCAGCTACCAAACTTATCCAGGGACAGTTGAGGCTGGAAGGCACATCTGGATATCTCATAGTCCAATATCTTGCTCTGAGCAAGGTCACCTATAGCAGGCTGCCCAATACCATGGTCAATACAGTTTTTAGTGTCTCCAGTAATGGAGACTCCACAGCTCCTGAGGGAAACATGTTCCAGTGTTTGCCCATCATTACAATAAAAAGGGAGTTTTCTTGGTTTTACATGGAATTTAATGTATGTCCTTCCGACACAACTTTCTGTTATTCTATGAAAAATGCTTAAAATCTTCCCTGATCATGTGCTTCTCATGAATCATTAATAGGTATAGCTACTGAGCTAGGCATTTCTACTATTGCATGATTTAAAATGACAAAAACCTTGTTTTGTTATCAGCAAACAGAAACAGAAACTAAAATAGGTCACCAGAAATATCTCCAGCACCTAGAGAACCCTGATGGGAGAAACTGAGAGCAGCTTAAGGTTTAGTCCAAATAATCTTGAGAGATTTATAAATGTGAATATCTGAAATAGGCATTTTTAACAGAACTATCCACAAAGTATCTCTGCACATCCTCTCATATCTGGGCCTCAGAAAGGTACGAAATATTTCTACTCCCACAGTCTGTATTATGTTATTCTTCAAGACGGATTGTGTCACGTTTGTCACACATGGTTCACTCTTACCCTAAATGTTTTTCCAGCCACTGCCACCATTGCAAAGCAAGTATAAACCACCATCAGGCTAAAGCAATGCTGCCTTCTGTTCCATGAGTCCTAATGCAAATGACTCTACAAGGCCACGGCAAGCTGGGCTCCCCTGTTTTATGCATAGTTACCTGTCACTCTATCTGCATGGGCTGCTTTCAAAGACCTTTTTGTCTGCAAGGTAAACTCAGGCTGGAGATGATCTCAGACTTGAAATCCCAGCCAAGGGAAGTCATCAGGCTACAAAACCCACAAAGTTAAAAATACCGGGAACACTGGAAAGTCAACAGGAAACAATTTCTGCTGACTGAATTTTCTTCCAAACACCAGCTAGCAGCGGCTTGACAGATGGGACAAAGCAGTTACATGAAAGCAGAAGTGGTCCTTAACTCGGTCCATTAAAGCAGGAATGAATGCCAGGAAAAGATTAGGACTGTCACTCGGCTGTGATTGTATATCTAGATGTTTTGGGAGCAAGGTATCCGAGTCCTCCAACCCTCTCTTCATTCCTCCTTCTTTGCCAGGGTGCCCTGGACAATGGTTGCCAAAGGAGATTTCTGCCTTTCTTCTGGTTCCTGACATTAGCTTGAAATTAGTCTTGAAATTGGTCCTGGCAGTTTGGTATGAAGTATTTTCCAGCTCAAGGGATTCCCAGGCCTGTTTGGATGTCAGGTGTCTGAACACAGCTTTGTTTGGTCTGTCTGCCTCTGGGCAATGCCTGTCAGACCAATTTACTTAGATTGTGAGTGCCAGCCATCAAATTAAGATTGTCCATTTTCACCCCCAGCAAAGCAAAGTGTTAAGCTCCTTAGTACAAAACCATTATGGAAAAAATTACAGAAGAAAAGCATAAAGAACATGAAAATACAGACTAAGACTTCCCTCTCTTGCTCTCGTGTTCACATCAGACAATGCTGCAGAAGCTGAAGGTCCAGCTCATTAACACCCTGCTTTCAGAGTGGGGCATCTCTGAGACATATGCACAGAGGTGGGAAAACCATCCTTTCATCTCCCCATTCCATAGAGCCTCTCAGGCTCACATGCAAGCTTGCCTCGACCCACTGGGGAGCTCAGTAATGGTACCCAGAGCATCAGCTCTTGCTGAATTTTTTCAGGGTGGACCCTCCACTCCCTACATCGATTGAGATTTTTTTTAATGTATAAATGCGGGTTCCTTTTAGAGGTACATATTTTCTTATCTATGATCTAATATGATCACTGCAGAAGCATGGCTGTGGCCAAGGCGGCACTCATAAAAAAGCCCAGTCAGTCACCTGAACCACTGCCATTCTGTGGGGGGTGTGTGTGTATGTGTTTGAAGTAAGATTTATTTCTTGGCAACAGGAATTTTCCCCCTCTTTTCATTGTAATTGGGAGTTACAATGATGTAAGATCATGTAAGGCTGTTGCTTTGAGAAATTTACACAAGGCGGCAGACATGAAACTTTATTACATCACCGGGTCACCAGTCCATGGTCATTGCTTTAAAATTATGTGGATTTTTAAAAAAAGAAGTTGGAAGTGATTTTTTTCATTTGTTGTCTCGCCTCTGAGCCTTTACAGGTGCACTCTTTCTCCATTGGCAAGCTTTTTCCATGTGTTCATTAAGACAAAATATGCTTTTTTTCACTTGGGTTGGGCTTTTTTTCTTTATAAAAGTTGTTTCTGGCACTATGTTTTGGTTCCATCTAGAAGAAGTATCAGAAGAACATTAAATAGTACAAAGATCTAAATAAAATCACAAGCATTAGCAACATCATCTGAGTGCTCTGATATTAGATTAGAAGATGATTTTACTGCTGCCCAGTCTCCATCATATAAAGTCTGGAATAAATGACTTAACAGGAAGGGAAAAAAATGTCTTTCAAAGGGAGAAGATTCATTTTTTTAAACTCAAAGAATGAAACCTGATTATTTATTATTTATTACACAGGCATTAATTTAATATAGGATTCTAAATTTGGATAGGTATGTTTGCATTGTGCTGGAAAGGGAGGACTTACATGGGCACAATAATAGGCTATTCTAGTTTAAGGTCTACTCATTTGCTCATAAAGACCAGAGTTAAGATTTGGAGGCCAAGACGAGCACTGATCAGCTAATCCTGCCATACTCCTCCTACTGAGGGTGGCCTGAGAACATCGAGTCCTTCTGGCACATCGAGTGGCGGCAGAGCCATCACAGTGTGGGAGGATTATCACACCTCTCGCCCAGTTAATCACCCTGATTTGTCTTAACCTTCACTGACACCCACTGCAGTCATAATCGCCCCCGTGCACATTGCCTTTTGCTCCCTGTAGCTTAAATATTCCATGCCAACATTTCCAGCCTTGTAAGTCACACCTCTTTTAAAATAAAAAGTGTTTTGATCATTGAGAAGTAATGTTAATAACTTACCCAGCTTTGCTAAGCCTTTAATAGTTAAAATCTTAATAAGTAAACCGCATCAGGTGGGTTTTTCTGCTTATCACCTTCCTGAAGCATAATGAGGCTTTTCAGGTATTTAGGGACGTTTTAATCTTTTGTATTAGGTTTATAGCCGGCCAGGGGCACGACAGCCAACTCAGACATAATTCTAAATAGAAGTTTCCAAGTGGAAACTTGGAATTTGAATTCAAATGACCTTACCTCTTTTTATTATTATTATTCTTTCCTGTATGCGTTTTTCACCTTGCTCATTCTTAATTCCTTCAGTACTTATTACTGCAATAAGCCTAATCCTGTATACTTGTACACCTCAAGTGTGGGAGCCATAAATACTTCTACAGTCTCTCCAGGGCAAATCAGCTGTAATCGGATCTCCCATTGCCTCACAGAAGAAGAAAAAAGAAAAAGAACAATTCTGTATCTGTGTCCATGTGTTTGTCTCTGCTGCCCTTGAGTAATGCTCTGTCCTTTTGCTTTGCTCCAGGCTGAGTTCTCCGAGCTGAACCTGGCTGCTTACGTCACAGGTGGCTGCATGGTGGACATGCAGGTCATGAGGAACGGCACCAAGGTGGTAAGGTGAGGAGCACTGGTTTTCTTGAAAATCGGGCTTTCTGGAGTGGTTTTGGGGCAAGCAGGATGACCTCAGGGGTCTAACTGGTATCTGGACTAGGGCAGTGCAGTCCCGATAACTTCAAGTTTTCCTGAAAGCAGTGGAAAGGCTGACCTGGCTCTGATGGTTTTGTATCAGGTCTCAGTTGCACATTATGCTGTACAATCATTGTTTCCAGTCTAGACCCTTCATGTAACCACAAATACATCCTTTTCAGGTTCTTTTAGCCTCGGGCCTCCCAATAAAAAGGACAATGGATCTTCCTTTCCTTTGATTTTTTTGTCATAGAATCATAGAATGGTTAGAATTGGAAGGGGCCTTAAAGATCATCTAGTTCCAACCTTCCTGCCATGGGTAAGGATACATTCCACTAGACCAGATTGCTCAAAGTCCCATCCAACCTGGCCTCCCCTTCTCTGGGCAACCTGTTCCAGTGTCTCACCAACCTCCTTCTCTGTCAATGAACCTCATATATTAGGTCCTCATCCCAGTAGAGCTACCCTTGGAATAGCCACATCATCCTGATCCTTGCAGCCTGATTTGCACCTGCAATATCACCTTCTATTGCCAGAGATTCCCAATTCCCCAGCCTTGCCCTGTAGTATATCTGAGAGGTAATACTATATCTCCTTCTGATGGGTATCTTGAGCAATGATTTCCCAATCACACACCCAGTTCACTTTCCAAAAGCACTGCTCTCCTCCTTTCTGGTGCCAGAATGCCTACAATTTGCAGTTAATGTTTGATACAATCTTAATGGTGCTATATAAAGAGCAGTGTACGTTGTCACATCTGAGTATAACAGTAAAATAGCCTCTGTTTAAGTAGCCCTGATATTAACTTTCACCATTTTATTCCCAAGACTAAGTCTTTATGAGTTTCTGTCATTATAACTTCTAACTCTACATTTCATCTTTAATACAATAGCTTTTCTTTGTTCGTGTTGAGATCTCATTGCTACTCTCAAACCATTTTTCCAGCCTCCCTACTTCTTTCTGGACAATTCTTTTGCCCTTTTTAGTGTATACAGCATGTCTCAGTTTCACACATTTAATCAATGGTTTTTGTCTGTTTGCTTCTAGTTCAGAAATAGAGATAGAGACACATAATATAGCATGCAGTGATATTTTTGAAAGGGATTATTAGAACAGCTGAAAAACAGTGATTCTGAGCATGCTTTCCACAGTCTAATTTCTCAAGATGTCATTTCCAATCCAAACAGTGCAAAGCAACACTTGTCACTGTCAATTAGCTATGACTGTGGTCCATCAATTTATTTCAGGTCTCAACAGCTCTTAGTACGTTCACAAATCTCCATTCATTTTTTGGTACACTTTCACAAGCCTCTGCTAAAAACTTTTAAGATTGAGTCTGTTACATCCATTTTCTTTCTCTCATGCCACAAATGTCTGTTTCTCAATGCGTATCTCCTGTGAACCAGCCACTGGAGCATCCATCAGACAGTGTGCTGTGCTAATGCGCTCTTGTGTTCACTTGCTCCCGACGCTGGAAGGTTTCCCAAGAACCATTTCCTAGGTTGATCACATCTTCATTTTCCTTCCCCTGCCATTCCTCCCAAAGCCATTCATACATCTGGCAGAAAGATCTTGAGCTATTAAACTGAAACTGAAGACAAAATTTATTTCACAAGAGTGTCTGGGGCATGGTGTTCATGTTTCTGCTCACAGTTAATACACAGGTATTGCAGTGAGGCTTTTTGCGTGGATATTTATATATGAAAATGCATGTTTTTATGAATGGTATTCATTCAGGCTTTTTGTTTTCATCTATGCATGTTTAAGGACGCATGCATTTGTGTGGTGGGAAGTGAATTTAGCAAATACATAGTTGTCTGGATACCCAGTGTATATGGCCTGTGTTGTCCATGATTTATTATACTCCTTACAGACACTGGCCATTTGTTTACAGCCTGTGCTGATGTGTCCCTCTCCTACCCAGCTCAGCAAATTTAAGAGCTCAGGCCAGCCAGCTTCCACAGTTACTCCTAATAATACTTTAGAAGTTACACACATAAAAAAAACTTTCTTCACTTTAGAAGGCAAATTACGGAGCATACTGCTGCTGAGCTGTGCAGAGGCCCCCCCCTCCAAGTCCCCTCCCATCTCACTCACGGCCATGTCCTGCCTGGCCACAGACTCCTCTTGGGGTGCTCAGCCACAGGGAGATACCACCTTTGTCTCATGTGTACACCAACCCTCCTGCTGCTGACATCTTTTTTTCCATCACTTATTAGGCCTCTGTTAATTATTGAGCAAAATATTCAGTCACAAAGCCAGAATGTTTCGAGACGGTGAGATATAATGCTCCTCATGGTTTTTGCCTACTCCTTGCAAAGTCCTTGGAAATCCTACTGACACATCATAGGAAGGAAATATGACAGCATCTTGCTAACACGCACATTTGGGATTCCCCTCTGTAGGAGCCCTGCCTTCTTCACACTCCTCTTCCAAGCGAAGGTGACAGAGTGTGGCAGTTTGGTTGAAAGACAGTGAATATACTACAGGCCAGTGGATTTTAAATCAATGAAATAATGGATATTTATAGAAACAGCAACAACAACAACAAAGCAACCAGTGGGCAGTTTGAAATTATGTTAACTGATACATTGTCTAAGAATTTATTAGGCTATTAAATTCTGTCATTTTGCAGCAGTTCTCCTAGTTCTTCCTTTAAACTGGGGACATCCTATTGCATATTTAAATCAAAGCTCTTTGCTGATCCCTTGATTCTTTCTGATCTTTGGAGTTAAGGCATTCTTTTAGACCCTGTGCCAACCGATTTGAACTGCACCAGGAAAGAATTGCGGTTCTTTTACCTGGAAGATAAATGCCCTAATAAGAAGGTATAACAGTCCTTGAAGCTCTGCACTTACGACTTGCCTCAGGCAAATTTAAGAAATAAAAGGAGCTTTAGAAGCATTAAGGTCAATTAAAGAGAGCAGGGAATTGGAAATACCTCCATGACTCCTAGTCTGTGTGTCTTGATACAAGTAGCTAAAAGTAAGTTAGCAAACAACATAACTGAAGCCAGGCGTTACTTTGCTTGATTGATTTTTAAAACACGTGTGGCTCCCAGAATTTAATTTTACAGTAACAAAATTCTGGGTCTCTATCTCTTCTTTTCTAGCTACAACGTTCTGCACATCTGTACGATGGGGAGAGGGATTTGATAGTCTCAGTGAAATGTGCTACTTGAGAGAGAGTCTGTCATCTAACAAATCTAAAAAACTGCATGTGTTTTTTCTGTGCCAATTCCACCATAGTATACAATCTCCCTGTCAGGCTGTTCAGCACATTTTCTTCAGAGATAGAAGAAAAAGACCTGGCTATGGAGTATCTTGTGCAGACTCTAGCAAGCACTTTCCTATTCCAGTGCCCTGTGACACATGTCTTGACAGAGGACAGTGCAGGGGTATGATGTGGGCACCAGGAGCAGTGTTGGGCTCAGCCAGGGCTGGGAACCTCCCACATATTGGTCCTTGTTACTCCAGCACTTCTTTGGGTAAAATTGGCATCAGAGCTTCCCTGGTGAAAAGCTATATATGGGAAGGAGGAGGTGGCGCTTGTTAATACCGAAGGATCCCTTACCAACTTAGGCATAGCAACCCCTTCTGCAGAGATGGACTCATTTCTGGGTGCGATGGCTGAACTACTAGGCAGTACAAAAAACCAAGCGTGTGCTGATGCCTGCTTTTACAACATTTTGATGGATTCTTCATCCTCCTTCCCGTGCATCCATGATTTCCTTTTGCAGAGGTCTATGCACACACAGACAGAGTGAACAGTCTGGAGTCTAAGTTGCCTTAGAAAGCTCTTGAGATGTATCACCTCTACTGGGGTTAGATGTAAGAAATGGGGTTTCCATTTTCACTTGTCTTCATCTCTCTGAAGGGCCCTTCATACCAATGTTTCCACAGTGCTGGCACTGCACCCATTCTGAGGTGCATTTATGCTTCAGGATATTATAAAAGTGTCTTAATATAAATGATAATAAATGATATAAATGATAATTTGGGCTGTCTCTGCTTCTGACAACACTTAGACACCCAAACTATGATCTCAGCCTCTGCATTAGATTAAATACAGTCCTGTATTTGCCTTTTGGGCTTTACAAGCCTTCAGCTATTAATTCCAGTAGATGTGGGAATAAGGCAGGGTTATGTTGAAAATCTGGACAGCTTTCTTACATGTAGAATACTAATGTCTTTGGGAGCATTTCAGACTTTTAAGGATATAAATTAATCATGCACCAGACTGCTCTCGTCTCCTGTCTCCCTGTAGAGCTGGCTCTTTTGCCATTGGGGCTGATCATCCAGGGGAGAAAGTGAGTTTTTGTGTGTCTGCATGGGACCTACCACAGTGGTGACCATACCGTGTGCTGTGCAGACTCACTGCAATACTGCAGTGCATCCAACGGCTGAGAGGGATGAGGACATGCCTTGGGTCTGAAATGGGGAGGACCCTGAGTGAAGCAATGGCCCTGGCAAGTGGGGAGAGGTGACAAAACTGACAGAAAAATGGAGAGGAGGCTGAGCGCTGTGGACAAAGCCTGGCTATGGGGAATGATCTCTGCCGTGGAGTGATCTCTTGCCTGAATTTGGCTGGTCTGTGTAAGAAGGTGCATGTCTCACCCTGCTCACCCTGGATGATATACGCTTATCACTTGCAGCTGTGGTGGGGTCAGTGAGTGCTCCAATTCCTCCATACAAGCCCATTCATTCCTTTAATTAACACTGACTTTCCAATTGTTTCCAGATGATTCAGTGTTTCTACTATGCTCTGCGCTCTGTTGAACCACCATCCCAAATAGAGCAGGACCCAAAAGTGCTTTTTTCCCAAAGCATATTTTTGTGCTGCAAGCTGCAGTACAATCACAGCATGAGGAAGCAAATGCTTTTACATGAGAGGAGTATGGAAGAAACTGGCCAGCCCCGCAGCAGGTGTTTCCCTGCAGTTCAGAGCTTGCAGACCCCAGGAGACGTACTCTGGCCTAAATTGATCTGCCTGCTCCAGGATGCAAGACTCTTTAAAGTCCAATGAGGACACTGTTCTCTGCCCACTGCACCCTTTCCTGTCCCAGTAGGCTCACCCACCCCACAGGGCCATTGACATGCTGATGACCGAATGAGGCACGTGCATCTTCTAACATACAGAGGTCCTGCTTTCTCACCACACAGTAGCTGCACATTGCTAGGAGATGGATATTTTCTTGTCTCTTGAGGACTATTAATTCACAAGAGTTGGTGTTTTCTTACAGTTCTTCTACAGGGATAATATCCAGGAAGGTCATGGGAGTAGCTACTGTCCCTGGACACTGATGTAGGATGTATTGGTAGGCAGTAAGTCACTTCTCAGCTTCTTGTCATGCAGGAAGGGTGTATCAAATAGGAACACTAGGCTCTGTCTAGTCCCCATCTTTTTTAAATTTAACTCTTAATCTAATTGGGGTCCTTTTTAGAATGTCTTTTTCTATTTTTTTGTTGCTCCGAACCCAAAATTCTGAAAATTTCTGCAAAGATGCAGATGGGAGAAAAAAAAAAAAATAATGGGAAAAACTGTTTTGGAGAGTTTAGGTTTCTAGCAGCCAGATGGAAAAACATGTTCTCCCAAGATTCACAGAATGTGCCACACGATATAGTACAATATGTGCTATATATTTAACACTGAGCAACATTTGGGCAATATTTCTGTATTGATGGCGTGGCAATTTGTAAATGTAATGGAGAAGTCTGTGTAACCGTGTAAGGTTTTGAAAGTGCACTTTAGGCAAAACACTGGCGTGCCAAATGACCGCTTCCCTTAACTGCAATACCCTGCAGAGACAATGGGCTGGGACAAGGTGTCAAACAGGGTGGACCCTGACAAGCTGCATTTATACATGAGGCCATTTAATACCTCCAGTAAGGATTTATAAACCAAGAAATTATTTTCACATGGGGGATGATTTACCACCATCTTTCACTAGTATCTCCCCAGTCTTCACCTGCCTATCCCTGTCCTCTTTTTTGGGGAGGTTTTTCGTTGGGTTTTTTTTTTTGAGCAGGAGGTAAAAAAGACAAGTTGGGGTGTAGTTATTTATGTATTTATTCTCAGTTGCTTCCACCTCAGCTCCTGCTGCTAAACAGCTGCTTGGAGGCCTACTTCTCCCTTTGGGGTTTACTGATCTCCCAGATGAATAATGTCCCCCTTCACCTCCCCAGCAGCTGGCGCCCAGCCGACGTGCAGCCAGGATGCTGACAGTTATTGGGAAAACATTTGGCGTGCAGGCAGCTGCCAGAATGCAAAAGTCACTCTGAGCAGTCCAGGGTGTGGAGCATCTCAGAGACTAAACTACTCCCCTGGCCCTTTTCTCATTTACAGTAATTCTTTCCAGTAAGAAATGTGTTGCCAGGGCCTAGAGCACTCATTAATTAGTTAATCCTGGACTGAATGCAAAATGCAAGAGTGATTAAGGACTGTTGTAGATTGTTTCAGTCTTGATCGGCTTTTTTTTTTTTTTTTTTTTTCCAGTCCTGCCTTAATGCATCTCCTTTCTCCGTGGGTTTTTACTAAGGCTGCTTCCAGGGAATGGCAAACAAACAAGTGAAGGGCCAAATCCTGCTGCTCTTGCACTATATTGGTCAAGGTGGATCTTCATTAACGAGTGCAGGGACAGAGCGCAGCCTCAACAAGCTTGTGGGTGGCAACAAGTTGGAGGGTGGGGAGCAATAGACATGCCAGAGGACAGAGCTGCCATTCAGAGGGACCTCAACAACTGGGGAAATGGACCAACAAGAACCTCATGGAGGACAATCACAAAGTCTTGCGGTGAGGGAGGAATAACCCCGGTACTGCTGGGGGGGGCAGCTGGAGAGAAAAACAGCTCTGCACAAAAAGGCACGGAGATCCTGTGTGCCCTTGTGGGGAAGAAGCCCTGTGACTCACTGGGCCGTATTAGCAAGTGTGTAGCTAATGAGACACTATTCACATCTGGAGTGCTGTGTCCAGCTGTGAACTCCCCAGTACAAAAAAGGTATTGACAAACTGGAACAAGCAGAGTGAAAGGCCACCAAGCTCATTGAACTGGACTACAGACATCCAAGGAGAGACTAAGAGGTAGCTTGATTCAGTCTGTAAGAAGAGGCTGAGGGATATCCGTCTACGGCCATCAGGCAACTAAGAGAAGGGCATAGATAAAATGAAGCCAGGCTGTTGTTGAAGGTGTGAGTGAAAGGGGAAAAAAAAAACCAAAAACAGGTGAAATTCTAATTGTGTAGAAATTTTTAATAACTTAAAAAATACTGGAAGGAGTGCCCAGAGAGCTAAGGGATCTTCATCCTTGGGAATATTCAAACTTTGGCTGGACAAGACCCTCATCAACTTAACGTCACTTTAAAGTTAGCTCTGCAGGGAGCAACTTGTTGGGCCAGATGATTTCCAAAAATCCTCTGTGACCTAAATTACTCTACAACTTTATTCTGTGATGTTGGAAAGTATTTGGATCACCTTGTGTAAAAGCATCGGGTTGCAAGCATTTTGAAGGCAAACTGCTGTTAATCAGTGTGGTTGTTACTACTTGAGTCATCATCTGGGTCTACATGCTTTTCCTTGTCAAGGTTGATCAGTTTACAAGTAAAATATTAGGCAGACTTAGGAGACTGCCACAATACAGTTCAGAAAGTGTGTGATGTGATTTTATGGTTCGTTGACCATTGGTCTATGGCTGAGAAGCACATCAGAGAATCTTCCAGGGTGTCCTTGTCTGCATGTAGTAGTACTGGTCCTACTGCAACCATGACTCCTGGTTCCTGCTGCTTTTTCTACATTGATGTCCTCCACATCCCATGTTTCTTCCCCAGCCACTCTCTATTATAATGTCCCAAAAGACGCCCTGCTCCTCTCCTCCAGCCTGGTAAAGCAAGGTCATTCTTTATTCCATGTTGCTTTCTTGTTTCTCTTAAACCAGCTCTGCGTTACCTTATTCATACAAGTAATCAGGTTCATTCTTGCTTTGAATAACTTCAGCAGGGTTTACTTCTTTCTGTGGAAAATATGACATGAAATTTTGACTGAAATGTGGTTGTTTTTTTTTCTTAGCAAATTCCCATTTGCTATAATATTAAAACTAACATTGTGATAGATGAAAATGTCAGATTTCATGTTATGTTTCAGTAATGTAATAATGATACTATTAACACCCAAGTAAAGCACAAAAATAACTTGTTCCTATTTGTAAATGCCAATTTCTATGAGCCCTCAGACACTTGAGGCACTGCATAGTTGAAAGGATTATTGCACTTCTCAGATAGTTGCAGCCACTTATGGCTTGGACTTCTGCCTCAAGAGCTTGCCTGAAGGCTCCATTAATTGCCAGTAATGCAAAGCTTGATGTATCACATTGCTTAATTACGCACTTTTCTTCCTCCCTGTGTCACGCCAAGCAGATAGGAAAGGCTTTGGAAGAGAACTTAGTCAAAATGTGTTGATCGCTGGAAAGTGTCAGAATAAAACCCCCTTGAATAATGCAGGGTAGACAGAACCTGAAGTAAAGAGGTTCATATTCCGTGTCCAGGGAAGAACTTTGTGTATTGATGTGAAGGGTGAAGTGTCTTGTAAGACTGACAAACTAAGAAAGAGAGCAGGAGAGCCCGTCCACAGCCCAGGCAACATTCTCTCTAAATCCATCATGGTTCTAAAGCACAAAACAAGTCTATTCTTTGGCTGCAGGTCATAATTTACAGTGGAAGGCATCATTAAAATGTGTTTTGTATGTATTTTGACTTGTGTGTTTTTTCTTCATTCCCATGAAGCTGCTTGTGCTTCAGTGAGAAAAGCTGAAGGGTGAGCAAGCAAGCCAGAGTTATGGCTATATGCAGAAATAAGAAATAGGAAATCTCCTTAAGGCATAAAGTCTCCCAGCAGGATTTGCTGTCATCATCTTCTCTACCCCAGAGGAGGCTGAGGAATTGCCTTCTGCAGAGAAACGTTATTGATGATCTTTTCAGAGCTGATTCTATTCTCGGAATTAGGGAAGTTGGACACATGGTCACCAGAACAGCTACTGCTGCTCCTGAGAGGTTTAACTTCCATATTTGACATCAGAAATCTCTTAAATAGTTTTATATTCCCTCATTTATGACAAAACTAATTCCAAGACAGCTAACACACTCACAGACTTAAGGGTAGATGGGTCCAACCCAAGAAATTATATTCTGTGGTCACATCTCTTCCTATTAGTTGTTTTGAACCCAGGCTTTATACTTAAGTTTGTCTCTAAAGTATAGTTTTACCACTAAGAAAGAAAAATATTGCTAAAATGCATTGGAACAAATTGATAAAGAGTTAGTTAAATGCAAATAAGCATCCTGCACTGCAGTATCAGGGGCCAGGCTCAGGACTGGAAGCACTAGCACCTTCCTAGCCAGACACTCGTCATCACCTGGGGCTGATTCACTCTAGCAATTGCTGGCCCATCTCAATTGCCAAGAGGAGAGGTAGGCTGAGTTGCTGCCACATGTGCCTTGGCTAGCATCTGTGACAAGAAGGTAACTATTGCAGAGGGAAAAAAGTCACAGGACCTGTGGGAGACTGCTTCACTCTTGGAGTGGCCAGTTCAGCACTGAAAGGCTTGTGCTGTGTGTGTGTGGCAGAGGCCATTGCATGTGGCAACACAAGCTGAAAGGAACCTTTCCGTTCCAGAGGAAAATGAAATCTCAGCAGCTATTTCAATCTGAAAATGAAATTTTTCCAGTCTGTTGGATTATTTCTTTTCTAAACAAAGGATACTTGTATCTCTACAGCACTCTGGGAATGTGTTACATTCATTTTAGTGGCCTTTATTTTTCCAGGCAGTGCTAAGAGCCAAACTGTAAATGAGAACTGAGCTCTTGGGGTCTGAGAAAGAGCTTCTGTAAAAGGGTTGTGGCCAAAGATGAGCTCTGTCTTTCGCCTGGAAGCTTCACTTATCTGGTTATCAAGTTAAGGAAGATTCACAGTTTCAGGTAGGTTTCTGCCACACAGCCCAGGAAGGGCACCACACCAACATGTAGAGCACAGTTTATTAGCAACACATTTTAAATCTGTGGTTTACTTTTAAATCCTTTTACCTATCCCATCTCCCTGTCCTTCAGACATTTGAATGGGCTCTCCTGGATTCTTTCATGACCAAACCTATTCCCAAGACCTGTCTTTAGCAGGGGACTAAGTACAGCAGAGATGACTGCTTGTGGTCATCTAAACACTACCTGTACAGATCTAGTGGAGAGAAAAGGCCCATGCTCCTACCACAGGTCCCCCAGTCCTGCTGAACTCCAGCGCTTAGGACCTCAGCACAGTAATTGCTACTGAGTTTGGCTCAACCCAAAGGTTTTGGCAACAGTATTTCAAATGTGGGACTTCTGCCTAACCTGTTTGTCTGCCAAGGATTTCAGCTTTCTGCCATGGGGGATGCTCTTGGGTCAGGCTGAACTAGCAAAGAAAACATTTATGCTTACTGGCTATTCCACGTCAAAGGCTCACTATGTTACCTAAGCTTTACACTCTGACAATGAGCAGTAGCTTGCAAAAGTGACCTTCTACTAAAAAAGCAAGAATCCTTTTGTGAAGCAATTAAGCTTTTTTTTTTTTTCTCTCCAGATCACTGGTACCCCCAGTCATTCAGTTTTCATGCCACCACTCTTCCCATGACTATTTGTTTCCCTTTTACTGCCTGCTGTACTTCCTAGCCCCTCGCCTCATATTTTGCCACTGGTCTGTGTTTCTCCGTTATAGACGTCTCACAGACTCCAGAGCTCCCCAGCTGATGTTTATTCGTAGCTAGTCCCAGGCCCTGCACTCCTCTGCCGTGTTCTCAGTATCCATGGGAACATCCTCATTGTCCCACTACTCAAAACAGGGATTCAGTGTCCACCTTCGCTTTAGAGATTCACTCCTCATCTGCTGCATGAGAGAGTGCCCTGCCTTCCTACATGATGCAGAGTTCCAGAATAGGCTTTTCTACGTTAATTCTGTATTCTTGTGTCCATCTTCTAAGTTGAAAAACTCTCCCTTTGCCAGGATCGGAAAAGACAAGAGCTTTTTTTCTGAACTTTTGGCTGGCAGAAGTAAATCCATTGAAGGCAGTTTCCCAGCTGCTGTGTGTGCCTCCCCTCCGGCTGGCCATGCGCGTTTGCATGCTTTGTCCCAGCACCACGTCCCCACCCTGGGGTGCTGGGGGAGAGAGAAGTTCAAGGGTAAATACTGCTGTTTCCTCCAGGGAGACTGGAGGAATGGTTTGGACCAGTAAGTAAGTGCTGTTCCCAAAGACAAGTCTAGGGAAAGACTTGAGCCATAACAGGAACCATTTTCTTCTTCATATACTCAGAAAGCTGAATGAAGGGGGGGCATGCCCAAAGCTCCTGCCCCTCCAGCCACCACGACTGTTCAGTAACTCAGTGCAGATATCGAGTCCTGGTCCTAGGAAGCTGATTCCTGAGGACCTTGGAGCACAAGGCTTATGAGGAGAGGTTGTTCAGTCTGGGGAAGAGGAGGCTGAGGGGAGACCTTATTGCTCTCTACAACTACCTGAAAGGAGGCTGTAGA
>JAOQGH010000001.1:57036441-57076314 GCA_025769975.1 Gallinago jamesoni
GTATTCAAGAGACGAGTTGACATGGTGCTCAGGGATATGGATTAGTGTTGGGTTGGTGTTGTTTTGGGTGTGGTGTGCGGTTTTTTTGTTTGTTTGTGGGTTTGTTGTTGTTGTGTTGGGTTTTTTTCATTGGTTGGACTAGAGGGTCTTCAAAGGTCCCTTCCAACCTAGGTGATTCTGTGATTCTATGCCTCCCTCTGAGGTACTTTCTACATGGCAAGTCCAGCAGAATGGAGCAGCTCAGGCATTCCAAGATTTGTATTCACTTGCTGTTTCTCAGCAGGGGGTCACCGCTTGCCTCACCCCCCCACTGACACCAGGGAGGTCCATAAATCAGCTCCAGAGTGATAGTGCAGCCCTCCCGATGCTCAGTATGCATCTCGCTGCTGGAGGAAAGCACCACCTTTGGTGCCAAGTACATTAGGGAACATGCCTGGGTTTAAAAATACTCCATGGGAGGGAATCACAACATTTCCAAAGCTTGGCCTCTTGCATCACAAAAGCAGAGCATGCTCCTCACCATGTCTCGACAGATAACAAAAGCCCAAGGCCAACAAACAAAATGAACAGCTTTGAAACAACAAAGCTTCGCTGAGTTTTGTATACAGTGTTTGTTGTCACAGTCTGGCCCAGAGTCACCATCTCAGATTTCCCTGCCAGAATGATGGAAATATAAACAGGGGCTATAAACCCAAAATATTTCCAGCTCATACATCTGAAGGATAGAAATTATAGTCTCTTAACAAGGAAAATGTTCGAGGGTAGTGAGGTAATGGGACCTGGTTACAGAGCTCATTTCTCTGAAAAACTTCAATACAGCATGGAAATTTTTCCAATGTCCTTGATGCAACCTCTGTCAAAGTATAAAATAATTCCCTATTTCAGTGGAAAAGCCCCTTCCATGCCTTCGAGAATGAACTGCTGAGCTCCATTTTTGGGAACAGTGTCTTTCAAGCTGCCTCTTTCCAGAGATCTCTGAACGGCTCCGAAGGCACAGCATCAGCAAGGAGTGAGATCTGGCTGTATGGGAGATAACACGTTGCCTGTTGGCTTTCCTAGAAAGGGCCTCACTTTCCTGTGCCTTTGCTGAGAGCTGCTGCTGTTGAACCATAGGAGTCCCGGCTCCAGTCTTGCTAAATAATACTCTGGAAGTCCACGCCATGAGTCACAGCACTGGATGAGGGGCTCTGCTCATTTGATTAATTACATTACCATGCGTGCCCTTTTCTTGTTGACTCATAGCCATAAGAGCCTGGGATGTGCTGCGTATGTAGTAAGCTGATTAAAGGGGGAATGTATGACAATGTATGGATGCGTACGATAGCTTTTTGAAATCCCTCCCAATCCTCCCACCCACTGGGCATTGATTCAATATCTAGTTCAATCGTCAGGAAACAAACTTGCTCCCTCATCTGCGTCACACACGGCAAGGAGTTTGCCAAATATGGCCGAGCTTTTAGAAAGAAAAGAGAATCCCCCCACCAGTGAATTTATGACCCTTGGCTCCACTTGTGCCTTGTTCCTGTGCATGTCTGAGTGACATGGAAACTGCAGCAAATCTCTTTGGCCTGTTTCTACACTCTCACGCTTGCACCTATGTTGGATTTTTCAATTTTTTCACAACTAGAGGTTTTCAAACAAGCAACCTATGACAAGAGGCACAACAAGGAGCAATACGTGTCAATGAAAAAGAGAAAAAGGGAGAAGAAACAGGGAGGCTAGAAATGTTTCTGAGTATTTGAAAGTGAAATGTCACTCCTCTCATCTCTTCCAGGTCCTTCAAGCCTGACTTTGTCCTGATCCGGCAGCACGCGTACAGCATGGCGCTAGGAGAAGACTTCCGCAGCCTTATCATTGGCCTCCAGTACGGTGGCATCCACACGGTCAACTCCCTCTACTCCATCTACAACTTCTGCAGCAAGCCCTGGGTGGTAAGTGATGATCCAGCTCTCCCGCATGCCAACACTGATATGTGGTACCAACAAAGCACCAAAATCAGCTTCCAGTCTGTTGCATAGGAATTTGTCTCTTTTGGCTAAAACCACCTTAGCAATCCAGCTGGGAATTCCTGGGGAAAAAAACTGCCATCATTTCTCCTTTATCAGCCTTTAATGATATCTAGGTGTTATTTTCTCACCCTAAGTAGGACATTTCACCTGTCACAGACACTAATATGTCGCGAACAGCTAACAGTTCAGTAACACTTGCAAGGCAGAGTAGATGGTTAGTAATAGATTAATAATATCAGATCAATAGTACCACGTCTCTGACCTGACCAAAACATGGTAAAACAACCTGAAAAGAAACATTAATATTTGCTGGTTTAGAAGGTATCAGAACTACACTATTTTTAGCATCTTTTATTAGATGCACACTTGTGGTATCCAGTGCCCCAGACTGAGACTAAGACTTCCGTGCAGAAGTGCAATTTGCACTGATCCTCTCTAGTCTTCTCTTCCTACTTTTTCTGAGTGGTGCTTTATTGTGAGGAAACTAGCTGAAAAGAAAGGCAGGAGCTAGAGACCTTCAACAGCTAGGTCTAGGAAAAAAGGGAACATCGAATGACAAAGAGACCTGGGAAAGAGACAGAAAGAAAATGGAAAGCATGTGAAGTCTTTTAAGCTGTTTCAGAAGGAAATACAAGATTTTCATAAAGTGTTGGTTCATTGAACTTGAAAGACTCCACCTTGGAAACATCTTGGGCTGAATGAGCTCCTGGGGAGAAAAGGACAGGAGAAAATTTGATATTTTGCACTGGGAGCCCCCTTCACCTGTTCTTTAAATTTTGTCAAGTTCACCCAAAAATCTAAAAAAAATACCCTTAAAAAATATTATAATTGGCTTGTCTCACCTGAGGTCTGTAATGACTCAGACTTTTATTTTCATGACTGTGCAGTGTTGGAGTTAACTCACTTCTTACCAAAAAAGGGTACCAGTGTAACAAACATAGTCTTCTAATTTTTCAGCCTTTTATGACATTTGAGTGATTTGCTGAGACCAAACGCAAGGTCCTGTCTTTTCAAAAAATGTTGCAGTGCAGTAATGAGAGCAGTGAGAAAAATCTCACTTTTCCATCACTTTATAGGTGGATGATGCACATTTGGCCTCAGTCCCCATTTGAATGACAAGGGTTGCTGGGAATGGAAAGGGGGGGAGGAAAGGGGTCAATACCAAGCTCAGTACAACATCTTTGCATTCCTGCACTTGGTCCTACCCACACGAGCATGTTGACCCTGGTGATAAGGCCTCTGCATTTCAACTGGCTTTTGCTGAAGAGGACGGTCATGTGGTCCATTCTATCCAATTTTGGAGTTGAGTCAGTCAGAGTTAGTTGGCATTTTTCAACTCGTGCCTTGAAATTACATTTCTGATGGTGTGCACGGGGCCTCAAGATGTGACAGGCCTATTTTTAGGAGTCTAAAATAAAAGGAAACAAACTCAGCACACTGAAAAAAAAAAGAAAAAAGAAAAGGCAAGGCTGGCAAGGTGGTGTGGGAGAAATTGGCTCTGCCAGTAATTGGCTCTAGTTATTCTGGGTCGGGTTGTGCCATGCTTTCCTCACGGGGAATACAGCTGGCTCAGACAGCCTTCCCAGAGCAGTCAAGGAAACTGCTTGTAAACACTTAAAACAGGTTTGCAGAATGCCTCCCTTCCCTCCTGCAAACCCCCATACATCACCACCCAAAGCCATGATTGTAACTCACCAAGTGATCTAAAAGCTCATGTGGGATCTGAGCTGGTATTTGGCACCACTGAAATTTTATCAGGTTGAAGCTCAGGTAGAGATTGCAGTGGGGCATCTGAGGGCAGAGAGCTTCACTGGCAGCAGAATCAGAAAATTCTGGTTTTGTGATAGCTGGGAAATAAGAGATAGGGACAGAGTGGTGCATGTTCCCCTCCGACTGCAAAACAGGCATCTTGAAATAAGAGATCTGCTTAACAAAGATTACTGGAAACTTTTTGGACCTAAAAAAGAAGTTGAGATACATGAAGAAATGAAATTAAGTACTCCTGGGAAACGTGCTTTTCACTCTCCCTTTGTATTTTTTCCAAAAATGGTTCCATTTCATAGAAATGTTTATGATTTTGTGGAGGGGGATGGAAGTGAGACTGTTTTTTCTTGGCAATTTCCAACAATGTTTTTTCTCAGCAACTCTAATTACAATCAGCTGAGTTTGGGCTTGAGTTTACTCAAACATGCAGCCCCATTTTTAATGACGTTTGCCAGGTTTCCTGGCAAGAAGAAATACACAAATTTCCTCAAAGGTTAAAATTTGCATTGAACACAGGCACAGTTTAAAATAGGCGTTTCTAAAAGAAAAACAGAGTATTCAGGGGGATCTCACACACAGAGAAACATCTGAGAAATCTAAGTTTTAAGAGGATCCCAGAATTATTGAGAAATAATACAAGCACACTAAACACAATGGTTTTACCACTAATAATAATTTTTGTGTTAGAAAAGTTACAGTACAAAATACAGTGGGAACAATGCTCAGAGCAGTACTCACATTGCATGCAGTTAATGTCCAGAATTGCAAGGCAACTTCTCCATCTGTAAGACTGCAGGAAACATGAAGTCTTGTGGCCAGTCACCTACGGAGTCCAAGAGACTCCCAGCCAAACTGTTGTTGACTGTCAAGGGATATAGGCTCCCCGCTGACCTAGGCACCTCCAAAATATGCAAAAGGCCTTGAGATCCTCTTTTCATTTCTCTGTAAAGACTCCCTACAACTAGCTCTGATGTCCTACCAGCCTAGGCAAGGCATTTCATTTGCCTATCTGTTCCAGGTACTTAAAACTAGGCTGTGCCCCATGGCTTTGCCCCATGTCTTGCTCTGTGGTCTGGATGCAATCACGCTAAAACCAGTGGGACCACAGAAAGTAGCAACTGATCCCAAACTGTGGAAGTGGCAGTTATATCAAGCTGAGCTGCTGAAGTAACATTCTACCCATCTCAAATGATGGGCGCCAGGGGATGGTACTTGAACCCTGGTATCATGTCTCTAAGAGGCTGCTGCAGCATGTAATAAGGGTGTCTCATATCCTGTCCCTAACAATTGGGGGTGGAAGGGAGAGAGGAAAAAAAAACAACAAAAGAAAGAAAAAAAAAAGGAAAAAAAGAAAAAAGAAAAAAAAAAGAAAAAAAAAAGAAAAAAAAAAGAAAGGAATTGTCTCATGAGGTTCAATACCAAAGTCGGACTTTTTTGCAGGCCTGGCCCATTGAGGAGGCTCCCAGATGGCCAAGACTCATCTGTCCATCTGAAACACTTGCTATTTCAGCAACAGCCAAGAGCTGTATGCTTCAAAAAGAAGCCCAAGGAACAAGTCAGGAGACTGTCTGTCAGCTGCAGAGTTGTTCCAGTTATTTTGTTTGAGCTGTTTTCCTAGGATAAACGTGTGCCACCTCAACGTCACGGCATCCATGATTTGCCAGGGCTGCATGCGAGGGGCATGTGCTGCTCTCAGCCAGGCTGTTTGTCCTCCTCTCCTTGTGTCTGTCTCACTCTGTTTAAATTTTAAGCCCTGTTTGCTCACTTTGCTAGTCATAGTCATTTTACACTCATATCACCCTTTAACTCCCAATGGGTCATTTCTTCCCTACTATCAAGTGAAGTTTCAACTTTTTGTACAGAAATGCTTTTGCTTCTACCAGCCCAGTGACCAGGATAGGAGCCCTAACGTAGCTACTCAGGAGAAAACTTTCTCAATAGCTCTGCCTTTGCCTGTAATGTAACCTTAGGGTTGTGATTTGGTACTGGCTTCAGCCATTGCTCAGAAGTGCTCAGAGCATGTAAGATTAGGCAGCTGATGCTATTGGGAAGAAAGAGGGCTTTCTTTTCCTTCCCCTGTTCCTTCCATTAATCTGTGTGTTACCTCCCTCAGGCAACACAAAGGTCTGCTTCAAAATGAATACATCCCTAGCTTTGATGGGAAACTTGAAGGAACTTGTGTAAAAGACTTACAGTGAGACTTGGTCCAGATTGGAGACCTTTATTAATTTAACTTGATTTTACCAAATTCTAGGGGTCTTGGAAACTAAATTCAGTTTCTAAATTACTTCGCAAATAGGACATCAATGGGGAATTCAGTCACGTTTACCAGCTCGGCAGGAACCAAAATTTTTACTCATGAGTAGTCCCAAATCATTTTATTCTCTAAACATCTATAAAAATAACCAAGCTACCTTGTTCAGCTTTACTCCCCCTTCTGCAAGACTGCCAGTCTAACCACTTGACCATGCACTGCCAGTTCAGCTTTGTCTGTGGTAATGGGGCTGTACCTCCTCAGAGAGAAAGCGGGATGGCCAGATATATGATTGTAAAGAATCAAAGTTGCTCCTAAGATCTGGAAGGTTTCCGGGATATCACCTCTTACTCTCTTTGGTATATCAACCCTGCTTCAGCAACATTTTCTGTCGTGGTTATTAAGTTCTGTCTCACTGTTTTGGGTTTTTCGCCAGCTGATCGATGACAGATTGAACAGAGGGGCTGCAGACAATGTACAAAATGGTCTGCTCACTTCACAGATGGCTGAAGCGGAGCAGGAATTTGCTGTGATACACTTCTGTTGGGGTTTTGGAGCCTGAACAGAAATCAAAACTCAGTCCAACCATAGGAAGCTTTGTGCCTGGTTGGGCACAACCCTGAATGATAAAGTTTATAATAGTGATGACAGTGGTGATAATGGTGAAGTTCATGCTCACAGGTGGGGACAATGACAAATGTTCACCCTTGTATGAGAAATGCCAGCACTGTTGCTTTCCAGGTTGATGTTACACACTGCTTTCTCTAGATACCATCCTCACAGACTGGTGCCTCCCTCAGACCTCTCTGGTAGATGAGACAGAAGTAGCAGATGAGCTCTCCTTTCTCTTGCAGTGCAATGGGTGCAGCTGGGAGAGACTTGGTTTCATAGTAAATGTCAGTTATGATTGATGGTGGGCTCATGTTTCCTTGGTCTAACACCCAAAACAGGTAGCACGGGCAATTGCCTCTAGTCATCTCTGTCCCTTCCCAACCCTCTTTCCCTTCACCACAATGGGTAAGTGTGCGTTGCTTTCATTTGGCTGTGGGGCAGAGATCCAAGGGACAGCTTTGATTTATTTTGTCTCTGCTCAGGAGTGGTGGTCAGAGTGGTCACCACTCTGAGCCCTTTCCTCTACCAAGAAGGGCACCCCATCCTCCTCCCAGCCACATTCAGAAAGCAATGCTTGTTCATTTCAGATCTGTAACTAAACCCAAACTGATCCCAATCTGATTCTTGAACCCTTTCTCCGCTCTCTTAGTCCAAGCTTTGTGTACTCAGGCTGGCCTGGCCCTGGGTAAATACAGCAACTTCATATTTTTCTTGGTGCTTGCCAGAAAAGCAAGAAAGCAAGGCGGGAAAGGCATAATAACATGTTTCTCTCACCTCCTTCACCAGCATCAGAACATTTTACAAGCACTTACCTGTTACACAATAAGCCACTGACATCCACTGTGTCTGTTTTTTGTTTCCCTTCCCTCACCCCAAGTTCTCTCAGCTCATTAAAATCTTCAACTTGCTGGGTCCTGAGAAGTTCCCCCTCGTGGAGCAAACATTCTTCCCAAGCCATGAGCAGATGGTGAGTACTGTTGCTTTCTTCTGATGCCAGCACGGATGGGGGAGAAGCAATAAATGTGAGTTGGGCAGGAGAGAAGGTGGTGGGAATGCTGGGAAAAGCCTCAATTTTACTTCCAGAGAACTACTAGCTAAAAAGCAATACGCAAAAAGCACTGCTCGGGAACCTCTTTCCTTTCTTGCCCAGACCTCCCCCAGGTCACATATGGACCCTGAAAAAGTGAACGAGAACAGATTCAAAACCAAAGCAAAAATCCATTGTAAAATCTAGTCAACAAAAGCTCATCCCTTAGAGCAAAGTATCACTTTATTGAGATAAAGTGGATTTTTTTCCCCTCCTGGAATTATTTAAAATACATCGATGATTTGGGACATGGGCCATAAGAGAGATTTGTTTCACAATGTGAGTTTGCTTGGTCTGTCACGTGGTTGCCATCCATGAAACATTTATGAGCCTGGCTGGGTACTTAAAGCAAATTGGAGTTCTTGAAAAAGAGTTTGTTTCAGCTTCTAATGTCTCCTTTGCACAGTGGCTCTGCGGTCTAGTCTTCCTGTCAACAACCAAACACTCTGGGCACCTACTAAACTCTTAGGGCACCTTCCAAAGAGACCTGCAGAGGTGCCTTCAGTCCTGGAGAGCATGGCAAAGCGAGCGGCTTTGTTTAAAACTGTCTGTGTCTGTTGTTTTCCTTGGGTTAAAAGGATGAGTAGTCCTTAATGAATTTTTCACCTAACTTGCACCTGTGAATTAGTGACTCTTCTCACCTGGCTGAGGCTTTGATGAGACTCTGTGTGAACCATGACTCCCCCCCTCTCCCCAGTGTGAGCCACTGCCTGGCTGAGCTCATTTGCCATCTTCAAAATTCAAAAGGAAGTCTCACTTACATTCTTATGGAAAAACTCACCGGTGCTCATAGGTACCTGAATAGCTTGAAATGCCTGTCCTCCACCTCTCTTTTCCAATTATCTGTTCTCCACCTGTGCTGTGTGGACAACAGCACTCCCATAATGTCTTCACAGGGACATCATGAAGGTAAAAGTCATAACCACTGTGAAGCACTCAAGTAATGCAGGGGTAAGGGTTGTATTATCATTGAAGACATAAAGACATTGATGGTCCTTAAAGAGTATGGGACGGTTTGTTGCAGACTTTTAGGACAAATTAGTTGTGTTTAGTTCCTCTTGATTTATAAAGAGGATTTTGTGACATACGTAATGCTTCAGGACAATTGTGACTTTGTCTGATTGTGACTGCAGGAATAGTATTTTTGGAAGATTTGATTAAGGTTTTCTTTGCATATACTTTAGGTGAGTACTATTTTGCATTATTTTCTTGTCTGGAAATCTGATTCTTGATTCCTCAGCATGTAAATGCATTTGTTACCAGCATAGTAGTTTGGCTTGATCCTAATTTCACGTATTTGCCATCTCTATAACTGATCACCTACTTGGAGATGCTATTGCTTACTTGCAGATGCTATCTCTTACTTCCAATTGAAAACAGGAACCCTTTTAAACTGTTGATAACCTGAACACAAACACAGTTGTTGACATGTAAGCTTGAGTAACGTGGTTCAAATCAGTCACTTTCCAAACATTCAGACAAGCAACAATCCACTTGGGCAAATTCAGGCCAGCCCCTTCCAGGTGGGGGGTCTGCCTCAGAATGAATCTACGTAACTTCTCAAGATCTTTTCTGGGTGCATCTTCACAGTATCTTGGGCTGTGAGCAGCTGAGAGGGCAAGTGCTCACACCAAGCAAGCTCCATGGCAGTTATCGCTCCACCAAGTAGCTGTGGAAGTTGCTTGCCCACTGTGCATCAGCTTTTCCATGTGTCAGATGATAGAAATATGATGATACCCCTTTCCCACTCTTTTTCTTCCCTTTCCTGGAGGCATTTTCAAGCTGTAGTAGTTAGTGCTCGTAAAATACACTGTGGTCCTTTGATGGCTGACCCCCTGGAAGTGTTTATAACTAGTGTTACGGTTTTACTTTTTGCAATGTGATATACTTTAGGCAATGAAGTTCTCACGTAAGAGATCCTCATCCTTCTACATCCAAAACTTTCCAAAGCTTACTTTCTAAACCACTGGATTAAAAATAGAACAGATATAAAAAAGCTTTTAATTCTTTCATCTGTGTAGACAATACAGATCTTCCTAATGTAAGAGTGAGATGAAGGATATTTCTAACAAACAGCAGGCCCATTGTTTTGAGCATTTTAATTTACTTGAAAATGCTTTTTCTGAAGCTTCCTTCCCATGACAACAGGGTGTTTTTAACCAGCCTTAAACAGCAAACCTTAAGAGCGCACACAAGGCTCTGGCATTTCACAGCAGCAAAGATCCAAAAGATGATTCTCTCTTCCCTTTGCCATGGGGGTCATGTCCCTTTTAACCCTCCTCCCAACCATCAGTTTACTGGAAATAAGAGCAATCTGGCAACTGCTCTTCTGAGGCTCTACTGGTGCTACACAACAGCCATGATGACTGCCTTGCTTTGTAGTGACCCCCTCCGGCCAGTTAACAAGTGGGATGCATTAACTGCAAAAGGGATTTTTCACCTCTCCTGGGCTTATGACCCCAATAACAATTCACCCTCTTAAAAAGAGGGAGAGACTGCTGGAGGTGGAATGTCTGCTTTGAGCCCAATAAACCGGTATCAAGGAAGGGAAGGAAATGAATAAATCCACGTGCAAATCCATTTGTGTACATTTAAAGTGGACAGAAACTAATATAAGTGAAGCAGAGACAGAATGTCTGTGATAGAAATAAAACCACTTTACTGTTTAGAATAAAAGGACACTATAAAAAGTGAACATTATGCAACATTACCTTAAAAGACAATATACATTCACTGAATATAAAATTTATAAATAACATGGAGGAAAACTGTAAACAGTGCTAGAAAATTTAGCAACAAATACATTCCTTCCGGACAAAATTTTTCACATGGGTTTGGTTTGGTTCCCTCCCCAAGTTTCCATGACTATCAGGAACAGCAGAGTGGCTCTATGAAGGAAGGAATGTGTCAGAGAGAAGGGGAAGCCAATACAGGCAAAGCAGCAGCAGATGTTTAGTGGATTTTTAAAGATTTTTCTCAAGACTGGTAGCCCCAAAAGCCATTTATTTTAAAAAAGACCCCCCAAAAATTTCAGTTTTCTAAATTTTGTTTGCCCCTTGTAAGCTATAAATACATTGCAAGTGATATATACTCTCAGAGACATCTGAAAGAATGGAAATTTGCTCCCATGGAGGCCTTTAGTTCAAACAGTCTTTACTGTAAGAAACACAACAGTATGTTTTCCATTACCATGAGGCAGCTTTTCACTCTGGCCAAGTATGAATGGGATACAGTGACACATTTAGGTTGGAGAATAGTCCTACCTAAAGGGCCATGTACTCTTCAAAACATGGGAAATTTAGACCTAAAATGGCACTTTTGTCCCATACAGAGAAGGGGGAATCCTCCCACAAAAGGAGCTCTCTACTCCCTTCCCATTTGGCAAAAGGAAAATCGAATCCAATCTTTCCCAAACCTTCAATTTATTTTTCATATTTTTGATAATTTTAAAGGGGAAAACACTCTCAAGCAAATAAGAAAAAAATATCTGTAAATAAAAAAGTGAACAGCAACTGTCTAGAAGTGAGTTAAGCTTTTTAAAAAGTAACTTTTAATAATGTTGGTATACCTAATGCATAGGGGAGGGTGGGGGAAGCCCTCATCCTATATGTGTCCAAAGGTCGTGCCATTGACAGTTCCTCTGATCTCAGGGTTATGAGGTGAAGTGAGGAGCACGTCTGAGGTGTCAGGAAGATATTTGTGCTGCTGCAAGCCATTGTATGCTCCACAGAGTAACATTTTAGGGAGAAATTCACACCTGCCTCCTCACATCTCCATGCCTGGTGTTCCTACATATTGCATGCCCTACTGTAATGAGGAAAGAAGTTTTGTCATTTGGCAGGCAGAAGTGACTTTGCAAGACAGAAGAAAGGAAAACAGATAGAAAGGAAGAAGTCTTTGAATCTGATTTAGAGCCTGTTCAATCCATTTAATGGCTCCCTCCCACTTCAAGAGAGCCTTCGGTCAGATTCTTAATGGAAGCACAAGCTAAAGCTTAGCCCAAGAAATACGTCCCTGATAGCATGCACAGAAACAAAATTAAGAAGCCTCCCAATAGAAATGTATTTTTACTGGATTCTTCCCCCTCCTTTTGGCTCCACATTTTTAAAAGACTTAACAACTGTTTCTTTACACAGCAAGGGGAAAGACCAAACCCCCACCCCTGCCGGTCTAGCTGTCTGCATCTCAGAAATATTTTACTGTCTGCAATATAACATGGGAATACGCTTCATTTTCTGGTAATGCATCTGCTGTTTTGTTGTTTACAAAGCACATAGCTACATTATATCCTACATAGGGACACAAGTCCTCATAGTATTAGAATGCAAATATTTTCACAATAATTTGAGTGCAATACTGTGATGTCTCAGCTAGCTAAATGAATCAGTGACAGGTAAAATACACAGAGCTGCAGTTTAATGAAAATTCAAATCAACACTTCACTGCATCGAGGGGCATTTTCATGTAGCCTTCCAAAGCCGTGAAAAGTGGCTGTAGCTCAAAGAGACATCAGCTTTGCAAAGTCACCTTGAGCTTGAGGAGGGCCATCTCCAGCGATGCCGACTCCACACGATGCAAACAGTGAGGGTGGCGAGGCCGGCTCCACTCTGCCCTCAGTGACCCTCAGAGATTTTGTCAGCCATGCACAGCTCAAACAGAGATTGCTCTGCTGTGCCCAAAGCCCAACCCCGTACTCTGCCAAAGGGGACAACATTCTGACCCACCACCTGATCCTACGATGGAAGCTGTGAAGCAACCTACTCTCCCTCTCATCTCCAACCCGTAATTTAGGAGTAGTCACAGGGAAGAGGACTTCTGAGAAGTGTTCTAAACCTGAATCAAAGGAAAATCCAACAGGCTTTCAATGTGGTTTGTGCTGCGTTGCCACTCAGAGCAGCTGAAAAAAAAAAACAATACACAGCAGACCTAGGCACCTCTTACATCAACTCTTTGAAAATGCCCTTTAAAGTTCATGTTTAAAATGAAGCTAGGCGCTTTTTTGCTGCAATATGTCATCTAGTAAATGGGGCATTTCAGGGGATGTATGTCTGGCAGAGCTCTGGTAGCATGCAAGGAATGTAAAAACGCACCAGGGCTTTTCTCAGACACCCTTTCCTTTCCATTTGGCAAAGAGGTCCCAAACAGCTCTTCAGAAATTGAGGTCACTGACTGTAAAATGCTGTATTGCCCCAAGCTGGATTCACTGCAACGCTTTTTCCTGCTGATGGCAGCTCTGCTTTCTAAGTGGAATGAACTGAAGATATATGGAAACTTAAGATAAATAATCATAATAATACAAAAATGAAGTTAAGCATAATCTTCTCCCTGCCCAAGCCCTCCCCATCCAAACCTCAGTTACCCATTTTGTCAGCACCCCTTCTTCACCATCATTAAAATTTAAAATACTTTTATTTGATAAGAAAAATTATATTATAGTTTTCTTAATAAAAAACAAAATAGAACGAAAAAACTTCTCCAGTCAACGGCAAAGCACAAGACAGTAAGGCTCCTCCTCCCGCATCACTGCATAGCACAGAGCTATGCTTAACAGTGCTAGAGGGAAACACAGCACTTGACACAGAAGGAATCCTCTGGGCAGCTGGAATTTTATGATCCCAGCCAGCACTTATTAGGAGACCACTTTTCCTTGCCTAGCCCCCGACACACTTCCTTTCACTATATAAACAAATGCAGCTAGTGTAGCCGCAGGGGAGGAACCGTGATGCAAGGAGGTACAGAGGAAACAATGCAAAACTGCAGATACACTGGAGCGTCAATATCTTAAGAACAACTCACTGACTCGGAATGTCAATATTTCTGTCTTTAAAACACAATCAAACCATTCTTTTGTTTATAACACCAAAAAAATTCCACATCCTGTCAAAAATAGCTTATGTCATTATGTTTATATACGTCTTAGTTCAGCAAAACACTATTTTGGCAATAGATTTTTTTTTTATAGTAAGAGCTCTAGTAAGTCTCCCCTTTCCCTCTTCCACATGACTGATTTACAGTTGGTATTTTTCCATCCGTTTGGTTTAGGTGTTCACAAGCTGGTTTTGCTGTTGAAGCTAAGCTGCAAAAATGTCAGGGGCCAATGCTGCTCAAAACAGGATGGCACAGCACTTCATCTGCTCTGCTGTAGGTGGATTTACCTCCCTGAACACTGGGGATGGGTTTTTTGTTTTTTAAACAACAACAAAAATACAAAACACTCTCTCTTTTGTTCTGGAGAAAGCCAGAACTTCAAATGTGCTGTTGAATTCACACCATGACTGAAATAGCTAGGACAATCAGTCAACAATGCTTTTACCAGATGACGTGGTCAGACACATCAGGTGAATTCTCCCACTGCTGGAGTCAATCACATTGCCAATCTCTCCCATAGAGAAGGATTTCTTTTGGACGTCGTTTTTTCCAGACTTTAGGCTGGGTTTCTTTTCAGTTTGTTCCATTTGCCAATCTGATTAAGGAAACCTGTTTTCCTTCAAATAGATTTGTCCATGTATTTTCAGCACTTAGTGCATGAGGAAGGGTGACGGGAAGCCGGCACATAGAAGAATATAGTGCCTAATTGGCATAGTTTTTAGATTTTTGTTTTCCTAAAAAAATAGAGATTATATTGCTACAGCTAATGATACATGTAAGAGAGCATGAGCTCTGTCTTTTTTTTCTTTTTTTTTTTTCCCCTCCCACTTTTCCCTCTGGTGTGCTAAAGTAAGCTCCCAAATGTTGTCAGATCAAAATGAGTGGTATCAAAAAATGGAAAAGGTGATTACAAATTCAGTAAGGTAGCACAAACTTTTTTTTCTTTTTTTTTTCTTTTCTTTTTTAAGTGTTCGAAGTGCTAAAATTTGCATGAAAACAGGCACTAAATTTCATTGTCATCATCATGATCTGGTAAGAGTTAGTGTCCAAAGGAAGATCAGCCACAAGTAAGGGAGAGGGGAGATAAGGAAGGGATAGCGTGCTCAGGGATCTGTGGCATTGATTATTGTTTTATCTGGAGGTGCCCATCCTCTATACCAGCTGCAGTAACCTTCCACTCTCTGGATGCAGGCATAGTGCTTCGCTTGGTATCCTGAGTGGCCAAAGTTGGAGAGCATGTCTGTCCAAATGCACTCATTCTTGGAGGTGGCAAAGCAGGGCAAATAGTAGCAGGGCCTAATCTGCAATTTTAAAGAACAGTCAGGTAAGGCTACATGGAAAAAACAACATTATATAAAGTGTTTTTTTACCAGAGACAAGGGATTCAAAATTCCACTCCCTCGAACCTTGCTTAGGAACCCAAAATTCAGCCTCAGTTCAGTGAACATGTAAGCATGTACTCGGTTTCACATACACAGGTAATTCCAGAGTCAAAAGGGCTTGTGTCAGGTGCAGAAAAGTTGAGCTTGTGTCTATGCTTTCATAGGCCTGGGGCCACAAGCAAAAACCTTAGTGCCAGTGCTGTGAGGCTTTAGGCACTCTAAAACTTTTACACAGGAAAAAACTAGTCATATCTTGCCAAGCCTCTGGCACCTGATTTCATTCACCTGCAAATGATTCTGCATGGGTTCTGAAAGCCTTCCCCAACCCCAATTAACTCCAATGGGGCATTATAAAGGCATAGACTCTGCATTTTTATTTGACTGTCTCTTCTCTGGTCCCAACACTATAGCTGAGCTTTACTTTTTCCCTGTAAAAATTGTTGTCTCCTATTTTTCTTCCTGGCTGTTCGCCAGCATCACTGGTATTACCAGCCAGGGGAAACAAAATTCTAGAGTTTGAATGTCTTAACACCACCTAATTAAAGACCCACATACCTTGCATCCACAGCCCAGATGATAACGATGATTCAGTCCTTTACGCTGGGACAGAGTCAGCCGGTCCCACTTCTCATACCAGTTGCACAGGCCAGTGTAAACCTTCCCTTCATACACGCGGCCTTAAAAACAGAGACATGGTCACAAGTTAGCACTTCTCAGCCCAAGCACTTTTCTTGTTTCCTGAGATTGCTCTCAATATGTTTGGCTTCAGTCACTGCTCAGCAACTGCTTTCTTTTTATTAACTGGTTCGGGAATGTCTGGCTAGCAAGATTACAGCACTTCTCTAAGTTAGGAGTGTTGTGCCAGCTGTAAGCACCAGCAACAACATGCAGGTGAGTAATGCTGTCAAACTCCTCTCAACAGTAGAGCAAAGCAATTTGACACCTTCACTAGAAACAAAACCTGGCAACAGCCACATCTCTATCTCCTTGCATCCCCCCATCTCAGCAGCGTGCAATTCTCCAGCTCATTCCAAAAAAGGAGCTTCCACTTCTGGTGCAGCTGGGTAGCAACCAGTTTGCTGTTGCAGACGTGCCAGCTCAGGTATGAATTGACAGCAGCGGACTGTCATACAGCTTATTTGTCACAACATAGCTAGGTATAAAAGATACTTTAGGAAAGAGGGAAATCTAGAAAGTGAAATGACTCTCAGCATTAAAGAGTACTGAGCACCAAAACACTGTTAGCCATCTATTCTATCTTAGCACTTGGGAAGCTGTGTATAGAGCTGCCTACACAGCTGCCCATATCCTTAGCAGGTGTATGTATAGAATAGAAGAGTTTTAGATTATGAACAAGTACAGTGTCCTTTACCTGTAATCAGATATTGGTACTTGTTGACCTCCAGCTTGACTCCACAAAGACTCTCAGAGGCTTCTGTGTAGATGTACTGAACATGTGGCATTATCTGGAAGCCCCTGTACATCTAGAGAAAGGATAAAAAGTCTTTAAGTCATCTTAAGATGGCAACTTTTCATTTACATTCTCTACAGTCTACCTTCCTAGACCATGGTGGCAAGCAGTGATCTTTTAGTGTTTACAAGGGTGAAGGACTAATGACACTAACTGGACTCTGATGGAAGTCTCCCCACCAGATCTGCTGGTAAAGCAGAATACCCATCAGCTAACAAGCCACTGCAATTCAGCACAGGGACCACTTTTCCCCATTCGTTCGCACTATTCCCGGTGGAACTGAGTGGGCAAAGTGCCAACACCCTGAACAATTTTCTTTTCTTACATGGCTCATAAATAGGGAGAAATTAAATTAGTTCAAGTTTAGAATCTTTTTCCTTCATGTGATTTAAACAATTTCTTCCGAACTAAGGGATTTTTCTTTTAAACAATGACCCTATTTTCTAGTGCTGCTGCTGTAAGAGTTTCAGACCTCTGGCACTTGATTTAAGTCATCAAACCAGACACCTCCTTCTCAAACGCCTGCACACACAACTCCTGCTGACCTCAGCAAGGATTTAATGTTCCTCCAATTAAATGAATGCAGAAATAGAATTCTACCCCATCTCCTAAAATTAGCCCAGTACTGATGGGCATCATAAAGAAAATATCACATATACATAATTCCTCTACACTCCTTCTCCTTTTTCATAATCTTTCTTACAGTTCAGTTCAATTGAAATATGAACCCACAAATATACTGGCAGTCAGAAATTAGTATGTGTCCCTATCTGACCTGAGCTTACTGCTGCAATTTAGGGAAACTCATGCCCACCTGTTAGTAGCATCATGGAGTCTGTGCATAGCAATGAAACAACGATTGCATGTGTACATTGGACCCAATAAAACATATCCTATTTTTGAAACACTGCGAGCAATTTTTCTGAAAATTTCACCTTTAAAATTTGCTTATCTTTTCAAAGCATTCAGTCTCTCTTTTTTTCACCACCAACTGTATGAATGGCCAATGCTTAAACGTTAAAAGAAAACAGTTAGAGTCAGAGAGAATCACAGTTTCACAGCATTTCCCAGCCTATCCTTTTCTCTGTCAGCTTTATTGATAGAGGACATTCACATTCAGTTTAACTGTAAATATTAAAGTGAGGCAAAAGAGTGAAAAAAATCCCAAGCAATCCCAGAGCTATAGATCCTTGCTGCTGTGTCACCTAAGCTGTGGTATTCTCCTCCAGGCTGCATTCTATCTCTTGAATTCCTCTGATACCCTAGGGTAATTCACTATTCTCCCACCCCCTTTAAAGACAACAAACCTTTTTATTTCTGAAAGAATGACTGTTGATTTAACAGATTTTGTGCTAGGCCCAGATATTGCATATAAAAATATAAAAAACTACTACTAATTCTGCTACACTGAGAGGTCCAACTATCTTCTGGGCATCCATGAAATGTCTGCCAGGTTATTTTTCTCCTTAGCAATACTGCCCCAATCAGCATAATATTATAACAGTATCACAACTCAGCACTGCTGGGTACAGTAAAAGACATGCTAAAGGGTTTGTGTTTTCCAGCCTTCCTTATACATCCAGTAAATATGCAAGGAAAGCATTTTTTAAAAATTAATCTTACTGTATCAACAAAAGCTCACAGATCATTCATGTTTGGAATACACTACTATGTCCATAAGTGAGCAAAGTATTTTAATGAATATGGAAGAACTGAACATTGCTTAATATCTACTTTATCCCCGCAATTTTCTTGGTATGGAATGATCTACTCAGATTTTCCACTTATGCTCAAGATAGCTAGAGATCTAGGTTCTGGCACAAGCATCCTATCTGTCCTTGGATGAGTTATTTAGCCCTCAGTACACTTTCATTCCTCATCTGTAGAGCCACTCTGCCTTGCTTCCCAAGAGTACTGTGAGGAAAGACACATAAAACAAAGAATATGCGTTCAGACTCCATTCTAGTGGGTGTCACACCAAGAAGCCATGATAACAGTATCTAAGCAGATAAGACTAGTTAAGATAACAGCTGGGGCTGCCCAGTCTCTCCAGGCAGTGCATTATCTACACCACAGAGAGCTGTATGCTGTGCATGTGCAGTACAAGTGATCTGTCACTCAAAGCACTAAGCTCCAACTAGTGTTGGGCTAATTAAGTATCTGTGCTATAGTCTACAAGGGCACAGGCACACTTTGAGCCCATTCTCCCCCTTGCAGAAAGGGCTACAAGCTAGAGTAATAATTCCTCTGAGAAGCTGCTCAGGCCCATCCTATAGTACCCTTACAGTGGTCACTCCTTGCATCTTCTGCAACATCAAGCTCAACATGACTGCCTATGAAGTAACTAGTGATGGTGAACTAGGGTTTGGTTTTCAACTCCTGGACCTGATTTCCTGTTCACATTACCATCAGGGACACCACTGTCAGGGTTGGTAAAGGAAGTATGCTCAGCCTCTTGAAAAGCACTTCAGCTCACCCCTCAGTGACACTGTTACGCTAATTGACCCCGTGCTGGGGGCAGACAGGGTCTGCCTCATCCTCTGATGATGAAAGAAAATTCACCATGACATTGCTTCTCAAGGGAGGAAAAAGAAAATTTGGCACAGAGGAATTTTCTACAGATGCCTTCTTTCAAAACAAATAAAACAATACCTTAAGCATTATTTTTGGTTACAGAAAATATCCTGGAAGTGCTATTAGACCAGTCAGAAGAAAACCAGTCATAAAGCTAGGCTCTGTCCTAACTGCTACTCTTGGGAGTCCTCCTGTCGCCACAAATGTGTATTTTCGGAAGCATAATGACAGGGAACAAAGTATTAGCGAGTGTCACACAGTGGTGTCTGCTAGTGCTGCTCTATTGCCAGCTGCGTCAGCATTCTCCTTAGCAGAGAGACTGCCTCTGAAATGCAAATCTTGTTCCTGCTACATGATTAACTTCACTCTGTGATAGAATGTTTCTCCTTCTATGTTCCTCCCATGTGAGGTCACAATAAATAGCAAGGTTGGAGTCATCTTGCTTAACCTTCAGATACCTAAAATTTAGGCACTTCACATGAATTAGGCATCCTCTCTAGTCAAACGCCAAGAACAGGCACCTCCAGAACAACTCAGCTTATCCTAAAATAGCTGTCTACAACTGCTGGGCTAAATTACACTTTAGTGGTTCCTGTCTCTCTCCATTGACAATCAAGAGAGCAGGAAAGACTCAACACCTCATTTTAGTCTGTCTAAAATTAAACTAAATTAATCCCACCCTACTTCTTTCCTCTTCAGACTATCACGTTTCAAGCCTTAGACTCATTTTACAGATTAGCAACAAACCAAGGAAAGCCTCCTCGTTTCTGGCAGCCTGTGCAGAGTGCTGCCATGGTCAACCAGGACTGTTTGTGCACATGGAGTAGAAATATCTTATCTCCTTGTTTCCTTTGCAGTTTCCTGAAATAGGTTTGGGCCATTCTCAGAATGCACTGCAGCATCACAGAACATGCAGAGGTTAGATCAATCCTGTGCCGATTTCTGACATGTGATCTTGAAATATTTTTAAGTGATTTGAGAAAGCAGTGGGTGGAGGCAGAGGTTGTTTGAAACAGCACAAGGCCATTTCAGACAACAAACCTGAATGCTAGAAAGCCTGGCACTGCTCTGTGCCTGCGGGCTGACCTTGTGCTCCAGTCCAAGCCCCAAGCTGGTTTAGTTGTGAAATTCAGCAATGAGTTCAGGAGTATTAGTGAGAGCAAGAATCAGCCAACTCCAAGGAACCCAGGAGAGAAACACAAAGATTGTTTGTTGCCTTTAAGGCTCTCTATGCTTTTCACAGGCAATTCAGTACACACTGACAGACTAAATGGCTTGTTTATTTTTCACCTGCAGGTGCAGATGGGTTTATAGGTGGCCAAAAAACACTGATGTTAGTTTTATCTTCAGAGTTGTTCCCATGCAGCTGTGCAGAGCCACAGGCCTCCTTAGTTTTCTTTTCAGCAGGAGGACAGTCAGCTTTCATTGGGGCAAGCAAGGGAGAGATTTGCTGTGTTATCCTGAGCTCCCCCACTGTATGGAGTTGAATCCCTCTTTATACTGAAGTCTCTAAGCTCAGCAGAAAGACAGCAGGGTTTCAAAGAAGACACTTGGTTTGTTTGTTTATCAAGAACTACATCCTCCGGACATTCCACTTCTACTGAGCACTTTGGTTGCTTCAGGTTTCTCCCTGCCAAAGGTCACAGTTAAACATGCAATGCAACATCTCACCAGCCCACCATCTATGTAGCAGGCATAAAGGCAGTTTGTCCAACACATGATTTCCCCTTCAAAATCACTCTTGCTTTTGTTGGACACATAGCTTCCTAACAAAACACTGTGAAACTGCTCCTGCAAAAAGGCAGTTGTTCTCTTGTAGTCTCAGCAGAAGGACACTGCAGATTACTGCAGTATCTGCTGTAAACACCCTGGCCCTGTGCTGCAGAATAACCCAACAAAAACAGCCAGGACAGGCTCAAGCATCTTTATTTAAAGAAAGACACATGATCTCTATTGGCAGTAGAGTAGCTGCTGCTCTACTCAACACGCTCACCTTGCCTGGGCTTATGTTCCTCCCATACCAAAAGACACATAGAGGCCTTTTCTATTCATAGCAGAGACGCTGATGCAGTGCATTACACTCGTTGAGCTGGAGAGTGACAAAACTGGACAAGAAGAGCACAGAGTGCCACGAGCCTGATAAGGCCAGAGACAGCCATCAAAAAAAAATAAAAGGAGAAAAAGGAGTAGCAGCCTTTTCTCCCTGTTGCCAGCATAACCAGTTGCCTTATTGACAAATACAAGTTAATTAACAAATATGTATTTCCTTTTGAATCTTAAAAAGAAATTTTTAAGATTAAGGAAATTGTAAACCCAGCACCTCAATCCCTCTTATTCAAAGTGCAAGCATTCTACTCTAGTGGAAGAGCCATGCCAGGACCAGATTTGGCTATGTGTGCGGTTTTGCAACAGCTTATGAAACAGGCTTTGCGTCTCCTCCTCCCACCTTTCGTGCTTAGCTATAAACTTCCTTATAAAGGGAGTTACTGTTATGAGGCAGGGAAGTGACTGTTTTTTTCTGAACCTTTACTTTCTCTAATATGTTTCAGATTTCTGTAGTCTCTGCCAAGCTTTTCCATTCCCTTTCTTTTTATATATATATTTTTTTAAAGACATAAACCGGTCTTATGACTGGAATGGCATAGCCAAGAAAAACAATCTACGACTGATTTTTAGCATTACATAACAAAGAGTCATTTGAAGAGGAAAAAACCCTAAGACCACAGTAGCAGGTTGAGTGCAGTTTGAGCAGCAAAGAATTAGAGCTATGAAGAGGATTAGAGAAACCAAGCAACCAGTGTAGGAGATCTACCTCTTGTCATCTCCGAGTCAATACTTTGCAGCTCTTCTGAGCTGATGATACTTGAAATCTACAGTGTTTGGTTTAGCTTTATATAAAGACTTCCCTATATGAGTTTCATTTATTCTGTACATAGAAAAAATGCCATCATTCTAACTGGTGGTTAGAAAGAATGCAAGGAAAGAAGAGATGAAAGACCACTCTCCCAAGGCCCCCTACCACCACCACGTCTTGAATTTAATGAAAGCACTGCATGGAAAAACTTGCATTTCCACAGCCTAACATGGTGTATGGTGAACACAAGCAGGACTCCAGTATCTACAGAAGCCTCTCTGGCATCTTTTACTACCAGAAATTTTAAAAGTAAAGGAAGAATTCAGGTATTGAGCGTTGTATTCAGGAATGACCTCTTCCCCTCCCTGGGCAAATTTCTACCAATTGCTGTTTACCTTCCATTCTGGCTGACAAATATGAAAAGCTGAGGTGCTGTTATTTTAAGTACATAGACTCTGTTCATTATGTTAATTAGAATCATTATCATATCTACAAGCCTATGTGAAATATCTGCAAGCATACCTTCATCTGCTTGACTGTGTATCGCATCGTTCCAAATGGTCCATCTTTCATGAGCTTCTTCCCCACAACTTTAGCTCGGATCACTGTCAAAGAGAGGAAAAATACAACAAACTATAAACAAGTTTACACAACATTTAGGCTAGACTCTCCACTTCAAAAATGCCACTTATGTAAGTTATTCTGTAAAATAAAACAGAACTCCAAGCCAACTTTCCTCTCAATTTATTCTAGATCTCACACTCAATCAAGGCATGTGAAATGGGATGTCAAAGCAAGGAATTCTTTAGAGAAAATCCAGTTCTGTGTGAAGAATAAAAACAAGCATTATTTATGCTGAAACCTCACTGAAAAAAAAGCAGACTATACCTGGAACCAAGACTGGTTAAAATCTTTGCACCAAGCCACTGGGATGAAGTTAGTATTTAATGTCTTAACTCCCAACATACAGAATGTTGTTCAACAAGATACTACTTTTAAATTCTTGAGTGCCCAGTGCAGCTTGTTTCCCAATAATCACACCAATATAGTACAGTGCACCAGAATATCCCATATCTGGGGATTTCACTACAGCTGCCACCTTTCAGATACTACAAAACTCCCAACAAATGGCTCATTTGAACAAATGGCTACTGTGCAAAAACAGATTGTTCATCAACCATCAAGTCCACAGTAAAAATTGACAGGGCAGTCAGAAGCCACCTGGAAGACAAGCTAAAGCTGATCCATCAGGCCTTATGGACACCGCACTCCATTCTTCATGGACAGTAAGGGGCAGTGTGTGCGCATGCGTGCACAAAGCATCCAGCCTGACAAAGTCCTCCATTGTAACATGGACACACCACAGCAATGCCAACTGTGCCCAAGTTACCCTAGATAAGGATTTTGAGGTCACTCAGATCTAGTGGGTAGTGTACAGTCAGTGCTTAATGAAGAATTATCCTGCTCATTTATTTTTTGGGGGCATTCCACAAAAGAAACTACTGTTCACCCTCTATCATCTTTGAAAAAGTTCTGCAATCACCTGCTCATCTTAGCAGAGGAGAAAAACTTAGCATCAGGGCAGACATAATTCAGCTGAAGCCCACTCCCCAGAACAGTCATATCACATTATAAAAGCACCAGAAATGGCTTAATTTTTACCAGCCGTTACCTGCAGAAAATGAGATAGGAGAAGACCAATCCTGGGAAGAATAAGGATCACTGTTAGAAAACCCTGTACCCCAAATGCCACTCATACAAACAACAGGACACAAAAAAATCAAGGAACTCAAAGTTCCATCAATCAAGAGAGGCATCAAAATTACAATATAACCATGCAAATCTTACCTAAAATCTTATTCATCAAACTTCTTATTACAAGAGCTATGAAAATTATTCCAGTAGAATAATCCAAAGAATGCAACAGGCTTGTAATACTTATTACTAATGTATAATATATTATACATAGTTACATATATTATACACAGTTATACATAAATCCTCCAGAAACTCCTTTTTTCTGGAAAAGGAAGTATCAGCTCCTTTTGTATAAAGCTCATATCAGCACACCATTGCAAACAACACACCTCTGCTGAATATATGGCCCAATGGTTCCAGACTACCGAAATCCAGCAACTAAAACAGACCTGGCACATCATTTCCTCTGATCCTATGAAGGTCCTGGTTGTAACTCCCTGCACAGGACAGAAGTACTGCTTTCACAGAAATTTTTTGCAGCATTCATGTTTTGCTGAATGTATCATATTAATGCATCACAGATAACAATTCATTAAAAGGCATAAAGGCATGGAAGGGAGACAAAGTGGTGGAGGTAGTCCTTTGCAAGCATGAAAACCCAACAAGTTACTCTTTGTGTTACAACACTATCTAAAAGCAGCAACACAATTCAGGGATCCATTCCGCCAGGTATACAGGACATTAAATAAGCACCTTGTTGCTTCTTAGCTCATTTAGGTTTCAAACAGTTAGGTTTCAAATAGTTGTAGAAGCCCACTGAAAGAAATGGGAGAGAGGCTACGTTTTTGTTCAAATTACTGAGGCAAAAAGCTTGTCCCAGATTTCTGAATAATCTGAAGAACAGATTTTAAAGGAAGAGATAGGTCTGGTTATACACACCAGTTCCTGGAACTTGTTCCATGAGAATGGTGTGAAACGAAGACAAACTCACTCTGTTCTGAATTATATACTGTGCTTCAGCCAGACTTGTCAAATAAATTTTAAACTAGGTAAGACAGTCCTGCTGGCTTTGATTCAAAGGACCTACAAAACCTTCATTCATTGAGTGTAAAACTTCATTCTTAATTTTTTTTTCAAAATTCTATTATCCACTGGCAGTAAACGCCAGTACAATTTTATTGATTCTTCCATTTAACAAGTTGTTAAGACTTTGATTTACTCCCTTCTTCAAAATTCGGCAGCTATATTGAAGCATGTTCTTGAGGACTGCAAATACCTTTAAAGAACTAGGTTCTTGCATTTGTTGCCCTCAACTACCACAACCACCAATGAAGCTACAAAAACCAAACTGCCTATGGGTCAACGAGAAAGAACACAATTTATTTAAGGTTTTGTGAATTCCAGGGCACTTCATTAATGCTGGAGTCTATAGCAAAGGGTGTCAAAAGTCTCATCTTCGTCTACTGCATATCTGATACACTGAAATTGAAAAACCTGGTGTTTGTCCAACACCTCTGAAATCAACAATGAAATCTTATATCTCATTGACAATGATAAATATATTAAAAGGTAATATAGTGAAACGCTAGGGTTTCCAAACCAGAACACGGCATAAAAGATGACAGGCACATTCCCAATTGCTCACAAAATATCTAAAAACACATTTTCTTCATGTATTTCACTGCTAGCTTGGCAGCCCTTTAATTCCTAGTTAGAGTAGCACAGCCACTTCAGAAAGAAACCAACTCTTATTTATGGACTAATCAACAGTTTCACCACAGGTCCAAAGATACAAAACCTAGACTAACATGTAATTATATCTGAATTTTAACTAATGCTACACTTGCAAGCAGGTGGAAGGGTCTGTATTTTTGTATTAATGTTCCCCAGTAAACTTAAGAGAACAACTGTTCAAGAAAATTTACCTAGTAAAAACCATGAAAAACCTTCATTTGGGATGTCACTTGAAGCCTTTTGCAAATAGGTGAAGCCCTCTGTATCTCAGAGAAGTGGCCTTTTCTAGGTAAGTTCCTTCCTTTACCAAAAAGCTAGGAATGAACAAAGAACCCACCCTGCATCACTTTTCCCATATTGAAGGAAAATTCAAGCTGTTAGCCAAGGAGCAGAGAATACTCCAACTTAAGTCTACCTTGTGCATTTTGTGATGCTAAAATCCCACCCCTTCAACATTAGATGCATCTGGCTAACTGGAGAGAAACGCTGGATGGACAGGGCTCCTCAGGTGTTGCTCTTGCATGTCCAGCTTCATCACCCTAGACCTCCACACCTGAAAGCCACACCTGTAAACATGCCCAGAACAGAGTTCCAAGCTCCAGTTCTGCAGGCACATGTTTCCCAGTTCCTATCTTTGCTCCTTCAAAGCACTGCTCACCAGTTACACTGCTGGACCATTCTTCACACCTGGTCAGAAGATAAAGAACACTGTTACTAACTGACTTGGGACCATACATACTTGCCAGAGGAATTTTTCTCCTCTGCATATTATCAGAAATTTACAGTATTTCTGCTGCAAATTCAGTTGTGTTAACAAAATCAACTGTTTACTTCTGGGGATTCCTACTACTTCAGCAGAGTGAGGCAAAAAGAACTCCCTGAACTCCTTCCTTCCCCTTGAAGCTCTATTACAGTCCTGCTATTACTGATGGGAAACTTTATCCCACACAAGTGGTCACCAAAATAGCTGCATATTTTTAAACCACAATCCCTTTGAAGTACTGCCTATGAAAATACTCCAAGATGAATGTTTCTCAGTACTTTGGGGTTTCAGGTTGGGTCACTTTGTGGGACTGGAGCAGTTGGCAAGGTCTCATGAGTGATTTGTAATTATTTATGAAAAGTTAAATTAGATGAGGATATAAATCTTGATAAGATAAGCATGGCAGCCATACCTTTGATTCATGGTATGAGGAGAAAACGTATGCACTGCTTCTCAACATTTGACACGATTTAAAAAATGAGAGAGAGAACAGAGAGGAAGAAAAATGGATATTTAGTTGATATTTAAAAAAATTAATTCAGAAAATAACTTGCTGTGTTTGAGGATTCAAGAAATACATCTAACAATGTACCACAAAAGATTTACATATTTCTCTCTTTTCCCTGGCTTTTTTTTTTTGTTAATGTAAACTAACTTAGTACTTAGGAAAACAGAGAGGGTTAAGATTTGCTGCAGGACTAGTATACTGTGAGCAGCTAATGGTCTCTAGCTAGTATTTCACTAGCATCTCTAGCATGGTACAAACCGCCTGTGTGTGCACATATACACACAGACAGAAAAATCATGTACTTTCCAAATGTCACTGGATGAGGACTTACAAAGGCAAACAAATCAGAATGGACATAGGAGAAAAAGGCCCTGTATGAACTTTTATTTGCCCAAATGCACATATATCTAACTCAAGTAACCTTTATCTTTAACCCTTATTCTGTGGCCGTTTTCTCAAGGATTCATAAGAATAGGCCTAAAGGTAAGACATGAACCAGAAGAGGCTTTATAGCTGAGACAGCAGAAGGCATTATTTTCATGTGGCAAGTAGTACACAAACAGGCAATGACCAAATTAAGGGAAGTGGACATGCAAGATTAAGACAAGCAATTGCCAATCTGAGGAAGCAACATAGTGAAACACTTGTAATTACCAAGTCATTTCATCCAGGCACACGCTGACTACTACATGTGTAGTAGCTCTTTTTCCCGACTGGAAAGCAAAGGCATCAACTCTCTTAGCTCAGTCCAGCCTGTGTCCTTTATTGGGGCCAGCCACTAGATGGTGACACTACCACAAATCTCACTTTCCGTTAACGAGAAGGCAGTGGTACACGCACAAGCTAACACCATGAATCCCAGTTGCATGCCCAACTGCACCGTAAGAACCAGATGCTGTCATGCAAGTCGGCTGGTTGTCATCCATAAACAGCATTTTAAGTGGAGGCACACACCCTTTAGAGACCAGGACTTGCTCCAAATCCATTTCCCTTGTGACCAATTATCATGAATTGCCCAGGCAAGAAACAAATGCTACACTTCTCATTATTGTCTCAAGGATTTATTTTATTGGTGTGCAGTATGAGTATTTTTAAGTGAGACGTTTGGCTGAGATACATGCTCACTGCATTTAAGTGAGTGAAGGATGTGGAGGATTCATGTTGTTTACTAACGGAGACACAAGGGATAAGTTATTCTCCCAGTTCATTCTTTGGCATCCAAATAGTGACAAAATAAAATATATTGGAAGCAGCAAAGTGACCAGGAGGCTGAAGAAAAGCTCCTTCTATCCTGAGGCCACTGACTAAACCAGGGACTGGACAGCAAAACCAACCCCCAACAGAATGGTGCACTTGGAAATGCTGCCTTAACACTAGACATTGGAGGATGGTTGCCATTTTATTCATCCAAAGACTATCAAGGGCTCACTTCCAAGAGCAATATACTGAGAACTTTTTACCAGCTTTACTAGCAGCTCTTTCATTCAGCCTGCCTCACAAAAACTCCTCACAGTGCTGGTACCTGCTGGAGGGCTCACATCATGCTGAGCTAAGACCTGAACATACCTATCACACTACTGAGGTATTAGTTTATTCGGGCATTTATAGGGGTGTCTCCTAACATGGTCAAGGCAGGATACTTTCACAGATTTTTCTAGCATTCGTGCTGATGGTGCTGCTAAAAAGACAAAATTGCTGCCTCTCTTGCTAACTCTCTTTCATGAGCTGCATTCCTTTCCCCACTCCCCTGGCTGGTCTCCTACTAATTATTACCAAAACTCTTGGCCTCCCTTAAAACAAAGAACTACAAGTGGATTCTGTCCTTTGGACTGGAAGTCTTGGCCCGGCTACACGCAGCCTCTTGGGAAGCTCTATTAAATTGCCTGGTGGCTGTAGGCATATATGAGCAGCAAGTGGGTGGGGTCTTCTCTGGAAGGGGGACAAGAAAGCAGCTTCTTACCCATTCCTCCACTTCCACGGCAAAACCAAACAGAGAGGGAAATGCTGATGACAGCAGAGGATTCATTACAAGGGGAAAAAACAGATACAAGCCTCCAGTCTGTTTGATGATCTGTCTGTACTGAAAGTCACCTCCTCCTACATAACCAAAACAGAATTCTTTTACAAATTAGATTATTGAATTTGAAGACTTCTTGCAAAGCAGAAGGCTGAAAGAAACATAATAGAGGAGCTTCCTCTTGCCTTGTTCCACCATGACCGCCTGCCAAAGCCACAAGAGCAAAGCAAACCTCTTTGTCTTGGAAGAAGCCAAATCCAGCTGTGCTGGTACATTGTATCACCAGAGAACTTCATCAAGAAAGGCAAAAAAGGTAGTTAAGTAAGAGGTTCACTGCTGGCCGAATTCCTCTTCTACCCCTCACCAACAAACTAGCTGCCATTACGGGCAGTCCAAACCTCAATCGCTTGCCTTTTCAAAGCGCTCTGAGGAAAACTGACTGAGAAAGAGCACCTACTTGACACCAATCATCTCTACCAGACAGTTGCCCTGTAAGTATCACATTGGAAAGGATTTGTACTTACTTCAGCAAGTGTGTTGGAACATTTTGACTACCAATAAAGGTCTAAACAAAAACAGGAAGGCAAGACATCCAGATATCTTTCATTCCTGTTCCAACCAGAGCTATGACATTTATTTTTGGCCTTTGTTTTACAGATAAAAAAACCTTCCCCTGTCTGAGGCAGAGCAAGGCTGTTTGAAGGCCACCCAAAAAATGAAGGCAGTTAAATGGCTTCACCCAAGCCCAAGCTCTGTCTAAAACAACTGATCACAATTGCACTTACTAAGTATTAACCATGTTTCCCACCTCTGCAGATTTCCTTGCCACTGAGAGTCTGTTTGCACAACACACTGCACTGCTTGATTTCCAACACTGCAAAATAAGGAGTAATACAACTCTCTCATACAAGACTATGATTGCATCAGACCTCCCATCACTTCAAAAGTATAAACTGCTCTAGAAGGGCTTCACCTGGGAGAAAGCTGATCTTCCCAACAAGATCACAAAGTAAAGATGCAAGGTTGCATAAAACAAGCAGAACTTGGTTTGTGTTTGGCATTTCACCTGTGTCTTATTAACTGCATACAATTTTTCCAAAGGCAGCAGCAGCAAGCATTTTTCTCCCTCCCTATATGGTGCATCTCACCCTATGGAAGCCCAAACTCCCTGTGACATACTGTAGAATCAGAGAGAAAGGAGAGGTCTCTGATGGATAAGAAACTGCAAATTCTCTTTTAGACACTTCATTGAGGTTCCTATAAGCAATTTGCTTGAAGAATCTTCAGCTGCCTAGCACTGCCCCTGCATGTAACTCTTGATGTTAGTTCCCTTGCTTTCCCGTCATAGATGGATAGTCTGTTGGGAGGATGGAAGAAAGACTGAAAGGAGGAAGAAGAAAGGAGGGATCTAAAATGCATTATATCCATTTACAAGTAAAATCTTTTAGATCCATGTGTAAACGGTATGTTTCATGCCAAGGGAAACTAGCTTCGAGAAACACCTTGTGATAAACACAGAGAAGCTAAAGAAAGAAAAAAAGAAAAATAACATCTGTTGTTATTACCTATTACACCTACTAAACTCAGGGAAGCCAGGTAGGCCCAAGAGATTGGCTAGAACAGGCACAGAGTTGTCACATGATTTACACACATCTGTACATTAGTTTCACAGCTTGCATCAACAAAACATTCTAGGTTTGCTACAGATGTAAGCAAATAGGGACACTGCAGACTACATAATGAATATGCCTACAGCTTTGAGAAACCTCTTATAAAATAAAAAGAGAATATCATTCCTGCCAACCAGCCATTTCTCTGTCTCCTTTTTGGCAGGGTTTTGGTTGTTTTTTTTTAACTTTCCACCTAAATATGTTTTATTAGTTACTGAAAGCTGAATTTAGGCTAGAGGCAGAAGGTAACTACTGGAGTACAGGAAGGGAAAGTGATGCAAGTGGAGGGAGGGGAAGGGGGCGCCTCATGAACAGAGTGCAATAGAGAAGCAGCTTGTACCTCTCTCCAAGGGGTGTTTTCAGTGGAGGGCATTTTGCCTCATTTTGTGTCACTGACAGCGGCCAATGAAAGAACAACTTTCAGCCAAGGTTAGCAGTGTTGGAAAGACGGTTGTCAAAACCAACACACAAAAGCAATTCCTAAGCCAGCTTACAACAGTGGATAAAAATAACAAGCATATGACTCAAAGCTGGTCAGGCAATGCTCAGTTCACAACACCTTTTCCATTTTCTTTTGGTCTACATAAGATTTATGCAAATAAGATTTAACTCAGTCCTCCCTTCCAGTTCAAGTACTTCTAGACACAGTATATCCAGGACGAGGGGAAGACAGGCTGAAACAGACAAAGGTCTGGTTTTTCATAGCTCTTTGGAATTGTTCGAAGAAGCCATGGGTCTAAGTGTTCCACTCGGAGAATATGGCAGAGCTGAAGTGAGACCAATTAGGGGCAAATGGAAACCATATGTGATTTTAATGAAACAAGGAGCTGGTGCACATAGCTTACTGCTGCAGGAGCATTTACTGCCTGAAAGGAATGCGCATCTGGCATTGATCGTTTCCCAACCCATCAAGTGAGCAGTAACATAGAAAGCAAATTGGAGCACATGATGAGAGATGAATTGCCTAAAGTACAGTTAGGGGAACAGCCTCTGCAAGGAGAAAACATGTCCCTTGCCTGTGATTTAGTGATACAGTTGCAAGTAAGGCTGTTCCATTTCCACAGATCATGATAATAAGCTAAAAGAATGAGTGCTAGGATGATTAAAATGGACTGAATGATATTTTAATGTATCTACCCCAATCAGAAACTGCATTCTGATTCACACGGGGCAGACTTTTACTCCCTTGAGGTGATGGGTGCTACTTAAAGAATAAAGTACTAAGCAAGGGTAACATACAGTCCTCAAATGCGATGTCTGTTGCTGCAAGTACTCAAATAATGTTGCTTCTAAGTGTACATCAAAATGGGTACACAGTGAGTAGGCCAGAGGCTGAACAGACAATATAGAGGCACCCTTTTGTTACATTTTTTCTTTTGCCTTCAAATTTCCCAGGAAGATTCAGTTTTGCTGAGACAGAAAAGTCCCTAGCCTGCAAAGCCATAGATAAGTTGTACTATTGGGTTACGGTCATTCCTTTGGCAAGCGTTTGTCTTGCAGCTTGATACCCAGTTCTCGGAATAAAACCACTATCTTCACCAAGCAGCCGAGAGACTCCTTGCATACATCACAAAAGGAATGGGGCTGATGCAGCACTTAACCATAAACAGAGTGAATGTCCAGGGCTTGAACTTGGTAGATGCTACTTTGCATTTCATGTAAAGCAAGACATCTGCAAAGCCAGATACATAGAACTGGCAAGTCTTTGCTTCTCAGTGCCAGATTTCCTCTATGGGATAACCAGAGTTAACAACCGTAATAAATTCATCACTGTATTTTTCAAGGAGGCTATAGAAAATTCTTAAGCCAAATATGCCTATTTGTCTTCCTTAACCCACTGAGCAATCCATGGGACGCACTGGGAGCTCACATCCAAATGGTCCAACAGGAAGAGAAGGAAGGCAAGTCCTGCTAAAAAGAACATCTGAAAGCAGTTTTCTTCTGCGCACTAGAAATAAGGCAGCCCTGACAGCCCATGTAAACCTTTCAAAACAGGGAGTATCAAAAGCCACAGGCCTGGACACTCCCTGCTCCAGTAACTTACTTCAGAGGATTCTCCTTGCTTCAGCACCTCGCCCAGCCGGGACGGGTGCCAGCATTCTGCGAGGAGGCTGCACTCCACCGATCATATAGTTTACACTCAATTTTGCACGTAGGAGCTAGAGAGGAAGAACTGTTTGGGAACATGTATAGATTTCAAGGGTACTGGGTGGGCCTGCAAATTCCTTCCTGCATTAGAAAACTTGCATTAAACTGATAGGTGAAGCAGCTGTCCGTGCCAAAGAGATATACATATTTAACCAGGTCAGGTCTGTATGTGCTCCTCCCCTGTTCCTATTTGCACTGGACCTGACAGGACCTACTATTAGGCTTGCTGGACCCTGGAATTAAACCTGCATTTAAACAATTTTTCCCGTAAGACGCCAGTACCTTTGCCCACCATTCTTGAGGTATTACAAATTGTTCAGGGGTTGACAGCCAGCGCTGAGTGCTCACAGACACTGGACATGTCCATGACACAGTTCTGGTTTATCATTACACTTAAGGGATTTACTAATTGCCCTTTTTATTAATGTCCATTTTGTAACCACAGTCATTAATACTATGTAGTTACATGAAGAATTTTACCCTGGAAGTCTGAGCACCATGTAAAGAGGCGTAGCGCTTGGATCCTGATGCAGTGTTATTAAAGCAAGCGGAAAACCTCCCTGTGTCCTCAAACAGCTTCATGTACCACAATTCTCACTTAGACTACAGGTTAAGGTCAGGACAATATCAAGGCAAACCTCACACCAACCAATTAGCCCACCTATTCAGAACTTTCCAGGATCCTATGTAGTGCCCTGTCATAACTTTGGTTTCAACCTTCAAAGGGATATCAAAGGCCAGAAGAACTCAGTGTTGATTTGCTGTTGAAGTTAGGAAAAAAAAAAAAAAGAGTGATATGAGACATCTCATGAAATAGGTAATGAGAAGTCCAAGAACATCTATAAGCAACTCTTTACATGAGTAACTTAAATACTGCACACTGTACATCCTCTGGCTCTGAAGACATGAGATTTTCCCTGTGCAGTGACAATGAGCACTGACAGCAGAAAGGGTAGGCAGACACTGCCCTGTTACCTTTGTTCTTCAGTTTTCTCAGAAACTCCCGGGCTGTCCTACTAACAGACTGGCCAGAGTTGTTCATAGAAACTGCAGTGGAGAGAGAAAGAGCATAACCATCTAGTTCTTTTATTACCTCAACTTCCTTTATACAAACTGTTCATCATTAAAATTTCATGTTCATGAACAGCCTAACAGGTCATAAGCAGAATAGATTTCCAGAGGTTGGGTGGCATTACTTGGATGCTTATATGCATTCTGGTTCTCCCAATGAAATTTTCATGAAATATGACTTTAGCTAGACTTCTGTAAGCACAAAGAACACACTGAATGGTTAACAGAGCCTGTCTACCACCATCGTTGACTTTTTTTTGCACAACAGATATTTATACAAATCCAAGACTAACCCATACTCTTTTATTCCTAGTCAGTATTGCTAATTAGTGTTTTTATATGAAAAGTCTCAAGTCTGACCATATAAATTTGATGGATATTTACTTAAAGTGAACCTACCAGTCAGTTAGCTCATGTGTTCTACTAGGTTTGAGAGCTTCGTAAAGTATTCTTACCAAAAACTTTCACAAAGCTCCAATTTGGGGGAGTTAAGCCTGCATTCTCATATCACTTCTTAGGTGTCCTTGTAACTTTTTAGAAAACAAAACAAAGATACCACACCACAAAAGGTCACAAACCATGGTTGGACGGTCATTTCATAGCCGCACTGGCACAGTGATTGCTATTTCTAAATGCTCTAAGGCCCATTAACTGTTTTGGGAGGCAGAAGTTCTCTGGACACTGCACTGCTGAATGTTTACAGGTAAGGGTAATCATTTCCAGGCTATACACTGAGCCTGACTGCTTCCTAGGTCTCCTGAGCAATTGCTGCAACAGGACTATTTTGGCAAAGTAATGAACCATCCTCCCAAGATCCAGCTTTTCAGGGCTCCAGTTAAGTTTGCACCTTGAATACAGGTGTAAGTATGTTTAAACATTGACAAGGAAGGAACTAACAGAAACACAAGGGGAAATACCTCGTCTCAGTCCAGTGGCAGTAGCACAACTGCAAACTTGTCTGTTCATTAATGCAAACCCAAGGAGAACTGTCCATTGCCAATGACTGGAGTAAGCAAAGGGTTTGTAGATTTGTGTTTAAGAGGCAATTCTCAGCATTCAGAAAAAAGCTAATTATAAACCCCAGTTACTAATGAACTGGAATCTCTGCCAGCTTGAGAGCTAGCAAGTAACCTGATCAAAATCAGCACTTCCAGAAGGGGAGGCTGTTAACTTTTAAACCATCAGGGATAGAACTGGTAGAAATGTTTCTGGAAATGCTTTTTCCTGTCAGGAAGCATGGTTTTTCCTTAAGTCACAAATTTCTAAATTTCTAATTTCTAAGAATCAACCTCAACAAAATTGGTTTTTTATTTTTCTTCTCTGAAAAACTGAGACCTATTTCCATCCTGAATCAGCATTTCTCTTCAACTGCACCTGAAGTCTAAACTTTTATGTGAAATGACACCTTTGTTCAAAATAGACATTTTGAATTAACCCTTCAAAACATTGTTTGGATGCATCAGAATAACTTTCTCCAGAAAATTCCGTGCTGAAGACTCTGATATTTTCATTTTCCCTCACATTTCAGATTGAATAAATTTCCACCATTTCAAAATTCTCTAAGAACAGAAATTCTGACCCTCTCCAGCAGGTTTCTAGACTCCTCTTTCACTGCAAAAATCAGAGGTGACAACAACAAGCTCTAATGACAGAAGCAAGAGTAAATTCCATTTTTCCCCTCATTTTCCAGAGCCAGCAAGTAAATTCATACCAATGAGAGCTGCAGGTGGTGAGACCTGGCATAATTTCAAGAAGTAAGCCATTATCCTTCATGATCTCCAAGAGCATCTAAACTAAAATAAGCAATCAACATCAGAGATTAGTCCTTTAATTCACTGTGCCAATAAAAGTCTGTCAACACTGCAGACTGTAAATGAGCATAGACATACTAGAGCTTATCTTTAAAAAGTGACTTAGGATACCACAAACACACTAATTTAACCTGTTCCTCAAGCAAAACATTGGCTTGCTGACTGCTTGTACTTTGAGACTGCAGGCAAGTCAGCAAGTCAACTCTGTGACAAATGCCTTCCTACTCTCTTTTTCCTTTCTAGCCATTTCAAACATTTTGAAGCAGTATTGTTTGATTGCAGGCTGCTTCCTGAAGCTGCTTCCTTCAGCTGCCTGCTGAACCCAGTGGGAATCTTTCCACTGTTTTTAACTGGAGCGGGATCAGGCCCTAAATAAGTAGTGGTGGAATCCCTAGACTTATGAACTGAACAGCTGTCTCTGCCTTTCTGAAAGAAAAGAGGGAAAGTTATTCCTGCAGCTGTTTTCCCCTAAGTGCCTTCACTCCAAACTGTAACAGGACTGGAGGGAAGGGGAGAGGTGGAATTTTAATAACCCATTAAAAAAGAGTATGGGCCATTGCGCAGCAGCTCTTTCAGTTCTGCTCAAGCAGGGTCACTGCTGCCAGGCTCAGACAGCCCTAAGGGCACGGGAAAAGTCCTCTTCTTGTTTTCACATCTCATTCACAGAATGGATAACGAGGGGGAGGGAGGAATCAGCTTTTGGGTTAATTAGCACCATGAACAGACAGCTGCATTGTCATTAAAAGTTCAAGAAGTCATCAGGGTCATCACTGAACTGCAAGATGTACACACAAGGCACACGTCTAAGCCTGGGCTTTTAGCAGCCTTGCTCAGCTCCGACTTTCAACTACCCCAAGGGAAACACTTTGAGTCAAGAACACTGAACTGTTGTAGCTCTGGGGAGAAGACAGAAACACAAAGGCACTACTTCTCAATAGCAGTTGTTCATCCCCTTGGAACCGCCTAATTTCACACTTAATATACCAACTAAGAATAGTTACATGGTGGCTTTTTTCCCCTGAAAAAAATCAGACGTGTGGCTTACCAATGTATAGTTTCATGTTTGCTTCTAATATCCTGTGGGATAAGCAGAAGCCCAGTTAACAAAACCTGGCTATCAGTGCACACTGTTCCTCCTGCTGCTTCTTTCCACAAGCAAGGAAGCTGAGGAAGGACAAGTATGTATTAGCAAATCCAGAAATAAGCATGTATGAATAATAATGAAAAGATAAAACCTCTAAAATGACAAGGACTGCTATTAATAAAGTTTGGAGCAGTGCTAGAGTCACAAGTTGGCTTAAAAACAAAAACAACAAATTATCCAACTATGCAAAACAGCCACAGATTACATTCTCATTGCCACAGCTTGCAGTAACACTTTCTGGTATGGGATTTTAGTGAAAATGCAGCAACATAAGTAAGGATTCCCCTACCACCTTCCAAAGAGGGCAGGGAAGAAATACCACCTGGAACAGTTAGAGCATTACTGCTTCTACAGAAAGCAAAGCAGCATCGCCTGGTCCTGTCAGCTGTAGCTTTGTTGCCAATACATTCTAAAACCAGAATGGGGCTGAAACCACTATCATTATAGTGAAATCTCACCAAAACATAGTTTGCACTTTATGGGTGAAAGGAACACAGATCCTGCTTGCTCTTGCTATTAAATTGGCAGGCAAACACGTAGCTAGCTAATGAGTGTATAGTTCCATTCAGTGCTATGTCTTTGCCAAGGGAAATTACTCTGGGAATACGGAAACAAGACTTTTTTTTTTTTTTTTTTATTTTAACCATTATAGCTCTGTTGCTTCCAGTGTACACTGCTTGGCCATGTTACTGAATTTCAGTATGTTTATGAAAATACAGCTGTTGCAGCAATTCTAGTGGAGATGTTCTCATGAGGAAAAAAATAGAATAAAGAGATGTAGTCCAAAATTCAGAGCGGAAACAACATGCATCAGCATTTTGGTTCTAATTGCCCAAGTCAAGATGGCTGCTGTGAGTTCTGATGGATTTCATCAGAGAGGTAAGTCCAAGTGGGCTAAGAAGCTCCTCTTAGAAAACTCCTTCAAATTCTTTCCCATCCATTCAAGACTCTGCGTATTTGCTGGAACAAAACCTGCCTTTTCCATATTTTTCTATGGTGTAACCTGGTGGTGTTGCCTCAAAGCACCATCACACTAATCTTTCAACAACAATTTTGGTCAATCTTTTCTTGTTGGTCCACATATATATTGAGGAATATATGCCAGAAGGAACCCTACCGTGTGCTGATCTGATGATGGCTTGATGAACAAATATATAGCCTGCACAAAAATGTAAACCCATGGGTGTGCCAAGACAACTATCACCGTAGGACGCTGTTCTGTTCATTCTCCTGTCCCATCAAAAATGCAGCCTAGTCAGGATGTATGTAGTCAATGTTGTCAGATTCAAAAGAAGGGAGCTTTGAACAGCACAAAGGACAAAGTTTACGTCAATGGCGCAAGCTGCCATACTGCAAAAGACAAACAGGAAAACAGTTTCTGAGACAGGAGGGAAAGACAGACCCAGTGCTTTCCTTTCCCCTGCCTCTTCCAACAGCCATTAGTACTGGAGGAAATTAGCATGAGAGAAAGGCATTCAGAAACAAACATGAGATCTTCCACTGACAGGAAGGAACCTATTGGCTTGAAAACTTTCCGGTACTAGTGAAAGCTTTGTTTCCCATTCAGCCAAACATACAGGTGCTGTCTGCTTCTTTCAATCTACGCTGTTTCTTCAACCAATTTAAACATGGCATAGGAATAAAGGCCAGTAAGGACCTGCTTCCCCCCTTGCTTGCTGTTTTTTCAACAGTCAGTCTGCTGGAAAGCACAAGTCTCTTTGGGATCAAGCTGGAAGTGCTACTCCAACAGGCTACTCCAACAGGCTCCTGCTAAATCACACAACAGAGGGATGTAGGGCTCTGTAACACAAGGATTTATTAGTCATAGCTAATGTAGTCCTGTAATTATTTGGCACCAAGAAAATCCTAGAAACAAAATGTGAGTAAACACACGATTCCCATCCTGTTGGCCTCCCAGTCAAACAGAAAAAGAGCAAACCAGAATATACTGAGAAACTCAAAAGATAGTTGGAACTTAGAGTGCATGTGGGAGGTAGATTAAATATTCATCATGATAACAAAAATAGACTCTCCAGAGTTAAAATAACAAATGCCTTTAAAGAGTTTTGACAGGAACTTAAAACTGCAGGGTTTGAATCAATCTCTAACTACAAGGAATTAGAATGACAGCCACAGAAGGGGGCTATGGGAAAGTCAAGACTATCCCACATCAGGCTTCTGGGAGGTATATCTTATCAGCATCAGAACTCCAGCCTAGCTGGACAATGCACATGACTCACTGTCACAGGTTCTGCTGCAGGGTGCTTGTTCCAAAGCAAAGGTATTAAAGGCAACATACTGATAAGGGTCATTGGCTGTTAGCCACGAGGTCTAGTCGAGCTTCTCTATGAATGGATAATATTCCATTAAAACCTTCCTGTGATAATTTGGGTCCTCTTAAACTCCCACCTTGGAGTTCTGTCTGATATTGTGGAATCCTCTATTTCTGGGCTTCTCTGTAAAGCTGCAAACTGTTACACAGTGGGGGAAAAGCAGGACAGATGCTTAATTCTATTGAAAATATACTGCCTGTAAAGAAGATGGAAACAGACTTATTGAAGTCTCCTTTTATCTTGATCCTCTAAGGAAATAACCAACTAAATCCTTAATCTCCCACCCCCTTGGGGAAAAAAAAAAAAAGAAAAAAGGGTCAGGTGCCGCTCTTCGTATTTAAAGAAGTAAAACACAGAACTCATCCTGCCTTTACCACCAGCACGGTCCTCTGCAACACTGAGGCTCTTGCACAGGAACTGCTGCGCTTGTCTTCCCACACTTCTCTCGGTTTGTGATTTTTGCCCTACAGGATGCTAAGGGAGGGCCCTGTACTTTGTGGCTATTGAAGTACTGTACACGATAGCTACTTAAGTGCCCCAGGGGTCACTTTACTGTTTTATTTCCTCTTGGATTGAGCCTCTTCATCAATCCATTTAAGGTATTCATTATTGCAAATGCCATACTTTTCCATACCGTGTGGTCTCTCAACTACCGTCTCCTGTTCCTTCTTCAGTCTCTCTTCCCCACCCTCCTTTCTCCCAAATACCAGAAATTTTTCAGGTTTTAGCTCTGCACCATATGTAGTGTATTATTTATTGGAGAAAATTGTTTACTTAGAAACAGGCTCATGTATCCTAGTCCAGAGGTGCGTATGATAAACAGGAAGACTGTTTCGCTCTTAAAGGACTCCCTCCCTTTTCTCAGGGAAATTTAAAGCAAGGAACCAGCAAGCTCACACTTCACAGGTTGAAGCAGAGGACCCGGCAACTGCACACTTCACAAGAGCAGGTCTCAAGGCTGTTTATATTATACTCACTCCCCTTTCACCTGCAGTGTGCATTTTTCTAGACCTGTGAAAGGCAAGCAGGATATTTATAGCAGTGTCAGAAGAGGCAGGAAGTAGGAAACCGGGGGGGGGGGGGGGGGGGGGGTGGGGGGGG
>JAOQGH010000001.1:57076550-57125444 GCA_025769975.1 Gallinago jamesoni
TTTGGAGACCAACACCAAAACCAGCTCACCAGGGAGACAGCGTCCTATTTACAGCTGATTCAAAAAATTTGAGAGGACTAATTAAACATCAGAGGAGCAAGTTTTTTGCTTGTTCATCTGTTCACTGAGCACGAGAGGTTGAACTTGTCTGAATAAATGGTCCAGTGCTCTTCCATAGAAAATTAACAGACTAACATAATGCCAGCAGGCCTCCCTGCAGGCTACACTCCAGTAACACCCAATACAGAGGGAAACACAGGGAAAAGGAAACAGATGTTGAAGTCTCCATACTGTAATTACAATACAGCACGAGGGACTTAAAATTCACATCCTTCACTATAGGCCAGGAAGAGTTTGGGTCATTTTGAACATGACCCTGTGAAATAGAAATGCTCTTGTTTCCTATGTGCTGTTGTGGGATTTTTTATTTAATGAACCACCAGGAATAAGAAGTAATAATGTGTTGCCTTCATGCTGTTGCACTGGGTGTAGCCATTACTGTCTGTACAAGCACTGTGCAAATTTGGTGCAACTTATACCAACTTCACTGAAGTACCAGTGATCATGCAGGCCAGCAGAAACCTAGGCCTTTTCTTGTCAAAATCAAGGAATTAAGAAGGAAAAAACCCTATGGGGTCTCTTCTCATCCTTGGGCCCTTTCACATACTTGTCTTTACCTCCTCAACAAACCAGTTCTAAGCTCTTCAGAACCAGCAGGATTACAATGCTCTAACACTTTAATAACAGATGGATAACTAAGGACGATTGTGGATTTTTTATTAAAATGTGTATTTTTGTCTCCAGAATCAATAGCAAATAGGTGTTGAACAATGATGGCTCTGCGGTTTGCATGCTCTCCTTTTATCTCCTGATTGCAGTAGGTCAGGTTACTACTTCATATATATCAAATGTACCCTTTGACAGTATGTTATACCTGGCTTAATTTCATTTGCTTCTCCTGATGCACAGTCAGTATCATTTTCCAGCTAAGCTGTATTTTTCTTACAACTCACCTGGCAGTCAGCCCAAGCCCTGCATATACCCCCATGGAAGAAACTCAAAGCCTCATTCCTTCGTGTATTTCCCCAAAAAGCAACTAAGATGTGAGGAGGAAAGTACCTCCCCATATTGGCAGTTCCAGCTTCATTTATATTAAGTCAAAGACCAACATTAGAACTTGTCTCAAGACATTTGTGAAAAAAATAATCATTTGCATGGACAAACCCTCGGATTTTCTCACTCGTTCATTTTCTAGCTTGGTCTTCCAGCAAATCTTTAGCTTCGTTGATTTTAGATTCATTGATGGGCTATCTGAAGGAACCTTGCGTTCATCTTAATGGAGGAAGGCAACAACTTGGCTAGAGTCCAGATATAGTAAAGTGCACGTGCTCTGTCCATGGCCAGTCCATCCAGCCAGGCTTTTGCCAGTCAGAAACAAAAATGCTGTGGGCTGTTGGAGGTCATTCAGTGAAGCATCAGATTGTTTTATATGTGTTCTCCTACTTACGTGTTCCCTGAAGCCACAGCACCCATTTGTTCTGGATGGATTAGATTCACCTTGGACATCTCCCACATAGTTTCAGATGGGGTGGACTGTCATGTGTCACAGCTAATGATTCTTCTTAGCTTGACCAGCCTGTATCTAGTTCTTCATCAATACTTCCATACAGCTTCTCTCCCTTCTCCAGTAATCCCTCTCCTCCTTATATTCCAAGACTAGTGTTTGAAAGGCCCTTGCCACTCCTACAGCTCCTAAATACCTTCTCACATTATAAGTTTCCCATTGAGCCTATTGCTGTGTTCATCCTCTTTCTCCACCTGTAACAAAGATGGAAATCTTCAGAGCTGAGCCCATTGACACAGACCACTAGTTTGCCATGAGCACAACCCAAGACCTTATCCCCAAGCTCACAATGGCCTCCTCAACATTCCTCCCAAGCACTGCTCTCTGATGGTTCCGGGAGCATTTCAGTCCCAGGAGGGATACCCTGAATCACCTCCTTTCTTCTTAAGATAAAAATTAGATTCTACATCTTAGGCAAGCTGTTTCTGATATTTGATGAGGTTTGATGTTATTTTTTGCATATGCATCTCTGCTATTTAACTTGAGTGTTATTGCCTGTGTACTGTTTCTAAGGGCTGAAATTGCCCTTTGGAAAGGTCTTATATAAACACTAGCAGGAATTTGGACTATTCATAGTCAACATTTATTTTACCAGCACGCAACTCAAGAGACTTCTATCTTGTTTCCAAAAGACTCCCAGAATCTTCTCTAGCTGGCAGAAACATTGAATAACTAAAATAATCAGGGTTGCGTAAAACTACTTGCATTTTTCTGTTATTAGACATTGTCAGTTAATACACTAAATCTTCATTCTGGTCACTCAAGGGAACTACACATTACAGTAGAAGGTTAATATTTTTTTTTTTAACATCAGTTTTAAGCTCTCTAGTGTTTGTAACATTCTTCTTAGAAACCTGAAACCATCAAGTCAAATCCAACTCTGATACAAGATGGTAAAATACAGACAAGAACAATGGCATCGCACCTGCTTTAAACACGTTACAAGGCTGGTCCACTACTTCCTTTCCATATTGATAACTGGGCCTGATTTCAAATCTAGTCTAAGAGGGTATAAATCCATGTAATCTATTTTGGTCTCATTTACTTCAGGCCAAGCATCAGCCTAATACATTCAAATAGCAGAAATTTGAAATTCACTACTTAACATTTTTTTTTCCTCAACTTATTCCAAAGCAAATCCAGTTTAACCCTGGTTTTAAAGAAGGACCTAGCCCACTATGGACAAATAACACTGGTAGCAGAGTCATCAGTGGGCAGAGCACCGATAATTTTGGTGAGGTTTCAGGTCTCTGCTTTAGAAGAAGAGCTCTGGGTTTTAATACAGCCCTAACACTGTGCCTCCCTCCTCTCTGCCCCAAATGCTTGAATGCAGGAAGTTACTAGAGAGGTTGACCTTCAGCTCTGCTGTTTGCAACAAGTGTTCAGTGCCACAAAGCTGAGGAAAAGTTAAGACAGCTCCAAAATATAGTCAGCCTCCCTGATCAACCTTGTCTCAGAGCAGTCTATGTAAGGTGTAGTTAGCTTAATGGACTATTAACTGCTCTTTAAATTAACACCAGCAACGTTTCAAGTGTCACATGTAGAGGTTCTTCAAAGATTTAAATAAGTTATGGTAGGCCTTTAAGTTCAATGACCTGTGCATAACTAATTGGTGCTTGAAGGCCCAATTTTCCTCTTATCTTTTACACTACTATCATTTTACCAGTATCATTTAAGTTGCTCTCATGTGAAAGACAGAATCATACTCTGAAAGTCTAGAGCAGTAAGAGCACAGCAGCGCAAGAGCCTCTTCATCTTGAACCAAAGGAAAAAAAAATTAAAAAAACACTTCCTCATAAAAAGGAAATTCAACCACATGCACTCCAGACATTACTAGGACTGATATTAGTCCCTCAGCTTAGTCTGGTTCAGAGCTGGCAAGCACAGCATGCCTGGCCTTCCCTGCTAACTCAAACCAAGCTGTCCTCACAGGTTTACTAGCTGTTATGAGCTTCCAGAGAGCATCTGGTGGAAGTTTCATTTAATGACAAGGTCTCCTGCCCAGACCAAATGGGCTCCTTGCTTCATTGACGCATGCTTGGTTGGGCTACATAAGAGCACCACATGGTATGGAGCTGTGAGGGAAAAGAAATATGACCTCGGACAACATTCTTACATCAAAAAACTAAGTTTACAGCTTAATAGCTTTAACACCCACGTAAATCCACGGTGACTCAGTGGATTAAAGATGCTTGATCCCACCCATCATGACTGTCAGTGAGATTATCATGAATACAGAGATCAACTTCATTAGATCCCAATCCAGTTGCCCTATCTAAGAAACTCTGAAAGGCCAAAACTAACTATATTTACTATCTTGGAAAATGTGAAGATCTCTAATGAAGCTGAGAATTAATGTATCACCTTCTGCTGCTTCTATATCCAACAACCAAATCTACTCATCCTGAGTAACACATATGAACAAAGCAGGTCCTTTCCCACCCCAGATGAAAACTTTTTGCTAAACTATACACATTAGTACTGCGTACGGAAATACGTAACTATGTTCCCACCAGCCCACTTCTTCCCAGAAACATCAGAGCAGTTGGCAAGCAAAGAGTTCTCAAGAACAGGTAGAATATCAGTGAAAATGAATGAAACAAATGCCTACATAAAGCAAGGAGCTCTAAGACCGAGGGTTAGAACATCTGGCTCTCAATTGGCTTAGAGGTCTTGCTGGAGTTTCTTCCTGCAGAAAATCTGGAGTAAGCATGAACAACAGTAATAAGATACCAAAGGAACCTTATATACATACTGCATTACATTGTCCAAACACTAATTTCCACCACATTTTTTTTTAGTACATATGTCTGGAGAAATGACAAACTCCAGATGCCACAAGGTGATCCCTCTACTCCCCTATGGACTTTAATTGCAAATGACCAACAGAAACAACTTCTCTTTCTACTTCTATTAAATAGAACGATTCAGTTTAGAATGGTCATCTTTCTGTCAGAAGACATGATCAAGCACAAGAAACACCCTTTTTCACCACATTTTTACCATAGACATTGGAATTCCATAAGTGTTAAACAAATCTCATTTTTTTTTCCCCCATGTAAAATGGAATTAAATAGAATTCCTGTGAATACTTTTGGTTTTTTATTAAGCTTTAAGGAGCACTTCTCAGATTTCCTGCTTCTAAAATACCTCAAAGGGAAACCCAGTCTAAAAATGAAACCACATCATTACTTCCTCAACAGAAGTTTGATTCCAAAGTGGATACAAAAGTTTTACAACCGTTAAGACATGTATTTTAACTTTTAAGTCAATCTGGCAGACCTTACTTGTCTGCCTTAAAGGATAAGGCAGCATATGTGACCTCACTGTAGAGTCTATGTCAAGGCAAAGAATACATATTCAAAATCTCATCTATGATCAAGCTGATCTGCATATCTCTTTTAGCTTATTAATGAGAATGCAGAACAAGCAATTAAAGAAAAACAGTGAAAGCAAAAGGTCAGGTACTCAATTAGGTCAACTTTGGGCCAAACAAATTCATGAACTTCCTCTTTCTCTGCAAATTCATGAGCCGCCTCCTTCTCTGCTGTCGCTTGCTCTTCTTATATCCCATTCTCAGTTCAAAGAAATCTGGTCACAGCAGGTATTGTGAACTCAGCACTATGGTTACGGCACAGTGGAGGAATGGATGGCTTCCTTGACACCAAGGGACTCTTAAGAGCTTACCTTCATCTCCCCAAAGCTTGTCAGCTCCAACTCGCCAAAAGTGAGGTTATTTAGAAAAGAGAGGGGACCCACTGGCATCATTGCTGAAAGTGCAAATATTTCTTGCCGTACAAACTATAGAAAGGAATGTTATTTTGAGCTCCTTTGAACTGAGGTAAGAGACAGCTAGTAGTGCCACAGCTCTTTTCTGAAGTATATGCACAAGATGAAAGTGAGATAGGTCTGGACAAACTACTTTATCACTTGCAGACTGGTTTTGGTTTGTCAAAATCCAGCCTGCAATTTCACAATTTTTTTTTTTTTTTTTTGAAGGTGAGGTGGGGCAGAGGGGACCGGACAGGAGCAGTTTTTCAAAACCTGTGAATGCAACATTCAGCAGGCAAGCTCAGAAGTTCCTGCTGCTCCTGGTAAAAAAAAAAAAAAAAAAAAAAAAAAAAAACCACAAACAAGCCCTTTTCATGTCAGCTATGTCCAGCTGGAAACGTCACAGCTTTGTCACAATGAAACAAAGCATGCCTGGTGTCTGTTCTTTCAAAAGGTTTCTTAATTCAAACAAAAGAAAAATATTCACATCTGGAAGGGATCGTACGCAGGGAGCGGGAATGGAGGAAGCAAAGTTCAGATGGCATGTCATAGCAGTTGCTGTTTGTCTAATTATTGTACTGCCTGTTCTGGCACTTATCGATCCAGTTAAAGAAAGCCAAGAGTTAAAACAGCAATTTTATTATTGATTAACCTCAGAGGGCCAGATGAGACACACCTCTTCACTTTTGCTCCATTCATCATGCTAGAACACTCAGGTTGAGTAAAAAGACCCCCTTGTGACCAGTCTGGCAGCAGTTCCTCTTTTTCTTTTTTTTTTTTCTAATAAAGAAAAAAAATAATATTGTTGTGTATGGAGTCCAAGCTTCCTTTAGAAGACCACAACCTTCAGTTTCAAAGGATCTACATATTGAAATCCCGGCCTTTCTGATGGGTTTATTTGAGCATCTGTTTCTGTAGAGATTAAAGCCTTCTAATGACTGCAGAGTTGGGAGGCTCAGTATCAGAACTGAGCCACAGGAAGATGAAAAATTACATGTCTAGTGGGATCAGATTAAAGGAAAAGAGAATAAACTTAAGAGTAGGACTTCACTGGCTAGGCATGAAAGACCAACAGTAAGACTTTGCATTACACTCCTAAACTAAGAAAGTTTTTTCCTTCTTCAACATTGAGTGCTCTGAAGATGAAAAGCCTCTCCTAGGCTGCCACCTAGCTAGTTAATTTCTTGTATTGTTTTAGGAGCTATTTTAAAAAGCTCTTTTGCTCCAACCCTTATTGCATTGACTCCTCCCTTCTGAGCTGGTATTTTGTCAGGAGTTTCAAGAGCGATAAAAACTTTCTGCCAAGTCCCTTTCTTCCCCACAATGTGTTTTATAACCCAGCGTGTAGTTCAGCCTGTCTAAACACTGCACTAGTACACTGCCATCAGTTTCCATGGAGATGATTAACTCCTACAGAGCCAGAAAGCTTCAGTGTGCTTTCTGCCCTTTCAGCACATGAAGAACATGACAGCATTTACTAAAATCTGCCTGTACAAACATCACATTTTCCAGACAGTTCTAGCAAATGTAAGGATTTAATTTTCCTTCAACCCATCACACAAAACTGTGGTCTTAACCAAACTTGCATTTAAGTCATCTACTAGAATGAGTTGCTGTTTCCCCTTCTGCTTCTCCTCCTTTGCATTGCCGTGATATCCGAAGGCATGACAGCCCCACTAATGTTAAGACAGTAGTTCAAAAAGTTAAGACCAAAAACCAAGGCATGAGATATAATAGAGTCCAGAACAGAGAAAGGAGAGATGAAGGAGACTACTTTGAACTCAATCAGAAATCAGGGTAGAAAACAGAAAAACTTTGCACCCTAAAGTTAAGGAGCACTGTTACTGAATCTTCATAGCTTACCATACTCCTAGTCACTTATGGCTCTAGCAAAAATATATTGTCAGTGTGTATTCATAACAGAAATTTATTTAGCACCATCTCAAGAAGTTGAATTCAACTTAAAACTACCCTTAATCTAGTATAACATGACCTAAGCAATGCAAGAAATCAGACATTCTCTCAAAAGGTAGCTAATGAAGGCCACATGCTGTCATCAGCTTTAGCTGTAGAAAAACTGTTTCCCAGTCTCACTTTCACAGAAAGAACAATTTCTCTGGCACTTGCCACTTAGGTGGCATGTTTGTTGATCTAAACTATGAAAACGGCAACAGAACTTTTAATACTGCAGTTTCCTGGAAGAATTCCCCAATATAAAACTATTTTATAAATATTTTCCAGGCTATCATCACTGAAGCAAACTGTAACTTTCCCGGCACTTTTAACATGTAATGTTTTTTTTGGCAATCAAGAGCAGATACACTATATAAACTACACATGAATAACCAGGCATAGCTGCAGTTTCTGTAGAAGAGTTAAGGGCAAGAGAGATTTTCTTGCCCGTAAGTTTGGCTAGCTTGAAAGAGCCACTGGCAGGGTTCATAGCAATGGGTGTTCTGCTGCAGTGGGAATTATTTTCTATTTGACTTCCACAGCAGTTGCCAAGTGGATTTCTTTGCAGACTCCGCTTGGAGTCAGTACTGTGTGGGTACCAGCAGTGCCAAATGCCCCAACCCTTTTTACATTGTGCTAAAATAATCCACAGAGGTGCAAGGCTTCACCTATGCAGTCCACTCACAACTGCTGAAGCAACAGCCTGTATTTACTTTTATGTGGACACATGTCCAGTATTAACTCGAAGGACAGCTCTAATTGATTTCATATACTTCACCACAGGACACTTACCAAGCAGCAACCCTATTTGGTTAACTACCCTTGGCTACAAGCACACCAAAGAACTTGAATCCAGAGTCTTCATTACCCTGAGAGATTTTGGGTGCTCCCCTTGTCTGCCTCTCTAAACTTAGTGTAGTGAAGACCTTTATGGGATTCTAAAACCTGTAGCGGAGAACATCTGCAAGGATCCAGTAAAAGTGTTTCAACTTTCCAAAAAAAACAACCATGCACCTTCGCACACCTCCCACAGCTGCAAAGATCACAGCCTAGCACACAGAAAGTGTGGAGGCACTTGTTACCTGCTTCCCCAGTCCACAGGTGCAGCATCACAAGCCTGTGTGAGCTGCACCTTTCACTGCCAACCACCACAGGCAGCTTCCCGGTTTGAGAGAACTCACCCTACTCCTGCCTCCTGCTCTTGTGTCACCAGGCTCTAGAGGAAATTTTGGCTGCCCGCACTTCCAAGTGCGTTTTCACCTTGCTGCAGGAAAACAAGCCCCTCCAATTTCTTGACAGCGTTTCGTGGAGAGGCTGCCACCAGTGCTGCGGGACAGGGCCTGCTGCTGCAGGACGCCTGGCTTCCTGCCGCCCCTCGGGAGGGCTGGGCGGGGGTCTGCCACCACACACCTCTCCTTTTACTAACCCAGGCGTATTGCAGCAGCTACTGGAGTCACACCTGTCTTGAAAGGTCAGGTCACCCCTCCCCGGTCCAACCTGCCCCACCTCTGTTTTCAGGTGTCACCCGTAGGAATGAAGGCTTGACTTGTGGTGACAGCCCAGCTGCTGCCTGCACCCCCCACCCCTTCAGGTTCCCACAGAACTTTCCAGAGGTGCAGGCTTCGCACCGGTGGGGCAGGTGCCGCCTCCCCAGGCGAGGGGCCTCGGCTCCCCGCCTCAGAAAGACACACACTCCCCCCCCCAGCCCCGGCGGGGCCGACGGCTGCGGGGCGAGGAGGGGCCGCCGTCCGGGCGGCACTTACCGATGTCGGAATTGCAGAAAGCGTCCTGCGGGTGGATGGGGACGCAAGTGCAAGCCTCCACCACCAAGTCCCGCAGGCTCCAGCTGCAGAGGAACACGACGAGGAAGCTCAGCCACGCCGTCATGTTGCCCACCCCTTCCCCGAGGTGCCTCCTCACTTCTGCGGAGCGGGAGGGCGGCCGCTGGTTTTGTTTCGCCTGACTTTACTCTAGCTCCCTAACAGCCCGCCGCCTGCCTGCCTCCCTCCTTGCACTGCCTCTCCCTCTCTCTCTCTCTCTCCCGCTGGCTCAGCAGCGCAGCCTTCTCTCAGCAGGACGGTACGAAGCCTGAGGGCACGGGCAAGCCAGACAGCCAGCAGTGGGATGCGAAGCTGAGCTACGCTGCGCTGCGCCGCTACAGGGCCGGTGCGCCGAGTTATAGCCTCGATCGCGCCCTCTCGGGCTCCGGGGGCGCCGCCGCCCGCGACCAATGGGAGCCCCGCATTACCTCATCGGCGGGAGAGGCCAGCGGGCCGGGGCGGGGCCGCGGCCGCCGCTTCAGCGCCTTATAGGGAATAGTGCGGGGAGCGCCGCGCGCGGGTGGGTGGCGGTTGGGTGTCCCCGCGGCCGGTGGGGCAGGTAACGGCCGCGCTGAGGAAAAGCCCCCGTCCCGCTCGCTGGTGCCGCCTGGGCGGGGGTCGAAACTCCTCAAACGCTAGTTGTGTCTCCGGGGAGTTCGGTGAGTGTCCGTCCCGCCGCGGGTCTGGGCCCGTGGAGTCCCCCAGCCCGCCCCAAGCCGGGACCAGCCTCCCCGCTCCGCACCTCGGGGTTTGTGGGGCTTGGAAAGCTTGGGCTGTTTCCCCTGTAAACCATCTCAGCTGCCTGCTGCCTGCCTTCCTCCCACCGGAGGGGGAAAAATAGTGTTCTTAACGGCTTTAGGAGGAGCGCAGTGTGTTGCTTCTTTCCCTCTTTCAGTAAGCGGTGAGAAGAGGATGGGGGGGTGGAAAGGACAAGACTCAGCTGAAGTGCAAACCAGGATTTCGCCCTGCGGTTTTTAATCCTGCTCAAATGCTCCTTCTTCTCCTGTCACATCAGCACCACCACACCACCCATCACTTCCCCTTCTCAGGGCTTTCGGTCAGAAAGGGGTCACAAACTGCTAAAACCAGGCTGGGAAAAGCAGCGTCGTATCTACCCAGGCACTCCCAACATTTAATCTCAAAGTACATTTTAGCAGAGCAGCTTTGGTGGAATTTATAGAAAAGTCCTGTTTGTTTTGTTTTCCTTTATCCCCTTTTGGAATGGTAAATTTCTATCTGCTGTAGAAATGTAAATGTTATAGAAGAGCTGGGGCTGTAAGGAAGGAGATTGCCAGCTGCAAGATACAGGCAGCCTTATTATCCTGCAAAGGGGACTGAAGGGTGATTAATCACAGTATCAAACCAGTGTATATAATGTCAGAGTACTTTCCACAGGGTTTACAAGACTTAAGCATGTCTAGTTATAAATTATGCTGGTATTAAAGGCCAGGGACCAGCTGTCCTAAATTTCTAAATAGTCAGCTAAGTCTTTAGATTTACAATTCTGTTCCATCTGGGTGAAGCACAGACTGCCTACACCTTTTCTTTAATCATACAGTCCATATAAAATTAAAACCTCCAGTCTTAGGGAAACACAGGCTTTTATTTGGCGGATTGGTACACAAAAAGCTTCCTGATGGGTGTTGCTGGTAGAGATTGAGGTTACCATGCTAGCGGTGGGAAACACAGGTTCTTACCCTTGCTGTGACACAACCAACCTGTGTGACAGCTTCACCTCACTGTGCTTCAAATCGCAGGCTGTGTAATGGGGATAACAGTGACGGGAGCTTCTCGGGAATGTGTGTTAGTGAACACACATTAGATGGTGTTGAGGTGCTAATGAGCCATATAAGTATGTATAAGGCAGGGTAATAAGCAGGACATTTGATTTAGACACATCAGTTTCTGAATTATTTGGCTTCAAATTGCAGTATTAGAAACACTGTGCAAAAAGACTCCTTACGCACTTGGTCTAGCTACCGCTTAAACTACAGCTGAAGTTGAATCTGTCAGATTGGACTGTCATTTCAGTCTCACTGGGTGTAAACAAGGAACAACCCCAGTGACCTCAGCAGAGTAACATGGAAGAAAAATGAGGTGTGTCTGGCACTTTCAGTTTTTTCTTTGTTGTTGTAAAAAGTTTGATATCACCAACATCATGATACACCTGGTCTATCAACACCTCGGATCAGTATCCGAGAAAAGTGGAGTTATTCCATAACTGACACTGATGTAAAGAGAGAGTTTGGCCCACACACAACTAGATTATCATCACAGCTCTGGCACCACCTCCCTTCACTCTCTGGCCAAGTAACTCCTCTGAGTATGTTTCTCCATTTCTATCATAACACCTTTCCTGCCTGTTCTGAGGACTAACAAGCTGAATGCTTTGTAATAAGCTTTAAAGATGTTGGGTGCTGTGCAAATGCTAAGAGCAATCATAACACATAGATGCATGTATTAGCATTGTCCGGAGTAGTAATACCTGTGTTTGATCAGGGGGCACTTAGCTGATTCACCTGCTTTTTTGACATCTAGATATTCTTTTGAAAACTATATGAACTTCTCTATAGTAGTAAGCATGCTGGTTTTTCAACCGCAATTGGATACTGTACAATAATAATACTTATTTACCACTTAAAGGGTCCATTTCATACACATAAACCATAGTGCTTTATTTCTGTAAATCACAGGCAAATAATACTCAGGAAAGCTCAGTCTGGCCAGTGGCGTGCTGAGAGGCCTTGGTTAAATCATTTAACCTGCCTGCGCTTTCATTTTATCATATCTAAATAAAGATATTGTATACTATCCTCTGATAATACCTATTAGATATTTTATATTAGCCTCTCTCCTTTGAGACCTACCAGTAAAGTGCACTCTGGAAGAGCCAGCAGGGCTTCTGAGTGTTTAATTACATGAGAAAATTTTGATAATGTAAGTTATCAAAGTAAGGCAGAAAGTCAATGGAAGAACTGAAAGGAGAATTCTATCTTAATTCCCGCTCTATGCCCTGTCTGCATGGGAGAATCTGCAAAGGGAAAAAATAAAATAAAAACTAGCATTCGGCTCCCTTGCCTAGATAAACTCTAAGCCTTATACGGCCATAAAAAACATAGCAGAGAAGAAAAGGAGAAAATAAAGACCTTGATCTTCCTATGAGAAAATTAAAGTTCACGTTTGGTTAATGCCACCAAATAAAGAAATCCTTGTTCTCCCAGTCCTCCACCAAGAACACACTGTTGAACACAATTAAGGATCTCTCTGCTTTACTGGGCAGCCACACCACTTCATGCTGTGATCTTGTTGGATCCCACAAGCTAAGCATGACTGGGCTGGGTCAATAGTTGGTGTGAAAATTCCCAGGGAAAGCCATGTCCTGCAGGTGTTGTTGACTGAGCAAAGTGGCCGTCTTCCCTTAGTCCTGCAGGACTAGAGACAGTGCTAGGGGGCACTGCGCTGCAAGAGATGGTTGCATTTTTTTTGCGGATGAAGCTAGCTTTCTTGCAATATCTAAAGAACTCACTCTCTGAAACGTAAAGATGTTAAGCTGAGTTTCTTGGTTAAGTTTCAGGAGAGACAACGACCTTCTGCTTTCATAGATACTCACTGCAGTTGACATCAGGAGCGAATTAACAGTATCATTTTCCTTCCAGGAGTCAAGCTTGTGGCTAGAAAGGACCAACCCTGAGCTAGCTGCAGAGACTGAGATAAAAAACACTTTGGGATATTACTTCCATAGGCTTAAGGTGTTGCTGTAAGTGAACTAAAGGCATGTTCATTTCCCTTCTGGTCACATTTCATTGTGAGGGATACCAGGCGCTGGCAGAAAGCTGTTTCTGAACTGAGAAAAGCATCCGAATGTAAGTAGTACAGAAGGGCTTCATCAAACTGTAGGAACCAAGAAAACAGAGAGAGAGAAGATGAAAGAAAGGCAGGCAGGAAGGGAGGGAGGGAGGGAAGGAGGGAGGGAGGGAGAAAAAGAGAGAAGGAGGAAAAGAGGAAAGGGAAAAGAAAAAAAGAGAAAGAAATAACCCTGTTACCACCACTACCAGATAAAAAATCCCTGACCCATGCAGTGGCTGAAAACACTCCATCTCATCAGCAGATCGCAACTAGCTTAAATTGAATGAATGAAGTCAGGAGACTTAGGCCTGCACTCCAAACAGTCCTGCCACCTCCATGAAAAATACATTAATTTTAAAAGCTTCTGAAGTATGGGCATTTTACCATTTTAACTTTTCTGCAGTAACTTGACTTGATTCATAAGTGTGGAGTCCTGCCATTAATGTTCTAAATTGTCCAGCTGCCAAGTTGCTGAAAAGCCGCCTCATGTCCTAAAAATTTTTCTTGAAGTTGATGATCCCCATATCTTTTACACTAGCTCAATATCACACAGTCTACGAGATATCATTGTTTTTCTGCTTTTATGCAGCAGATAGAAAATGATAGGTGTTTTTCAGAGCCATCTGATGTCTTTTTTTACAGTGCAGTCATGCCATCTCGTAGGGCAGTGCAGAGTGGTCATGTATTTTATTAGCAAAAGATTCTCGTATTTCCTGATTATCTGTTTCTTTTTTCAGAATGCCTGTTTTTTCTGATGCTGTCCTTTGAGAATACTGTTTTGTTTAAAATATATTTGCTATGATTTATGAGTGTGAAAAAGGTTGAAAAAACCTCCTCCTCTAATTCCTCCATTGTATCAGTGAACTTCATATGCTATTTAAAATAAGAGGACTCTTTCTTCAAAAATGTCTTTGATTCGATAAATACATATGAAAAAATTCATTTGATCTCTTTCTCAGAGGTTGCAAAGGAATTATGTCACCTCCCTGTCTGCAAGCCAGACATAGGTAACACTCTATCCCATCCCAAGCTTTTAATTTGAGGTGCACTGCTAATCTTTTGTCAGCGCAAATGGTTCTATACTGTGTTCAGTCTTCAAGGATCCTTTACAGATTGTGCTTACAGGGAGCGCCCAGCCTGGGAGCAGACCACAGGCACCATGTGTCACCAGGCGTATTACAGTATAAAGGACTGTCGAATATGAAATCATCCTCTCGGTCATGCAGGGACCCTCCGATCAGGCTGTGATGTGGCATCAGCTGCAGAAGGGCAACCAGGAAATATCTTTTAACAGCCTTATCAAGCTGAAAATGTTTCCTGCACGTGACGGCGCTCTTTGGCCCCAATCCAGCAAAACACTAACGCACATGTTCAACTTTAAGCACACAAGATGCTCTACTGAAGTCAACAGGACCGTTTACATGCACAAAGTTAAATATAAGCTTAAGTGCATTTCTGGATCAAGGCCAAAGGGCTCAGTACCATGCAGGGTTCAAGTCAGGAGGCTGTGATTAGATGGTCTGACAGAGGCCAAGGGGGAGGACATAACGTGATATGCTTGGCTCTACCTGCCTGTGCCTCATTCCAAGCAATTAATTTTCTCTCATTTTTGTTTATAATAAGTTTTTCCATTTCTCTTGCTTTGCTTTCATGCTGCTGTAGCCATTTCCAAATTTGAAGTTTTGTTTTTCTTTTTAAACCCTTCTAAACTGCATCAATAGCTTTAAGTGACTGAACAAAGAGATTTCAAATAGATGAAGTGCTTCAAATGGTAATAAGAACTGGTGTTCCCAGAGCTTTGGAGGCTGGCACTAAGCAGAGTAGAGAGTGAGAGCGATTGTAAATCACTTTTCTGTTGTTCCTTTGTACGAATTGGTTTCTGGCTTATGCAATGCACAGTAATTAAAATGACTGGAATGCCTCACATTTTTAAGAGAGCTTTAAGGCAGCTCTGTGGCATTGTGGCCAGCAGAGTTCATGAGCAGATTCATGGCTGCAATCAAGATTTGAAGTTTCTATCAGCGTAACTTGAAGAAGACAATGTCTCTGTAGAGGCCTTGGAGAGGAGTTTTAGGAAGAAGGAGTAGACACAGAAAAGAAGTAACATCTGCTCCCACCATGAGCTCCATGAGCAGCAATGGGGCAAGCCTTCCTTTTGGTGAGATTAGAGCCTGAAGGTTGGCGTGGTCATCAGAGATCTCATTGCTTTCTTTCTCATTGTAGCTGTTATGTCCTGCCCAAATTCGAGTGTGGGACAGCACTTACATGTCCTCTGTCTCTCACTGTAATATCAGTGCCTCCTTCTAGGTACTGTACAGGTAATGTCTCTTTCCATGAGAGAGGGTTTGCATTTGAGTACAGGCCACTGCAGTTGCTGGGTGTATTTGTGGAGGTCCAAGCAGCTCCCCAGTGTTTAGCAGACAGTGCCTGGAACACTGGCAAGTCTCTTTGCTCACAGCAGGGTGGTCTCCCTGTGATGACGTTTACTCTGCTCAGCAGTGGTAAGGGAGTATCTGTCTTGCTGCTCTTCAGTCCTCCTGGCACAATCCAGAATTTCATTTTCCTATTTTTGATTTTTGTCACTGAAGGTGGCTGGCCACTGCATCTCTGGTCTTCTCTCAAGAGTTGGCCTGGCTTCTCACAGTGATGAACAGCCACAGAGTAGCAGGAAAGCTTAATACGGCCTCTCTAGGGAGGGGAGCTGACTGGCCTGAGGATATGACCTTTTTGAAATGCTGAACAACCAGATCCTTCTCCCCTGACCTGCCTCTCACTAGCCTTCTGAGGACACAGACTGAACCTGCTTCCTCATCTCCCATAATCTTTCTCCCCTTTTCCTACACATCAGAGGGCAGTGTCAGGGTACAGTGGTCTCCACAACCCTGTGTGAGTGTAGGGAGGTAGAGAAAGATCCCAGGCAGGAGACAATAATCCTGTATTTCTTAGACCACCCTGAGGCTGAGAGCTGCAATCTCTCCATATGCAGTAGGCCAGACAGTCCTTAGGGTGTGCCACTGGTTTTAAAGCTTGTTGGAATCCTCTGAAATCACAATGCTTGTGAAAAGCAGAAAGAGCAGCACCAGGGAACTGGCATTCCTCTTTTTATTACATTAATGAGTCTGGAGACAGTGCCAGGCTCTCAGGTCTGAAGGAAGGGTCTTCTCTTTACCTGCAGAACAGGTGCAGCTGTGGGAAAAGATACTGTCTCCTGTCTCCCCCTGCAAAACCTGCAAAAACTACCTGCAAGAGGAAGCCAGTCACTTCATCTGCATAGTCCAGCTGTTACTAGTTTCTCACCTGAAACTGCAAATAAAGGTGTTAGTTACAAGAACAGTCTCTAGTGATGAGCATAGTGCCAGCAGGGAATGCACACAGTGATTCCTGTCATGCATGTCAGCACATGGGTGTCAAAAGTGAGAAACAGTTTCTCTGTGTGGAGATCCCAACAGAGATTGCTGCCTTGGCACAGGATTGTTTTTTTAAATTTGAATTGACTTCTTCAATGCCTTTGTTCCTATGTTCCCAAATCAATGCTGTATTCTAACCAGCAGCCGGCTCACTTGCAGCAGGGCCTTCCCGCACAGACTCAAGGTCCCAGCCTGTAAGCAGGGGATTTCTGATGTGAGATTTCAAGGACCGATCTCTCTCTTCTCTGGAGCAAAAGGCAGCACTTCTGTTTCCTCACTCTTTTGGAATTTTTCTCCATAAATCTTGGTGTACAGTGTGAGACTAAAGATGAGGAGGAGACGGTAGTTCTGCAGCCCGGAGTGAGGACTCAGTCATTTGTGTATTGTCTTGCTCTTCCTGGGTGAAAAGCAATGCATTCATCAAAGGGCCTTTTCAGGTCAGCAGTGTGAGTTCCACACCTAATGGATTAACATCAGGGGTGAAAAGATCAGTGTTTGACTTAGCACAGATGTGTGAAAATAGTATTATTTCTCCACTGAAGACAGAGGGAACAATCTACAGCCCCTGTTCCCCTTTCTTTTACTTTGATGGCCCTGAGCTATCCCTTCGTTGTGACTTTCTATGTGCTTCTGCGGGGTGTTTCACCAGGGGAGGAGCAGAAGTATGGAAAGACATCAGAGGGTAATTACAGAACCTTTCTGTTCATTTATCAAAGTAGCCTTGGTTTCCATTTCATTGCGAGTGATAACAACAGCAAGAGTTAATCTGTATCCACATACAGCACGGCTGGAGGTGAAGCCAAGAAACAGAGCAAACTTCCTCTGTTTTACCTTTGCACTGAATGAAAGTGTCCTTACCAGGTACTGTAGGGCTGGGATTATGACCACATGCTTTATTAGCAGAAGATTAAAAAACAGCGTTCTATACTGACAGAGTTCAACTCCTTTTGATTTTAACTTGGTTTGTAGCAAGAGCAACATGGTAGCTCACAGTGGGGTTGCTCCTCTGATGGGGAGCACACGGTGTGGATAAATGTACTCACATGTCACTGGTACTACCTAGGAAGAAGGACTTCCAATGCATAGCAGAGGCAGCAATGAGACCCACCCAGAGCCAGCAGGAACCAGGAAGATGTCAAATGTACGTACAGATAACGTACCAGGAGTACCAAAGCTTGAACGTGTGCCCTGAGCAAGAAAACTCTTAGTGCCACTAAATCTCACACAAGAGTGTTGGCCAGGGGCTTGGTGTTTGCCCAGGTGCCCTGCTGTGGGAGCCTGGACTGGTCCAGTGCAGTGGTTCATCACAAGTGCTAGGAGGCTGGGCAGGTACTCCCTCTCCTTTCCCTCTCCCTCTCACCTCCCTCTCCCTCTCCCTCTCCTCTCCTCCCCTCCCCTCTCCTCTCATGACTGTTGGCTGAGGGGCTGCTCCACAGCGTAGGTCCCATTCTCGCCATCTCCCAGTATCTGCAGCAGTGATTTCAAGCAATGGTTAAAGCAAACTGCAAGAAGATATTGAGCTCTCACCCCACGAGCCAGGGAGGCAGGAGAGCTCTCCCTAGACACCAAGCTGAGGTCAGTGAGGAAAGTGCTCTCAGTGTAAAAGTTTTGCAATGCACGGGAGGGATCTACGGTTTTACTCACAGGATAATTAATGGAAAACAATCAACAAAGAGTCTGAGCAACAGCAGTTTCTACCAACAGAGAAGTGGCTCTCCAGCAGACTTGACCCAGCACCCGACATTATGAAAATTACAGAGATAAGCATTTTATGCATTTTCTTTAAGCCGTGTCTTCATATTCTGTAGATTACAACCAAGCACTTTTCAACCAAAATCTTGCTTCCTCTTCTACCAATTCAAGTTCAGCAGAACCACCACAAACCCAGTGAGTGAAAGGGAAGGGAGGTTTTCTCAATGCAGGCAAATCCTTAGTGCAGCTAGAATAGAAGGAGCTAATCTGGTCTTCCGTATTTTACAGGATAGCTATGGGCCATGAAAACGATCAGAGGACTGAAGCACCTCTCCTATGAAGACAGGAGAGACAGACTGGAGAAAAGAAGGCTTCGGGAAGACCTTATAGCAGCCTTCCAGTACTGGAAGGGGGCCTACACAAGAAATGGGGAGGGACTCTTTATCAGGGAATGCAGTGATAGGATGAGGGGTAATGATTTCAAATTGAAAAAGGGTAGATTTAGATTAGATACTAGAAAGAAATTCTTTACTGTGGGGGTGATGAGGCACTGGAACAGGTTGCCCAGAGAAGCTGTGGATGCCCCATCCCTGAGATGTTCAAGGCCAGGCTGGATGGGGCTTTGAGCAACCTGGTCTAGTGGGAGGTGTCCCTGCCTATGGCAGGGATTTGGGACTTTAAGGTCCCTTCCAACTCTAACCATTCTATGATTCTATACCTTCCAAAGGCATTGCAATTCTCTCTCCCACTGTGCAGATTAAATTATCTAATACTGGAAAAAAGCTTCTCCCACTGATACTTACAGAAAGTAATTTCAAGGAATTTACTGTGCCAAATAAGCAGAATCATGAAAATGAGCCTGCCACATGGAAGGAGGAGGGAGCAGAGATTTTTTTTACCCCATTTGAAATTGGTTTCCCCATGCAGAATAAACCTTCACCTCTGAACATCATATACAATGGCAACTTTTAATGGTGGTTTTGGCAGTGTTAGGTTGATGGTTGGACTTGATGATCTTAAAGGTCCCTTTCAGCCTTGATTCTATGATTCTATAAATCTATGAACTTAGGGTTGAAGGAATAGTACAACATTAACTGTGCACAGCTGTAAGCAAATAGCACCACAGATTTCTGGCTGGAGGAAGCAAAAACTTATTCCCAGTGAATTGCAAGAGCATTTCCTTCTCCTCCCTGTGGAGACAGAACCTAGCTTCTTACACAATGCCTCCAACTCCCTTAAGGTGTTTCCACAAGTATCAATGCAATTACTTTAAACAATATTTTGTTGGGGTGTTTTTTTTTCCCCTGAAACTATAATCTGAAGGACAGGCAGACATAGCCATTCAATTTTGAGAAAAGGCTTTTGGGAATAGGAATGAGAAAAATGGAGAAGCTGGTGCTGCAAAGAAATCCTTATCCTATCAGGCATTTCGGGGAAGGAGGAGGGAGGGCAGCTTTTAAAGCCATGCCTATGACTGCATGTAAGGGATAGTTCTCAAAGGATTCTCTTAATCAGATTCTGCAGAAGATAGGCTGTCTCTTTGTAATTCACTCCATGTCTTATTCTAAGGCCATATGCTGTGGTCACATGAAGATTTACAGTCTCAAATTCACTGGCATTGAGGAATCTAAGAGTTATGCAAGAAATCATGTTCCATGCTAACTGAGGCCTCACACAGCCGTACTTTCTAAAGACTGCTTCTAACTCAATATATGGCCCCTCTAGGGCTTTGTAAGCCCTTCTGGGGAAGAGGGAAGGGGAGAAAAAGGGGGAGCTGCTGATCATTGCCATATGTGAGAAGCATCCCTGTCTGCACGTGGGTGTGACGTCTGTGTTATCACAGAGGCTGAGCTCTGCATGCCCCCCCTGTGTCCTGTTTCCAGTCAGCAAGTTGCTGCTGGAGCAGGAATCCCATATCACTCTGTACTGCAGTTAAAAAAGAGGAAAATGACAGCCAGTGGAAGGGGAAGGGGTGAGGGAAATCCTCTTAAATAGCCATGTAGGATGTCTGGGCAGGGATGTGAGCCAGGAATCCTCAGGGGCAGTAGAATAAGTGGGAGTTTAGCAAACAACCATTTTCTTTCTTTGACTAGTATTCCTCAGAGACCTCAGCACTCCAGTTCTCAGAGCTAATTTGAGCTATTTGTGGTTGGCCTGTTCCTAATGTCCCTTTCCTATCTCTCACACACACTGAACCTTGGGATGCTCTCTGTGGGCTGACAGATGACGTGAAAACCTCTAATCTGCGGGTCAAATATCAAAAATGAAGTGGGATCAGGAAGTTGGATGCACAATTTTCTTTTTTCCAAATAAGGGAGACAGATACATTCATATTAGAAGTTCTTAGCATACCAAGTTTGTGGAGGTTTTTTAAAGCAATGAGGGGAATGACTTATTCTTGAAAATTTTATAGTAACCACCAAAGATGTTATCATCCCATGGGCACTGCCTTTCCTATGTGGACTATGACTGACATGCTTTCATTACTTATTGGCACTGCTCTTCTGTAGGAAAACCAAAACCACATTGTCCCAAACACTGTACTGATCTATAACAGGCGTAGCAAGTCCCTGCCAAAGCGCACAGAGTACATGTTAGAGAGGGTTCAAAAGGAAAACAGAGGCAATAAAGCGGTGATGTCAGGAGTGAAGGAGCTCACAGAATGTGGCATTCATACTGTAGATGGAAGTCTGAATCTTACCTGCTTTACACTCCTGTGATGATTTGTCAATGCAAATAATAAGATAAAGCATGTCAATGCACAAAATTTGCTATACAGTCTGTGATGAATCTGTTGTCCAGAGGCACTACAGGGTACAAAAGGAAGCTAAGAGGTTTACAACGTCTCTTCCTATTTCAACCAAATTTTCCCAGAAACATATGCAACAGGTGGCATTTTTTTCTTCCCCTAAATTTCTTGTGGATTTCTGCTCCTGATCTCCCTTCCTCTCCACATACTGATCTGTAGCAGACAGTCTGCAGGCCAAAGGTGTATGGTGAGAGTGATGTATGTGTGGGACTGGGGACAGTAAAAGGGTGTATGGACCCGTAAGGGATCTGGAAGAGGAGCTGGCTCCCCTCTGTAAGAAAACTAAGTACAGGAATCCTGGGAAGCTGTTTAGGATGAGAAAAAGGTAGTTATTATTCCCCTCAAGGACAGGAGAGCACTATTCCTTGAGCTGACAGGCCACAGTTATGTTCTTAATTGGGCAGACTACCCTGGTTTTGTGTTGGACTGAAAATTAAAGACTGATTAGGATATCTTGGACAAGACTGCCTGTAGCACTGTGCTGTGGCTGGCTGGAAGCAGTCAGTTTGCATATCAAACAGACCTAATGAGCTGGCCATCGCTCTTCTTCATGCCCTGCCAGTATTTCCCAGCTGAGGCTATGCTGCACAAGGAGCTATTTTCCCCTCTACTGAGACCCAGCAAGGACACTGTAGCCAGCATCACTGGTAGCAAAAGCATAGACAAGCTGCTTGCAATAGGGAGAAGCACATGTGGGAGCACAAGGGCCATCTCGTGTTGGCTCTGGCTTCCCACAGATTCCTGGGAGCTTTGCTGATTGCTGAAGATCCCCTTCACTTTTAAGAGCAGTGTTGGCATCTTATTTCACTTTCAGACAGAGGTAAATCCTGGCCAACCTGAATGAATGGATAGGGCAACCTCCTCCCCCCTCCCCGTATCTACAGGTTTTCCTGATAATGTCTGGGCAGATGGACACAGTCATGTGAGTCCTTGAAACTATCCACTTTGGAGGAGTAGAGGGTGTGGTGCTGTAGACATGGCCAGATATACGTGTTGCCTTTCACAAAGAAGCTCACTGTCCTTCAAAGATGGAATATCAACAAAATCCTTCCTCTAGGGACTTCCAGCTCTGCCCAAGCCATCTGTAAATTCCTTTGAGGCTGAGACTAAGAAAGCTGGAATCCTGGGAGGATCTTGGTACAGTCCCAAAACCATTTCCACTGAACCTTCCCCAAAACATGGTTTCTCCAACCCAGGAATGTGAGCTCTGTAACAATGGCAAAGCTGAAGTCCTAGACCATTGGCATTAACTAGTTTTACCTCATTACTTCTCTGTGCTCTGGCTCTCTCGTCTAATATGAAAATCCTTGGCCCTCTAGGAGACAGACTCTCTTTTTGTTCCATTTTTGTGCAGCACGTGGCACAACAGGGATGGTAATACCTGAGTGGGGTGCTAACTCCATATAAACAAATAAAAAAATACTGGGATTCCAAGCTTCTCTGTTTACCACTTTTATTTGGGGTGAATAATCATAAAGCATCTGAGTTAGTAGAGCAAAGCTAACAGCTGCTTCAGCCAGGAAATGGCTGAGAAGAGGGGAAAACAGGGACTGGCATATAAATTGTCCTGGCACAGTGGAACAGAAGCCATGAACTGGTGTGGAGGGGCTGAAGCAGGAGATAGCAGAAAGGTAGCTGTGCACACATAGACCTCCTCAGCCAGTCCCAACAAAGCTGGAAGAAAACTACATTTGCTCTAAAGCAGGTGAAGGTACAAGTCGTTCAAACCCAGGACAGCTGGCCACCCTGACCACAGGACCTACCAGCTGCCCCCTCACTTGCCAGACCTTGTGGTTTTGCACTCTGTGCCTCGCCATCTGTTTGTCCTTTTTATCGGAGTGGTGACTACCAGCTGTCACCCTGTGCAGGAACCAGTTGAAAAGTTTGGCTCCCCCACTGTGACAAGTTTCCTGCATGTTTTTCATGCTTCCTTGCACAATACAATTTGTTTTCTGAACATTTGAAGACTTCCTTTTCTAAAAGCAGAGGTCTGGAGGGACGTAACACCTCTTGGAGCAAACGTATTCCCCAAAAGCTTTCCCCATGATGTTGTAGCCCCAGTTGTCAACACTCTTCTCTCCAAGGGTGGAGAATGCGATCCAGGTCTTCCTCTCCTGCCTGTGGTGGCTCTGAAGCAGTAATGTCTCCAGCAAGCAGCCAGCCAGAATAGCCACCAGCATGCCGGGAAGGGCATGTCAAGGGCGGGAAGGAAGAGTGGCTGCACCACATTGTGTTCCAGGCATGTTTAGTTGGCAGAAGGTCCCTAAGGGGCTACCAGACGCTGATGTATGTTTAGGGCAGCTTCTGGGCTACTTGCACTCATACTGATAGAAGCAAGGCAAAACAATGCAGCTGCAGCCAGCTCCTAGGAGCTCTCCTCCTTGCCACTGCTTGTCTGTAAAGTCTGAGCAGAGCAGAGAACCTACCTCCACATCACACCGCTTATATGCTTATACTCACTGACTTCTCTGCCTCTTCGTAAAGACACCCAAGGGTGGCTGTTTCAGTGAAATCTTCCCTCTGGGGTGAGGAAAAAGGCAGATAAGAACAGCCAACTGGTGTGCTGTGCTCACACTCTTCCTTGCATCCTAAACTAGACTCACAAACTGACAAGAGCAATCTAACTCACTTATGCTCACACGAAATACACACAAGCACTGAAGAGGGGATGGGACTGGACTTTTTCTTTACTTCCCCCTCCCCCCCGCCCAGACGAGAGGCTGGTCAACACCAACCCTAAACTAACCTCCACCCCCAAACAGCTGTCTTGCCAAAGGGTGGAGAAGCAGACCTCCTGATTGAGGGTGGAGCAGTTTGAAGAGGAGGAAAGCAGTGACTTCACTTTTTATTAAGTAATAGCAGAGCAGGGTGTGCGTCACTCTGAAAAACAAGAGTTTGGGTGGGGGCAAAGGCTCTCTGCAGCATCTTACACATGGAACCTTCCCCTTTGTGGGAAATAAGCAGAACATGTCATTCCAAAGAGTGAACCCAGAAAGTCAAAGATGCAGTGGGTTAGACACCTTATAATCTCATTTAAAGGGATGCAAGAAGAGCACTAAAATGAAAGGGCTTATAATGGCAAAGGTGATTTGGGCTAGGAGAGACAGAGGAGCATGGGAACAGGTCAAGTCCATGTAAATGGGATAGCATGGGAATAGATTCAAGTCTATGTGAATAAAATGGGAAAGAATGGGCTGGACGGAGCGCCAGGGTGAGGCAGGGCAGGGCAGCATCAGGGAAGGGGTTGCCGTCTGCTTACCCTGGAACCTGGTCAGACTTGGCTGGAGCACCAATACCACCACAGCTCAAAATGCCCTGCAGCCTTCTCTTACTGACGTCGTTGGCTCAATTTCTGTAAGGAATCTGAAACTCTTGGAGTGCATCTGGTTTGTCCCTTCCATGGTGCCAACACACCATTTACTACACAAATGGGGCAGCTCCAGCAATTTTTATAGCAGGAAGGATTCTTGCCCTGGCAAGGTAATTCTCTGTAGACAGAATGGATCTCCTCAAGCAGCACATGGGCCTCAGCTTCCATGGGAACATACGGCACTAGGGTCCATGTACAAATACCACAGAGGATGAGGGCAGAATAGACAAAGGTGTCTTTCACAGAGAGACAAGGCTGTTCTTAGGTTGGCAACAGCCTCTTCTCGGTCCTGTGCTAGTCAACAAGTACCGTAAGATCTGGATCTTATCTCCCCAAGTAATCCTTTCCCTGCCGCTGACTCCTGCAGGACAGTATGGGCACCCTCAGGCCAGTCTGTAGCTGCAATCCGTTCTCCCTGATTCAGTTGACTTCTGCCAGACTTGACTACTACTGAAAGAACCTCTTGGGTTCGAGAGCAATCTGGTATGTTAGGGATGATTCCAGGCTGTTCTCACCATCATAAGGGTTAAAAGCAGTCTTAGACTCCAAAGACTGCAAGTGTAACAAATATTTTCATATGCTTATACTCTTTATACTGCTCAGAAAGTGCAGTCTCCAAAGTGGCCATCAGAACAGAAGCTGTTTCACAGATGGTTGTGGGCTGGCTGTAAAATCCTGACGGCTCTGGGCAATGTTGATGGAATGATCACAGGATACCTCTGGCCCCGCTTGCAGCGGGGACATAACCACTTCTTTCCTCTCCTAGTCCTCCCAGGCGAAACTTGGAACACCTTGACAATATCCTCCAGAGACATGACAGTGTGGGGGCCCACCTACCTTGTATTCCTCTAGCCAGCACAGGTACCAGAGTGTAGTGTATCAGTGCTGGCATGCGCTTCACTTGTTGGATAATTACCCAGGATCTTGCCTGGGCATGTTTGACCTGTCTTGAAGTCCAGGCTATTACGTTTGGATTTGTGCTATCAGATGCTTCACTTGTTGGATATTTACCCAGGATCTTGCCTGGGCACATTTGACCTGTCTTGAAGTCCAGGCTGTTGCATTTGGACTTGTGCTACCACTCAAATGAGTTATTTTATATCTAGTTCCTACACACCTTCCTACACACCTTCAAATACTACAACCACACATGGTGAGCAAGTCTCAGATGCAGTCAAGAGTTCAGGCTCTGCTTAGCAGAAGTGTAAAAAACTGCTAGGCTGTCAAGTATTCAGGCCCTTTATCTATTTTTTTACTATATATAAACTGAAACTCCGGTTTCATGATACCAAGACCTCAGTGGCTCCTCATGCAGATTTTCCCTAGAGACTCACCAAGGTGAGCTCAAGCAAAGAGCTCAAACATAAGCAATAAGACGCTTTCTTCACTTTTGCCTCAAGAGGGGAGAAAGATAAAAAATGAAGGAAGCTATAAGTGTACCCTTTCTGCTGGTGATTGACAGCTACAAGAGCAGAGTTCAATTTCTAAGGGTCACTTAGAAACAGAATTTTGTGTTGCCACTCCCCACCTGAGAAAATTAAATTAACTGAGTGCTCAGAGAGCTCTACTTCCTTGCTCACAAATCATAAATGTCATAGCAGAACAGCACTGTTTTGGAGATAAAGAAGAAAAGAAGAAAGGAACATAAACGACAGGCATCCACCAGCTCCCCCAGCAATACTTGCCAAAGTCCTTTCATTGCTTGCTGACACAACTGCTACAGCAGACCATTGCTTTCCCCTGCTGTAGAAACACTCTACTCACAGCCAGCAGTTTTGGGGTACCACCACTTACCTGCTGGGTAGCAAGAGCTTCTTCAGAGCTGGAGCTGAGCAGGGGTGGGAACGCTTGACAAGTCCGTCTGGGGTGCTGCTTCTTGTAGCCATTCAAACTCTGTTAGTGGCTTCTCATAGTGACTCTGGCTAAGCATCCTCCACTGCCTGCAGTTCCTGCTAGCCACTCCTAATCTTCAGTGAATCCTGGCTTTTTGTTGCTCAAAGACAACTTCTTAAACAAACTTTCCTGGCCCTCTAGTTTGCTGTATTTGCTCCCAAGACTGCAAATGATTACATGAATCTAAGGGTGATCACCTGCTGTGGGCACAGCTGGTCTCAGCTTTTCACACTTACTGAAATTCATTTCAGTAATGAAATTATCTGAAATTACACTGAAAATATCACTTTTACAATGAGATTATTGTTATTTTCTTACTCAAATCCTCCCACGTCGTAGCATATAAAAAACACAATGTATTAGGCCTGCCTCTAGGCTTCTTCAGCTCTTTTTCTCCCCAACTGAGGCCAGCAGAGCAGTCCTGCCCTTCTATCTCTCCATCACTCTGGGCCTCCTTGCTGGCAAGCCAACAAAACACAAAGGAAAAAACAGTGTCCAAGTTAGTTCTTTGTGTTTTACGGTCAGTCTGAACATCTCATCAGGATTCACCAAAAAACCATAGCTGACCTATGTAAGCCTGAAGACAATCCTCTGTTTATAACAATTTAAGATCCTACTGTTATATCTCCACCACAGACAAATGAACTCAGAAAGACTAAGAGATGCTAACGAGCTGGTGATTAGTTCCAATGCTTTTCCACCCCTTTCCTCTTTTCTTAAAGTAGGCAATATTCCCTTCCCAAACCAGGGAATTAGTAAGACTAATGATGGGATGTATCATCCCCGCATGCTGAGCGTGACTCACAAAGTGAGTATGGCCTTAGCAGCTGAGAGGAACAATGCAGTGGGTTCTCAGTTACTCTTTTTGGATACGCCATCACTGGAGCCCAGAACAAGGGCAATGATGTCATAGGCTTAATGTGTAAGTAACATATACAACACTGCAAGCTCTCTGTGATCTATTACTTCCACATTAATGTAACTTGGGGCATATATACACGATTAGTTGCCAGAGCCAAGAAAAAGTCATTTGGAACAGATTATTTTATTTCAGGCTTTTAACAAGAATACTTCTCAGTCCCAGCAGGCTAGTTCTGGAGAGGTAGTACCTAGCTCAACATTTAGCTATATAATTTAGTCAAGACCTCAGCTATAAAGACAAAAGTTTGGAATGTAGAAATGGGCAGACAAGAATCCCACTAAGAAATAGCTTACATTTTTCTGACAATTAACCATTGTTGCAAGTATTTACATAAAAAAAGAGTAAGAAAAAGCTCTGAGGCAAAGAAAGAAATTATTCCCAGCCATTTTGACAAAAGTGACTTTGAAGCCTTTTGTGTACTTGTATTTGAACAAGGCTTTTCTCCATTAGCCTCTGAGGGGAAAGGGAATGTTCCTTCCTTTCAAAAATCTGTTATGTGTATTTAGTGGTCCCTCAAAGGAGCCAGCGCAGGAGGGGGTGTGGAGGCTAAGCATACAGCGATACAGCGATACTAAGCATACAGCGATCAGAGGCCAGTCAGTGGGTCACGCAGACAAGCTTGTACTAGTTTTAAACTATCTATCATCTCATGTGTGTGCTGATAACCGTGGCCATGGAGTTCACGGTAAAGCTATTAGCAAGCATACTCCCCCGGGGAACTGGGCAGGTTTTTCTGCCCGCACTGAGCTCTGAGCTGCTGCAGCTCTGCTGCCTTTAGCACCCAGCTCAGGCAGCCTGAACTTAGCATGGATGGGACTACATGAGCCACTGCCCGCTTTCTGCACAGAAAGCCGTGCCAAGGGTGACAGTTCCCTGCTTTATAAAACTCTTCCCTAATGTACTGCCAGGTGGCTTGTGGGTGCCTCAGGTGACAAGGCCCGCTTGTGTCTTGTATTCTGGGCTCCTTTCATCATCTACTGGGCTAAGCCAGGATTCCTCTGCCCAGCAAAACAGAGGAAGCCCTGAGAATTCATAACGCAAAATCTTATCTCAAGGGAAAAAAGAACAGGGGCTTGTGTGTAGAGGCTTGTTGAACTACGCATTCCTGTAATAGTTTCCCAACGTTGAGTACCAATGGGACAGTCACACACTTTGCTGCATGTTCCCAACAGGCTGGAATCTTTATCTGCTGGGCAGGCTGGGGCTGGAGCGCTGCCAGCCTCTCTCCCTGGAGACCAGCTGAGGCCCCCCCAGGTTCCTGTGCCTCTGAACTGGGCACTAGATTGGCGGAAGCTGGTGCAAAGCTGCCTATCCAATTAAATTTGTTATTTTGCAAAAGGATTTAGCTTTGTTTGCTGGTTATTACTAAAGAAAAATCTTAAGCTGCTGCTTTAACCTGTGTTAAATCTTTCACGGGGTGAAAGAATCTGGTTCCTTTTCTTCTAAGTTGTAAACAAGGAGCAGAAACCTAAGAGAAGGCATAGAAAAGAAAAAAGTTTTAAAATATTATTACTGCATTCTTTTTACCTTCCAATCAAAAAATATTTTCACATTTCCTTTGCTAAAAGACTGCCACATCAGAAGGCTTACTGAACTTAGCTTCTGAAAAGAGTCCAACAATGGGTCATGGGTCACTGTTTCAAGCGTACTCCAGCTCCCACACATACCTGCTGTCTCTTCAGGGATGTGCTAGTAAGCCCATCCAGAAGGGTCTGTAGAATATAAAGTTGATGAGACATGTTCACATATTTTGTACTTTTTTCCTGTACAAACAAATCAATAGAAGCCAAATCAAATAAACCACTTATTCCAAAACAAGCTTTCTCTATACAAGATTTACCCCTCTTTAATTGAGTTTGTGCCCGACTATTAGTTAAAACAATAAAATGTTATCTGTTGAGAAAGTTTTAGAGCAGCGTGACAAAAGTCCTCTACAAAGGAAGAGGACTGTAAATGTTTGAGCACAAAAGCTACACACATTACAGTACTACAGTAGTATTTCTACTATGGTTGCAAAGCCAGGAAATGCCTATAGGCATTACTCTTACAAGAGATGCCATTGACGTTTTAATTTCCCTTCTCTGAGCCCTGTAATGTAGATAATTTCTTTCACAAGATTCCTGCCACAGAATTTCTGCAATTAAAAAAAGTAGTATTTCATACTTAGTTTTATCCTACTCAGTGGGTGGACCTAGATCTTCTCTTATACACAGGATTTAAACCGTGCTCTGAGAGCAGAATGACTAAAACCTGTTTTGAGTTCATGGCATTCAGCAAGATATCATATCTAACTGCTTCAGAAATATCAACAAAATTGTTTTCACAGCACTACAGTGGTTATTGTGTATTTTGTAGATGAGAGGCTGCCTGCTGAAAGTGCAGAGTCAAAAGATTTTGTATACCTGATACAGAATGTCAAGGACATACATTTTCACAGTTTCCAGCACACAACAGCACTTTATATTCAAAGCACAAAGCCCAGATGCAGTTGCAAGTGTTCAGTCCCTCTTGCAAGTCGGCTGTGGTTCAGCCCTTCTAGGCGCTCTGGCTGCAGTGCCAGCTTCAATGGCTTGACCCCCTGTCACTACAGCCCATGCCTTCCCACCCTTGCCCTACAGCGAATCAAACCTCCACGACACACACAGAGCTGTTTGTGGCCCTGTTCTGCAAATAGGATCAGGGAATTAATTCATAATAAAAATAACCCTTCTGAGCTTTGGAGAAAAGTCTGGGGGGTGTGTCAGGCATCCAGAAAGTAAGGGATAGCCATGTCACAATCACCCACAGGAAATCTGGCACAAAGAAACTTGCCCAGCATCACACTGGAGCTGTGTGGCAGTGCCACGGACACCAGCCAGCTCTGGAAGGCAGCAGCCCATTGCTTCAGTCCCATGATGATTCTTGCTCCTTCTGCAGTCCCCTGCCTCTGGTGACCACCACCATCTACTTCCCACAAAGCACGAAGCAGGATGCACTGCAGAAAACCATTGCAATGTTTTCACAGCCATGAGTAGCCCTCAGAGCCATTCCATCCTGCCTGAGGAGCAAGGGAGCTTCCAGATAAACAGTAGTCTCTGGGCTTTGAAATGAAGACAGCATCATAACCTGTCTACACATATGTTGCCTGGGTAACTTGAATCCAGGATTTCCTAACTTTTTAAGCATTTGACTCCATGACCATTAGAAACTTTTTAATGCAGGTTTTTTGTGTGTGGTATGTGTCCTCATTTAAAGTAACCTGGAGTACAAGAAGAATGAGTAAGAGAGATAGCTATCAGGGCAATGTCAAAGATTGGAAGAAAGGCTTTCTCCTTGCTCTTTCTGCTAGATTATTTGGAGATAATGGAATTTGGAACAGCCACACAAAGGCTCCCTGCTCTCAGAAGCTGACTGTTGTTGTTACCTGCAGAGTTGAACTAGCTGTTAGTTACTCACCACACAAAGTGCTATTTTTTACTGGGAGTGAAATGGTTGCTGTGATGTCCAGCACAGGTTCCTTCCTAACCCATGACCACTGCAAATACGTGAATCTGTGACTCTGTTGGACAGAGTGCAAAGCATGCATAACAGGCTTTGCTTTGCATCACTCTCTAGCAAAATTCTTTTAATTCTTCTCTTGTACGCAGATATACATAAAAGAGGTGACAGTTTCTCTTCAAGTATTGCCATCACTAGGATGGGCTGGGAGATGCCATTACTGACCTCTACACAGGTCTCTTTAGCTCCCCCCCAGGCACAAGCTAGAGAAATCTCAAGGCCATTCTGACAGCTGCATGGTATGTGGGATATCCTCATGTCTCCTGTTGCCTTACCTGAGACCATTTCAGCAAAGGATGGGACAGCAGCATCATCCACTTAGCTTATATTCCTGTGCATTGAGATAACTCTTCACCAGCTCATTGTATCAGCTTAAGTGAAGATTCATGTAACAAGTGGCACAGAGTCAACTATCAGAGGGGACAAGACTTGGCATAGAAAGACAAGCTGTTGTGAAGTTCACTAAAATAACAGACTTAAACTCCTGCTGGGTCATCCTTAAAATCATCTTTTCTGGCTTCCTTCTTTCAGTGCATCAGATCCAAGCTCCTCATTCTCAATTTTTAGGCTCAGAGTATCTGTGCCTTCCTGCTCCCCGGTCTACTTTTCTTTTCTTAGAAGTACCTTCTGAGGCTTACACTTTTCTCTTTGTGCTGTGCTGCTTTGCCCTCTCCCTCTACCCTGAAACAGATAGCTCTTATTTTCCATGCAGTATGCAGCCTTCTCATTCTCTTTCCAGAAGCTCCTTAAAAGCCCTGACCAACAGTCTTCCACACTTACATACCCTTAGCTTAGATTTTCTTGTTATTATATCTATCCAGAATCTGCAAGATTCTGAAAGGCAAGGTTGATACTAGAATTTTCTGTAATGACCTATCTGCAGATATTTCTGTGTTAGCGATAATAGCCATAAATATAATAATGCAAATAGCAGGAATAATGATAACTATAAGGTGAGTAGCAGAATTACTCTTGAAATCAGCCTTAAATTTGAACAAAATGTAGTAATATTCCTTCTGGAGAAGCCAGAAACGCTCTCCTCTTGCAGGATGAAAGGAGCTGAGGAATGTGCTGGTTGGCACTGAATTCCTGTCCTCTTGGGTCTTTAATGGGTTTCCAGCTCCTGTAGGTTCAAAGAGCAATTACAGTCTCCGGCAAAAGTACAGCAAATGGAAAACAGATTCTTTGGCTCTCACTAAAATGCCAAGAGAATAAGTAACCAAAAAATGGAGGACTCAAAGTCATTCCATTGCAGCAGTTTATTAAGCTGAAGGGAAGTTTCCCTCCCTTCTCCACCAAGGCCAGAGGAAGTCCCTACCATAGGAGGTGGGTGGTGGGAACCCAGTGACAAAAGCTGTGTTCACAGCCATCTCCCTGGAGGGGTTTCTCTTGGACAAGAGAGAGACCAGACTGCTGGAAACTGCCTCTGGGACCAGCTCCTTCACCTCTTTGTTGGTGGGTTATTTTATGCCTTTGAATTGACCATCAGAGAAGAACAAAAGCAAAGTCTGGGGAGATGGGAAGGTGGCAACAGCAGGGCAGCTTCCTTCACTACAGGAAATCATCATAGTGGTATATGGAGTTATATATCCAGTACAAGTCAGCTGGATAAAGGAGCTAACTGAGGAACCAGCTGTGGCTATCACCTGCCTGACAGTGGCAAAACTTTCTCACTCATCCAGGGAAAACAGCCACATGCCCTGCACGGAGAATGAAAGTTGTGAAGACAAGTGATGGAATATGGAGGGAAAAGGCCCAGGATAATCCTTCCAGAGAGCTGCTGGGTGAATGTAGCCCAGGGGGTTAATACATCAAGAGATTAGTGGGCATGAGTGCTGTGAGCTGCGTACTAATCTCTTGTGGAGATCTGTGTAGGCCACACAAGATGGCCTCCAGCAGGGCAGCACCGCCCAAGCGTTCCCTCAGGGCTCTGCACGGTTAAGCGTTTAAGGTTTAAAATGAAGGCCACAAGTACAGCAGAACTGGATTTAGGACCAGAAGAGCACATTTTATTATTTTTTTTTTTCAGATCAGTGTTTTGATATAATAAAAAATATGCATAGTCGTATAAAAATCACCCTTGTGTAGTTCTTCTCATCTACACCTGGCTCTAGGAGATGCATTCCTGTGATCAGTAGCACCTGCAGTATTAACATGCCACAGCACTGGCATGTTGTGAGAGAGGCTTCTCTTCCCTCTCTGAGAAGACATATTGCTTTACCAGTAGGTCTCTGATCTAGTATTCAGTAAACCATGCCATACAGGGGAAACTAAATAAGCCTGTCTGAAGAGAAAAGCCCTTCAAGTTGCTTTGCATCATGTTTTGTTTCCACCTCAGATTACTTGAGATTAAATCCTATCACAGATGGCAAAGAGAAATAACTAATAAATCTGAGCATCAGCAATAATACCAACTTTGTGCTCAAACAAAGGTGTTCAGTATCCAATGACACTACAAGTAGGTCACCCAACGGGCTTTGCAGCCGGAGGAGCTTCTCTGTTAGAACTTACTTCTGTCACTGTTCTGTCATACTGCACACATATGGGACATAGCTCAACCCTGTAGTTTCTCAGGTGTAGAGAGGAAACTAATTACACCATTGTGATGTCATAGTTGCTAAGGATTTCCTTGGCCATCTTAAATATAAGATGCTTCCTCTAGTTTTCCTTACTGTCTACAGAGGAAGAAGGAATCCATTCTCTCCTTACCATACGGATGCTTAATTCCTCTTAACCTAACAGGAACCAAAAAGAAATTGAACCCTAAAGATGAGTGGTGAGGAAGAGATGAATATATAAAAGGCCCCTTTATAAAAGCCCTGGCCTGGATGTGTGAAGTGGTTTTCATCTCTAACCTCCTGCTAACAGACGTGAACTACAGGCACAGAGTTTGTATATGAAAACTCTGAATCCAGAGCCATGCACATTTGGACAGGGAATGTTTTTAGTTTGGCCCCATCTTTTCACACCAGGAAGAAGGACTTTCAGCCAAAGCAAAATTAAATTGGATTGATTTAATTTGTTCACCTTTTGAAACTATTTCAATCTATCTGGGATGGGGGAGAGGGCTGTTGTAATTAAGTATTATGAAGGAATACCAAGTAATTTTTTCCAAGAGGATGTTTTAAATTAACAGGTTTGGACAACATGAGGTGAAAGTGGCTTCTCCCACTATAGTTTGTTTGTGTCTGTAGACACTAGCTACCAGTGTCAGCTTTACTATTTCTCTACCCCAGACCTCATCCCTTCTCCTTAAACTGCACAATCAACCTAAGTTTCAGGTTTTATAGCTAGGAAAAGAGGCAAAGTCAGAATGGGAAGAGAAAAGTAATAATTTTGAAGCTTCCAGTACAACAGAGCCACCCTGTCTTCCATGAATGCCTAATTCCTCTCTGAACATTTCCTTTATCAACCACATACTGTCACACACAGTCTCTTAAATGAATCAATATGAATAATTTAGGAAAAAAATCCCCCAGTGCTGCTTTAGCAATGTCTAGTAATGGCTACTTTCTGGTCTCTTCAGTGCCAAGGCTGGAACAAAGGACTTATAGGTGTGTTGAAAATCATCGGGACCCCAAGACTGAAAGGGTAACAATGATCAAAGGTTTAGCATCTGCTCACAGCCAGTAACAAATGTTCTACTCCAGAGCTTGATTCTGTGGTCCATATACTTCAATCTTCAGCAGCAACCTGGATCACACAGAAGTGTACCCTCAGCATGTATGTGGAAGATGCAGCATTATGACATGAGACTGACACAATGAATGACATCTTCCATTGAGATGGGCCTCAAACACCTAAGGATTGTGCTAACAGAAACCTTGTGAAGCCCAGTAGAGAGAAATGCAAAGTTCTGCAACTGAGGCAGAATGACTCCCTGCGTCTCTACACACTGAGAGCAAACTGGCTGAGTGACAGGGCTGCCAACAAGTATCAGGAGGTTACAGTGGATGCCAGACCAAAGGAGCTGACAGTGCATGGTCACTGTAAGGCAGCTGTGTTCTGTACACAGTAGGAGAAGCATGGCTGGAAGATCTGGGGAAGTTGTTTTCACTGCTGCCTGACCCTGGTGAGGCTGGATATGACACACTGTCCAGTCTGGAGCCTCCCCATTGTAGAAAGATGTGAAGCAGGCTACCACAATGGCCAGTGACTGTGGCCACATGATTAGCAAGGGTATATTGAGGGATCTTGGCTTGCTTAGGCAGGTGACACGAAGGCTAATCAAATAGCCTACAACTGCTTGAAGGATAATTACAAACATAACAGATCCACATTCTCCTCAGTAGCATCAGATGATACAACACAGAACAATGACCACAAATTGTGGCTTTGGACATTAAACCAGAGATTAAGAAAAAATTTCCTGTGAGGGTAGTGCAGCACTGGAACACATAGCCCACAGAGGTCATAGAATAACCAATTTAGGCAATTTTCAGGACTCCACTGTTCAAAGTTAGGGCTGACCTAGCGATGTGCTGGCAATAGTACTTCTGTGAATAAGCGGGTGGACTGGATGACTTCCACAGCTGTTTCAATTGGGATGTCTATTGTTCTGTGACTCTTCACAGTCACTAGCCAGTGGATTTAACAAGGGGATTTCCCAAAGTTCACTGACAGAAGAGATGCAGGTCCCAGAAAAGACTTGCATCATTGCATCCCTGACAGCCATTTCTCCTCTAAAATATACTGAGCAGCATTATAGCTAGATTTCCTCATGTCCAGCACCACAATTCTCCTCAATTTTGCTGGCTATAGATTGGCCATTGATCATGCTTAGGTAGAACTTGAGTTTGAGATGTATGATCCTTGGGATAAATACTGGGGTCAGCTGCACAATCAACCACTTGTATCTAATTGGTAATTGATCCTTAGTCAGAGATAGCCTCGACAGGCAGTAACATAGGATTTCAAAAGCTTACACTTAGACTAGGTCTTAAGAGCAAGCTCAGCCCCATTCTTGATGGTTAGAAACACCTTTTGCATTTTCTCCTTGTCCTGAGAAACTATAAAGACATTTTCAGGGGTATCCAGCCACCATCAAGAGATTTTGCCCCCAAAATCCTGAAGCAAAAGGCCAATTGTAATCTAAAACATCTCTGGAATTGTAATCTAAAACATCTCTGGAAGCCCATGCCTATTTCCCAGATGTATACCATACCTATGAGACAAAATGCCCATATTCAGGTGACAGGAATACAAGAATCCTTCCTTTGCTCTGACAGCTAAAATGTTAAGGCTATGTCCTCTTTTACCAGTCTAGTCTCTTTATCACAGAGCAGTATCCTGTGAGAATCCTGGCTACGTACACAGAACGATGACAAACAGACAACTAAATCTGGTAACAGCCAGATCACAGCCCACATTTCAGCCAATGACCCTTTAGCTGAAAAGGCTGAGTGGTACCAAGGAAAAACCCAAAACCAAAGTGTTGCATTTTTACAAAGAATGCAATTGTTTTACTCCGTTTTTTATGGCTAATGAATCACAAGGACTCAGAAATCCACCAGTTAATTTGTAATAATATTTGTGAATCAGAAGAGGGACAGTCTTGTGGTTAAGGCTGGACTGAACATTCAGGATGTCTGGGTCCAATTCCTAGTCTAGCATAGATTTTCTTTTGTAAGCATTGGCAGTCTGCTTAATCTCTCATCCTCAGTTCCTTGCCTATGAATTTTTTCCTTTCTTTGACTTTTTGGCTGTCTGATCTGTTTTAGTTGTGAAGCATTTCTATAGTTTCTAACATCCACGAAAGTACAGAATAACAAGTATGATATAACAAATTGTGCTGTGAGCTGCAAGTATCTCTAAAACAGCCCACAGGTTGGATGTGCTCACTTCAGCCAGCTAACGAACATACATTTAAAGAAACCAGCCTGGACAAGAGTATGATTAGCAAACACAAAGACTACATCCAAAAATAATTATTTATAATGAATTCTATTAAATACCTGCTGTTACTAATACCACTGAAACCAGTACCAGCACAGACGTCATTACTACCATTTTATGCAAACCCGTTTTAAGTGGTACAGGTTTCCATTGGTGTTTTTATCATCTGTGCTGCAGCAAACACCAAGTATTTTGTTTTTTCTGACTGCCAAATGTAAAACAGGAATTTTATGTTTGACACTTTAAAATACTCTCTACAAATTGCAACATTCAAATGCTTCTTGGTGATGTCTCCCAGGACTGATACCTCCAACTTTCAACATAGAAAATAGTTTTAAAATTGAGCCTACTGCTGATTAGGTTGCTTTCTAGCCTGAAATTTTCAGAGGTTGATTGAAATGTCAAGAAGAGACAAAAAACAAATGTGGACATAATTATCTCTATCTTACTGCCCAATTTCAGAAGAACTCTCTTGGCATCAGTAGGTCTAGATTGAAAGAAATAAAATCAAGTATAAGCAGGTAACATTTTATTCACTTAGCTCTTTGGACACTAGAGTGGAAGCACATGGGTCCCAGGGTATTAGAACTAAAACATTATTTTTTTCCCTCTACATCCTTATAGACATGTTAAAATCTGTTCCAAAAAAAGTGAGACACAACTATATATATATAAAAACAGACACACAAAGGGGATTTAATTCATAAATAATGTCAGGCTCATGTATGTGCCTGGAATCAAAGAGAGAAGATGGATATCTGCAGCAGTGGGTACAAAAATGCCAAGAGAAAGACTGACAAAAAAAAAAAAAAAAAGAAAAAGAAAAGGCTTCTGGTTTCCTATCAGAAATGCAATAATCAGGGGAAAATATATGGTACAGAACACAGCAGTTTTCACACTAAGCAAGAAAATACAGCATCCACTAAGTCCAGCAATGCAGTCAGATGAACCTGCATTTTCCCCTCACTGAAAGCAATCTTTGTGCAAGCCAGGCATCTTTCATTCTCAACCAGGTGAAGCCATGGGTTGGAGTTACTGGGACACTGTCTGTTCTGGGAAACAGCATGAGCTGAAAAGGTCCTGAACAGTACAAAGGATCAGCAGGACCAGAGAACCCAGTGGAGCTTTGCCCTCTACGGAAGATAATAATGACTGAGTAGAAAATAGCTGCATATGCCTTAGCTCTGCCCGCAACACTGTTAACAATACCATGCTGTGCACTTGTCGTAACACTGGTCATTGTGCCTAGCAAATTGCAGGTCTTCATTATATTCAGCTCTCAATGTGGTGCTGCTACCAAATTCAGGAGTCTGCTTTTCACATAGCTCTGCCTGTGCAGTCATAAACCACAAATCCTGAGGGACAAAGGAGCAAGCCCCTAGGGAAGTTTTTCAAAATTTGTGGTAGGAGGTGATGGACTCAATGAATTTCTTAAGACTTACTGTAGGGGGGTGAGAAAGGCTTATGGAACCTTTGGCAGAGCACGCTGAACTCTGAAAAAGTCTAGGGATAACAGGGCCTCTGCAATTTTCCAAAATTTACCAAAATCTGTGAGGTCCTATCAGTTGGCCACTCTTCTACATCTTGTGAGCCGATGAGGACTTTTTCCCTTGAAGTCCCTGAAAGCCATTAAGAAGGTAAATATCCCAGGAAAGTACCATTCTCCCCCTTGTTTATTTATATTCAGAAATGAAGCAGATTCTCAGAGCAAAGAATCATTTTGAAGAGAAGCTAAGGTTGTATAGCCCTCCTGCATGCTTCTGGGCTGCAAGCAAAATGGTACAGCTCAGTAAGACTCTTAACAAACACCAGCTGAATCTCCCACCTCAGAACATGGGAAATCAAGAACTGATGGGCTCATCTGAGAGCTCAGCCTCTCTGCCGCCATATGGTGAATCTAATGACTTACCAAAACAGCACATTGTTGAAGGGAAGACAGTAAAAATAAATAGAATAATGTACTGTAAGAACAACGTGGTGTGTAAGGGCTAAATTAATCAATTAGCCCTTTCCTATAACACAACCATCTCAAGTTTTCAAGCCCTCTCAGTTTTTGCTGAAGCAGCTGCTGGTGCTGCTTTAGACACAACTGCTTGCAGTTTCTGTCAGCCCATGCCTGAGAGTGTCACAGTTGTGACTGCTGAAGCCAGGCTTCAGCAGACCACAAAGCATGCCCAAGCCACTTCTACCAGCCACACTTAGCCCATTAACTGTCCCTACAGGTTACTGCATCTGGCCGCCTGCATTGACTTGGACAGCCACTTCCATTCTTCAGTAACACCTGGGTTTTAACAAGAACAGGCACAGCATAGAGGCACGTACATTCTGTCCAAAGAAAGGTGGTTTTAGGTAATATATTCTGAACCATCTTTTTGACTGGGTTTTCACTGCACGAAGTATCAGCTATTGCCTAAATTGAGTACGCCAACTCTTCCTGGGCCCATTTAGGTACCACTGGCTTGCCAGCTTAACACACGTATTTAAAAGCTATAATACATACACACCTTTTTATATTAGAACCTTTTTTTAAAAAAACATAACTGCTTTCATGGTAATAACTACTGTGCCAGCTGAACAGGCTCAAGCCTACCAATTAGATCCTTTCGGTCACTTCCCAAAATAGTAACGCCCTTCTAACTCTTGTGAGCTCTTCAGCTTACAAACGAAAAGCCTGCTTCAGTAGTTAAAATCCAGCCATTCTTATTACTTACAATGTATATAAAATGAAATAAACTTCCTGTTAATCTCCATCATTGACGATAATGACAGCAGTTACATTACACGACACCCTCTTGCGAAACAGACACGTGCTGCTCTTCACAAAGCTTATACGCAGCTTCTGCTCCTGTACCCGCTTTCAGAAACCACTCATCAAGGCTGGCTTCAAGCATGAGACCTTGCTCCTCCATTCCTAGGCTGGACATTTTTGTTCCCCTTTGGATTCCTCAGATATCAGAATGTCATAGAACATAAACAGATGCAGTAGAGGACCAAGATGGGGAACAGCCTCACCCAGCTAACGATCAGCCATCAGAAATTAGCCTCTGTCAAAGCAGCATTGTTTTGGCTCAGACTGTGGCAGTCTGGTCAGGGGCAGACCCTCCTCCTGCCTTGAATGTAAACATGCATGAGGCTCCTTTTACCACATGTTTTGGGAAGCGTCAACAGCTCTTGGCAAGCAAGAGGAAAGACTGAGAGGCTGCTGGCATGCTCCTTGAGCTGATGTCATCTTACAGCCCGACTAGAGCTCTGGGCGCACACACTTAGTCACACAGCTACCAGTCACCAAACTTCTGTTATGGCTAAAAAATTAAATTAGTTATTTTTGGCTGGAGAGTTCTCCCTCCCTCCCTCCCTCTCAGACTTGCTACATTGCTTTCTGGCTCCAGCTGGCAAGGCAGCCTCTCCCTCTGGAGCACCTGACATCCAAAGGCCAGGATAAATCTCCCAGGGAGCAGCAAGAGCAGGACTGCTTCTTAAAGGGAGGTGAGGCAGGAGCTAAGGGGGAGCCTAGACAGCCAGGTCTCAGTCCCTCAGTGCCAGAGAGAGGTGAGCAAGACAGACCTAGAGATGATGGCCAGGTCCAACCAAAAGTTCAGGTCAAAATGCAGTATAACAGTTACGAGACAGGTCTGAGGTCAAGCCAGGAAGTCAACCAGTAGATCAGGAACAGGTCCAGTGATCGTCAGGCAATTCCACAGTGACAAAAATCAAGCCAGGAATCCAATCCATAGGTTGAGATCCAGCTAAATAGGCTCTGTAGTCAGGCAGGGGGACAGCTGTGGCTATATAGAAGACAAGCACTCCTCCAGTACAGCTCAAACAAGGTGTGAATGCCCAGGGCTGAGCTTAAATAGAGCTCCTGGGCTCATGGGTGTGGGCCCCAGGTGAGGATCATTAGGACCATTAATGAGCTCAGGGCTCTGACAAAACCGGAGGCTCCATATAGTCTGGGATCTTTTTGTATTTATGTATTTCCTTCCAGGTGCTGACTCCTTACCCACATGGTAACAGACATGTCTCCTTCAACATGATCCTCTCTTCTAGCCATACCTTCCTCCCATCTCTCACTGGGATGATTTTTCCTCTCTACATCCGGTTGTAGAGATCCCATTGGCTTCACCCTCCACCGTTTTCCAGTCTTTGTGACTCACATTAGACTTGCAAATGGTCAAGAATAAGTTGCTGGTTTGTGTAACTGAGACAGGTTTCTCCCTAGTGTAAGCTCAAAGGAGATACACCTGAATTTATGTCATGCTGCAGTTACATATTTTACTATATTACATTTTCTTTTGTGTGTCCTATGGAGGATGTATCAGCTAATAAACTGAGGAACACAATCAGGCTGAAAACTCTGGATTTCTTTGGAAATTCCAGAATCAGAGTTGATTGTGCAACTTTATTTGCTTCCCTTATGCTTATGCATCTATTTGCCAGTCCTTGATTACTGGATCATATACTGGGTTGGTTGTTTGGTTTTTTTTCACAAGTTTTCTGCATAATTTAATACCCAGTTCTGACTGAATGAGCTGTTAACTCCTCACATTTTTTTGTCCGCTATTCTCACACTATTCAAATGCTGTCCTGAGTTGAGAATTATTCTTTTACTCATGGATATTTCAGTGGTTCTCATCGTAATCAGTGCACATTCAAAACAACTCTTCCAGATAAGGGGAGATTATCAGCCCTATTTTATAGATGTAAAATTGAGCTAGTAACAGATTATGTTCAAAAGCATGTAATATTACTGAGTGTCTGAAGTGAGCTACCTTAGACCTGACTTCCCCGACTTCAGCAGCAACCATGACTGCCTGGCACTTGGATTAGTAAAGATAAGGGCTGTTAGGTCACAGAGTCTGACTTCATGTATTTTACATACCTATATATACATTTCACTCAGTTATCACTATAGTCAGTCCAATAATTCAGGATTATCCAAAGTGTAAAGCAGGTAGTCCAGGAAAGCAGCTAGTCTCAATTTGAAGACCTCAAGAGATAAAGAGCTGGTGATTTGTTTGGGTTGATTTTTGAGGGGTGATTAATTAATTTCACTGCTAACACTTTATGCCAAATTCCTCATCTGAATCTGCATAGCTTCAGCTCACAGACGTTAAGTGCTTACTTTACTTTTCTCTATTGTATTAAAGATTCTTTTTACAGCTGCTATTTGCTCCTCAGGAAGGTATTTGTAACCTGTATTCAAGTCACATGTCAAAAAGTTTGGTAAGCAACTCACTGATAGACATGTCTTTCAGCACTCAGATAATTTCAGTTGCTCTTTTCTATGCCAATGTTTGAGTCTTTCTTCTGTTTTTATATGTAAACACCAGTCCAAGATGTCATTTCCAGGAGTTAATTGCAGCAGGATTGAAAAATTTTCAAGTCAATTTCCAGTGTTTCAAACTAAGGCGGCCAAAAATTGAGGAACACAACATTAATTCCTACAAAGAGGTGTGATTTAAAAGATTTTCTCAGAATTCCATATGGACCTTTTGGCGCAGTTAGGGACAGAATCCAATTCACTAAGATGTCTTTCAGCTGCCTTAATCATCATAGTGCCCTTTCTTTTTCTGCTACTCCCTGACTCATAATTTATGCATTTTCCGACTTTTGGGAAGAAATGAAGCAGGGGTCCTGCAAATAACCTCCTCCTTTAGTCCAGATTTAGCCTCAGAAAAGGTCCACCTGGGAGACCCTTCTGAAGGGGACCCGTGGAAAAAATAACTCACAGTCATGTAATTAAAGACTGATTCGTAATGTTTATGTACAAGGACGGAAAATGAAGGTTGCATTTCCTAAAGTTTGAGTTCTTAACTTTTCGACCTTAATAATTTTCTTTTCACATGATATATGGGCATAACAGTTTCTAGGCTTACCACAAAGCAAACTGGAAAAAAAAATAAATTCCCTCTGGCAGCCATATATTGGCACTCGCATGACTCACCAAGGTTGGCACTTTGACCTGCATTTCATGAAGAGCAGGCATACGTCCACATTCATCTCCTGCGTCCGTATGGATGTCTTTGCAAATATTTTCTATTAGGAGAGAACTGGTAACACTCAGGATGTTTAAAATCTGCTCTGGGTTCTAAATGGAAAAGGTCACAGTGGAGACAGACTTTCCTTCCCTGTTCCCTCCAGTTTATCTGTATCTGCGTGCTGGTTCTGTCCTATCTTGGCTCCTCAGGCAAGTCCCATTCTCCTTATGTAATTGGTTTTAATATCCTATTCTTCCCTGCCCTAAACACCTTGCCCACCAAGTCCCAGTGTTTGCCACTAGTGGCACTGGCCTTGGCTGACCCGTTCTGTGCCCTTTTCCCTGTATTTCTGTCCACGCTCTCTCCCCTCTCTGCCAATACTCTGCCTTTCTGCTTATTTCTTTTCTCAGTCTCCCTCCCCTGATGCCTGATTCATTCACAGTGTACCTCTTTATTTCAGGCCCTCTCTCCAAGCCTATCACAGTTCTCTGATTGCCCCTTGATCCCTGTCTGGTATCTGCCTTCCATAAGATACTTACACCCCGCTCTTCCTTGGTTCATAGCTCCTCGCCCATCCACTCCTTGCCTTCCTCATTGCTGCACATCAATTCTCATCTGGTCTCTCCACACAGAGGTTTTGTCTCACTGGTTCCCATATATTCTGCTTTTGGCTCCCATGCTTATTCTTACCCAACCAGACCTTTACTTCTAATTTCTGTCTTTCATAGCAGTCTTTAATCCCCGTGTCAATACCTGAGTTTTCACTGCTCCCCGTCCAAATCCTATCTTTTTTTCCCAGGACTGGTTCTTGGTTTTTCTGCCATGGCCTTCACATGCAGTGCTATAGCCCTGACACTGGCTCAGCACAAGGAGTATGGTACACACACAAAAAGGTACAAATGCGCAAAAATCTCAGTGTGCAGTAGTACACACCATCCACTTTTAATGAGTTTAACCGTAAACAGGTGTCAGCGCGACAACTCTTACCATGCTGCAATGTAAGGCAGTTTATTTGCCTTTTATTGAAGGTGAGATTGCTGTGAATTACCCCACTGTTTTTGCAGAGTAAGAATGAACAGAAATAATTGCTACAGATCAGTTCACACAACGTAATTTGCTTCCCTATAGTTGTTTGTTCGGGTTTCCACACCCCCAGACTCCCTTGTTTCAGTTCAGTACCTATAGCACCTGAGACTTGTAATTGCAGGGGAAGATATTGGTGAGTTTCTGTGCTTCAGCAACCTGCACAGTGCAGACAGAAGCTTAGATAAGCTTGGGGTATGTCTTTGGCAAGACTGAGCTTAGCAATTGCTAACTGCAGGTACCAGTAGTTTGGAACTTGACCAAATTTGGCCAAATTTTCATAAGGATGAAGAAGTTCAAGAACTGTTACGCTTCATCGGCCTTTTTCGTAGCTGGAGTTGTAGTAGTCATGAGTATTTTTCACTGTGGCAAACCAACAACCTTCCTTTGCTTGTGTATGTAAGTGTGTATGTGTAAGGGTATTTAGCCTCCTGGTATACCTGAAATTCTCCGTATATTCAGCTTAAGGGAGGCACTCAGGGTGGAATATTCTAGCCTGAATAGTCACAAGAAGGCAAATTTTTCAAAAGGTAAAACATCATCTTATAATAAGTTATAGGCAGCCTGAGTGTCACCACTTCTCTGACAATGTCTGCAGTGTTGCAGACCACTGTGATCGGCCACAGAGACCCGATGGCATGTCTGCAGGGAACCTACTCACAGAATATATTGTTAAACACATGTACCATTCAAAGTATACATATTTATGTAGTGCAGTCTGCTGGAAACAAAGAACAAATTGTAATTGCATCCATACAATCTCCAACAGAAACACTTGCAATCTTAATAATAATAATAATAATAATAATAATAATAATAATAATATGCCTGAGCATGAAACTTTCTACATATACGCAAGCCTATATTTTCAAGCATGCACTTAAACAGACTAATATATATCAGCCTAGCATAAAGCTGGGCTCAGTGATAGAAAACACATGTTTCTTGGTACTTGTGGCTGCACAATGGTATAAAGAGTCCTGACATTCTATAGGTCTCTGGATAATTCTGCTATTGATGTGTTGTGAGTCACTGCAAACAGACCATCTTATTTTTCTGAATCACTTCCTTCTCAAGGGCTTTCTCCACTTCTTCCAGAGATTGTATGCTGTGGAGGAATTCAGTGGGCTAAGGCCCTGGAGACCCATTCTAAATGCTTTCCCTTTCCCTTCCTTTCTGTGCAGCTGAATGACTCAGAGAGGGGATGACACCTTGAACCGATGTCACTATTCCCTTGTTGAGATGGGAGAACCCTATGGGGAGTCCAGAAGGAAATTTAATTTTATGTTTTATTTTAAGGAGATCCCTTTTGTTTTACTTTGATTTATTTTTTGCTGTTGCCATTTTGAGGTTTATAGGGTTTGGGGGAAGAAGGGGTTTGTTTAGAAGTTAGAAGTTGTACTGTGATAAAATAAAAGATGTTTCAATTTCTGTTTTCAATACAATTGCAATGCTTTGTCTCTCTGCCCCCAAAGTATTAAGTCATTAGATACAGAAATGATCATTAGATACTTAAGTACCTCTGAGGCCTAATTAACTTTACAATTATTCATGCTTGTAACTGGCTGCCTTGAAGTTCCTGGAATTTTCTTAGGTGCATCTCTTAGATGTGCACTATTGGTTTGGTGATATTTTGATAACACAAGAGACTGCAATCCTAGAAGAAGACAGCAGGTAGACCCTTACAAAATTAAAAGTCTTGTGTGATTTGGAATGCCCCAATAGTACTGCTTTGCATAAAAAGTTGTGTCAATAGACTGTTTTAATGTATTTTCACAGAGGAAAAAAACTGCATTTAAGGGAAATGAAAACTTCTCCTACTATTTAAAATGTTCCTGCTTTCATTTGACATTTTCGTTAGAAAACGCTGTGTTGGTGACATTTTTTCGCAAAAAGATAAGCCAATGTGAATTGCAGAAACCTTGCATTTCACGTACTTTCTGGTTTGTTTTTCGCAAGTTATACTGAGCTGATATGTGATCTTTTGGCAAATTAGTATTGTGATGAAAGCACAATCAGTTTCCGAGTAATTGCAAAATTATTTTCACTTCAAGAGATGCTTATCCTGAATGCCAGCCAATGCAGAACTTTCTCACTAAATGGCAGTAAACAGTATTCCTGAATGAATTGTGCCTGTTGTTCAGAAATCATTTAGAGCGATCATATCTGAAGGAGGTGCGCTTCACTGGGGCCTGATCTTCTATCCATCAATGCATAACATGGGCCTGTGAGAAGGCAGTTGTGGCTGCCCCTTGCTTTCAGAAAGCCTCTTAAAAGTACAGTTCTCCATATGCACCTGTGCCAGCAAAAACGTAATATAGAATGCCAGAAACATGTATGCAGCATAGTAACTAATATTCGGTCAGTTTCTGAGGTACCCTGTAGAGGTGTATGGACCTTCCCAAAATCCCCATCAGTGCAAAAACACCAGCACCAGTTGATGATCAACTCTGAGTTTGTTCATTCTTACTGTGCTGTAATCTAGGATGCAGCTGCCTCAGCCGGCTCCAATTGTCCACTGTTTGAGACTTTCCTGAGCAAAATAACTGACCCTGTGATCTTCATATCTCTGTGCCTTCTAAAAATGGAGGAAGTTGCCTATGTTTTTAGAGATGAAATGTCCATTTGTTTTGACAACCTCATGAATTCAGGGCTACCATTTCAGATCTCACTGCTGCATGTAACTGGTTTTTGTTTTGTTGGGGTTTTTTTGCATAGATTATCCGCTTTGTGCTTTCATGTAGGAGTGGATGCTACCAGGGCCTCAATTCTTAAAGGTTTGTTTTACCTCATCTGTTTCTTTGTAGATGCGCCAGGCTTTGGTGTCATCAATTTCTAACACTGCAGGCATTCTTATTTCTTCAGGTTTTCGCTGAAGGAAATCTTTGTAGCTGACAAGCCACTCATCTTCTCTACACTCCTGTAATTTAACAATGCTAAGTCCAGGACAGTTAACCTCCTTATTCTTTTCCAGTGGGTGGTTTCTTATTTTGATATTGCTTTCTACCAAGCTGTTGTACTGAGTATAATTTTGGACTAGCAATAAAATGTCTCATGCTGTGCTTCAGCACAGACTGCTTAAACTCAGATGCACTTAACTATGGTGATTTGTTAGCCATTAGCTATCCCAGACAAATAGATCTAGCAAGAATGGAAATGATTGCCTTTATGACTCTCTAGTAAGGCTGTCTCTGAAATAAATAGCGCATTTCTCCGACATAAAGAAATTTATGCCAGACTGCATCAGCTGACCAACTGTTCCCATGCCGTGGGAGTTTTCACTTGACTGGCCTGTGCTTTCGGTATATGTGACAAGCCTTAACAGGTTCCCGTTCCCTTGGTCGATATCCTCGAACTCTTCTTCAGTTGTTTTGATCTTCTGCTTCTTTGGTGAGTTACCTCTTTAATGAGACGAAGGGAGTGGCATGGTTTTATTCGTGGATAATTTTTTTCCCTTGGTGTGATTACAAATTGTACTTCTTCCAATTTGCCCATGAGTTTAGCCAGAACTCTAAAAGGAATTAGCTCCTCACAGTAAGTCCTGAGCTTCACCTGTTTATGGTCAATTGCCTATGGTTTTGCTTTCCATGCTAATGGGCCCATTCCTGGCAACACTTCATCATGCACCAACATCCACGTTCAAGGCACAAGCATTTCACTTGCTTTCAAGATGATAGAGCTTTAATCCTCTGCAGCATTGCTCACCGGTCCCATAAGAGTCATCTAAGGACGTGGTGCTATTGTCCTTTTTGTCCGTGCTGGGGAAGCTCTTGGAAAGTGATAGAAATTACTGTGGTTCTTGAAGGTTTTTCCAAATACCAGACATTGTCCTGACTTGAGTTGTTTGTAGATCTGTGTGCTGCTTTATGAGGAATGAAGCTCCATGCTCCATGTACCATTCTGCTGCCAGTCTCGGATCTTGAAACAGACTACATCCTCTGTGGAATTATAGCACTCTCTGTCTTATGTACGTTTTAGTCTGAATTAGGTAACTTCCTGTGGCTGGCAAATTTTAATAGCCTCTTGCTCCTCCAGCAGATTTTGACTATTTTGTCTCAGGTTCCAGCCATGTTTGCTGTCTTTCTAGAGACTCAGCTCCTCAAGATTAAGGAGCTTGGCTCTTCAGCTCCCTGACAACCACAAATTCTGCTGCCTGGTTATTGTCCTGTTAACGACATATGGTTCACATGTTTCATTTTTATGTGGAAGCCAGCATTCTTCAAATTCCTGTGATACAGCATCCTGGTGAGCCTCAGATGTCAGGCTAAATTCAGAACTATTAGAAGCATCCAGTACTTCAGCACCAGCTATTGTAAAAAATAAAGCCACCTCCATCTGTTGTAGAAACATCCAGCTGAAAAGTCACTTAGCATCATTTCCCACAACTGCTGAAGGCCACATACTAGCAGCAGAGAACATAAGGACACAGGGTGTCCACACACCTACACACAATCACCGCAGACCACTGGCCAACAGCAAACCAGGCTCCTCCTTTTCTTGGGCCCCAGTGTCTGCCTGCAAGGTGTCTGCCTTGAACAACAAGGCCCTGTTCAAACTTTCTCCAGTTACCCTCCATACTCCCAGAGAGAACTAGCTCCCACAAGGTGAGGCTTTCAGTGACTTCAGTCTTTCAATCATAGTATTTTCTTAGCGTCTTTTTACCTATGGGCACCAGGGTGTCACTCAAAATCAATTTCCTTCAAAGGCTAGAATTCACCTAACCCAAATGCCGATGTATGTCTTCTAGATGTGTATTATGCAGGTTTGGGTATTTGACCTGGTCACCAGCACTGTCTTTGTCATCAGCGGGGAGAAATACAGACATTACTGGCAAGCAGCTATTCTCAGCCTAAGGTACATGTCTCAAATAGTTCGGACAAATCGGGCTCTGAAACACCCAATTTGTCTCCACTGATTGTGAAGTTTGTCCAGACTGGCTGCTGCAGATATAAAAATGAGATTAGGTGAGAAACATCTCACTGAAAGAGTGCAACAAAAGCCTAACAAAAGCCTGCTTTATTCCCAACTCTTCAGCAGTGAGTAACATAAACCTGGGCACAGAAGTGGAATTTATCCTGGCATGCCATGTGTGGGGCATAGGCTATCTGAAAGCCACTGCTCCCCTCCTTCTGTATGGCACCTACTCCCCAAAATGAGATACTAACGTAGAAGCCCATAGGCACAAAGAAAAGGTTAAAATGGGACATCAGCCTAAATTTTATAAGGTCTTCAAGCTTTGATCATGGGAGAAAAGCAGAGTGGAACACTAGCGGTTTCTCAAGCGCAGCCACTGG
>JAOQGH010000001.1:57125544-57184828 GCA_025769975.1 Gallinago jamesoni
CATCTGCCAGCTCTCTCAGCACTCGCGGGTGCATCCCATCAGGGCCCATAGACTTATGAATGTCCAGTTTGGTCAGGACATTCATATATAAGGACATTCATTTATAAGGTCTTCAAGCTTTGATCATGGGAGAAAAGCAGAGTGGAACACTAGCGGTTTCTCAAGCGCAGCCACTGGAAGGATGCAGTTACCAGGTTCCAGTTTGCCAAGTTCCTGCCTCAAAGTGCAATCTTAAACATAACTCTGGGTACACCAAATATTACCGGCATTTTCCTGACATTCCTTGCATACAAAAAATTTATAAAATCTCACCAGTGAAAATCAAAGCAGGGTTTGTGTCTTACTAGTAGCAATGTCACAGGAAGAGAAGCGTTGTGCCTTTTCAGCTTTGCAGACAAAAGCCAGGGGTCTGCCAAATTTTCTAGTTTCACTTTACCTGGGGAAAGAGTTGCAGAAGGGACCCCAAGACAGTAAAAGCTGATCCACATACAAAGCATGCGCCAGGCAGGCTCATAGTTGTTCAGCACATACTCTAGGCTGATCGGGAGATAATAAGCCTTCTAACACAGCACCGAGCTCCAGCTGATACACGTTCATCAGCAGGGGGAATTGCCTCAGGCTCAGGACTGTGTTGTGGTGGGTGGCGATGTTACTTATGTTACTGGGATTTGGGAGCGGTGCAGTGTACAGACATGCGGCTGTGCTTGCATCATACATTGCAAGAGTGGTTACTGCAAGAGCTGTTGCTTTTTGACCTTCCCCGTGACTCCATGCTGACCAGGGCTATGTGGCCCTCAGCTGGTATGCAGCCCCAGCAGAATAATCTCTTGTTTGCTCGTGAACGCCATCCCCATTGATCAGTTTCCAGCTGGCTTATATAGATTTAGCTTAATTCAATGCAAGTGTTTTGCATGTAGAAAAGGCTCCGTGAATGTTCCCATGAGGTCTAAATCAGTTCCTCTCTCTCTCTCTCTTGCTCTTTAAATCCTATTGTCACTCATGTGTAGCTTTCCTACACTCAGTACATGCCTGTTCCTGGGGGGAGCAATTGCCAGGGGCTTAATTTTAGAGAGGAATGCTCACCCTGCTGTCTGGGAATGAAGCCTGGCGTAGCCAACTTCAAAGACTAGACAGATTTGTTGTTGAGCTTAAAAGACATCTTCCCCTTGACTGGGATTTGCTATTGTATCTCTTATGCTCTCATCTTCCTTTTCAGTGCATGGGAGGGCTCAGGTGCTCTCCAGACTCCTTCCATCTTTGGACCCTTTCAAATACACATATTAGGTGCTAGCAAATTCTTAGCTCTGCCTCTTGCCCGCTGAACATCACTGAGCTGACTGAGGTTGTGGCGGATTTGTCAGGATCCGTGCCTAAGGAATCCATCATTTGGCTCTTCTGTTTACACTGAGCCCTAGAACTCAGAGTGTGCAGACCTAAAATAAGGGTTATTTTTAATTCTAATAAACTAGCACGGAAGGAGAGAATTCTTTGCCTTCTTCCTTCACATCACATCACAATTTTAGTCCTAACGAAGGACTTCACACCAAGTACAATAAAGGGATGAATTATTTTTCCTGTGTGCCTGTTGTTTTTCTGACAGACATATGTGTTTGTTTATTTTTGAATTATAAAATGCAATTATCGTGTTCTCTGAAGTACACATGTAAAATTAAAAACATGTTGAGTCAACTTGCTGCTTAATTTATGTTAATTAAACTATTCAATGGGAAGGATGTTCCTGGTTAGGTTGCTCCAGTGGGATCTGGATTTTATTCTTGGCTCTGCCACAGATTGCCTGTTTGATTCATGGCAAATCACTTAATCTCCCAGTATTTCATTTCTTCATTCCCAAAATGAAGATAATTCTCCTTCGTCTTGTCTGTTTTGACTGTAAATGCTTGAAGCTGGGTTTATTTTGCACAGTGTTCAGCATAATATACTCCAAGTTTAATTTATAATTGTATATATTGATAATAGGTCACCTTGTCTCCAAGAAAACAACACCCCACAAGTCCTTCCCAATGCATGGTTTTGCAAACAACTATACTTTCCACCACACCCAGACAGGCAATAAGTCAGAGCTCTGTCAGATCATGCTCAAAACTGAGTTTTCATAAGTGGAAATACGCTGATTTCAGATTTCAAAACCCTGGGTTTTTATTCTGGAAGTCAAGAACTCATCTTCAAGAAGAGCTTAGCTCTTTCATTGCATCTTTAAACTTCATCTAAGCTAAGGAGTTTGTGAAATCTCACTAGTTTTACTAAAGATCAGGTCCAGGCCTGTGGATTAGGTAAGACAGAAACTCTGGCTTGAACACATTTGGCCGGCATGCCTGGGAAAACTCAGTGTCGTGTGAATGGCTGAAGGACCTGCTTCACCGTGACGGTTTCTCACATTTCTGTCAAATAATCAGAATAGGCTCCACTGGGCTAGCAGGATCTACCCCTGATTAACCTGGTAACTACTTAGGAGCCGTGATGATTTTCTGTCTCACAACTTGGTGTATGCTCATTTGTGCTGACTATCTTCCCACTACAGGGCACACGTCTGCTTTCCTGTTTATTCACCACTTTTGTTTTGCCTGGATGTTTTCTTTATGGCGTTGTACAGTGCCTCATACATTCAAGACCTCAGCCTAAGCTGGCAGCACTGGAGTAGCAGTTACCAAAGGACATGCCCTCTGTTTTCTGTCAGTGCTGGTTTTAGCCAAATCATTTTCTGAAACCAATCAGTTCTGTTGAAACTTAGCTCTAAACCCTTATTTCTCTAAATCTGGCAACTCAGGCTATATTTGCAGTAAAAAGTGTGAGCAGGAGCTAGGGCACAATGAGGATATGCTGTTACTTTATTACCTGACAGTACTCAAACAGAACGCTTTTCTATGTCATCAATGATCAGTACAAGCCCCTCATTATAGAAGATCTGTGGGGCTTCCTTCCTTCCTGCTGCCTGTGTCTGCCCCAGAGCAGTGCAAAGGCCACATCAGCCCTTCAATTTTTCTACCTGCACAAAGTCCCAGTGCAGGCGCACTTTTACCAGCTTAAAACTCCTTTCCTCACTCACCAAACATTGCACCATCCTTTGCAAATATAAGTGAGACACATCTAACATGAGGTTCACTAGATGAGCTCAGGGTGCCAGTGCCTGGCCAGCTGGGCTTGGGCTGTCATGTCACAGAAGAGGAAGAGTCCCAGCCTTGTACTGCTGCTAACACACATGCCAGTTTTGGCACCCATACTCCAAATGGACTTCCACTAAATGACACACTTCCCATAGCCAAGCTGGCAGCAAGGCCCATGCCCCAGGCATGACCCAAAGGACCAAACTACCAGTTCCCCACTGGCTTGTCTGATCACGTTCACAGAGAGGAACTGGCGAAGATGGCAGTAGCACTAAACTTTTCTAATGTTGCCTGGAGTCAGTGTAAATCCCACTCATTAAAAAAAATTCATGCAGTTTAAATCTGCCCTGCTCATTGCTGGATACATTTGCCCAACAGTATTGTAAGCTGCATGATGCAACTCACCCTGCTTATGAACAAGATGGTCATGCAGTAGACTCTCTTGCCAGCTATCCCTTGAGAGAGAACTTCTGGCCACCAGCTGACACTCCCAAGACAGATCAGATTAATGAACCTGAAGCAGAGGTCACTGAATTTCAAAGCTGGTTTGGTTTGCACTTGGGTATTTAATTCTTCATGTCTCTGGTCCCCTTCAGTGAGCTGTAGGCAAAGGACAGCAGTCAGGAAACAAGAGCAGTAGGAACCCAGGATCAGGGTGTCCATGGGCATCTGCCTCTCGTAACATTCACACTGAATTAAAGCATATAGCCTGTGCTTCACCCCATTTACCCAGCTCACTTGCAACTCACACCTATCCCATACAGCCATTTCCGTTTTCATTTCTTCCTCCCGATTCACTGAGAAATTCTCCCTCACTCTTTCCGTAAACTCAGCAGCCTGTCTTCTCTTGAAGTTACACGTCAAATGTTAGCTTAGCCAGTGATTAATACAGCTCTTGAAAAGGTCAGCTTTGAATCTCATTGCCAAGTTCACCCACCTTTCTGGGCAACTCATACCTCTTCTCTGCCCTTCATAACGTATTTACAGTTGAAAATAATTAAATATATGCTACCTCATATCTTGAAAGCTTATTAATTGTAATCTTGCTCTTGGGTGTTGGGAAATGTTCTGAGGCTGGAGAAGAAGGACCACCTCTCGCACGGATTGCTTGCAGCTCTGAAAACCTCATCTCTAGCTGCCTGTCTAGTCCTGTGTGGCACCTAACCACCTCTTGAAACAGCCTTGTGGACCTGAGGAAGTGAATTCAATGTAATTATTGTCATCTATTGGACACAGAAGGATCACATCAAATTTTAAAAACAAACTGAAGGTTCCTCATTCTCCCTCACTCTCAAGCAAGGGCAGCCTTTGTAAGGTTGGACAGGTAGTCTCACCACATTAAAGATTAAAGCTGTTTGTCACATACTGCACAGCTTAGCTTTTCCCGATTCTGTCTGGGCTTCTATATGTGCAGTGTCACCAAGGAAGAAGCTCTGCTCTGCATCAACAGCTGCAAAGTAACCTTTTTGATAGGTAATATTTTAGGGAATTTGATCGCAGAGCTTCTCACATGGAGAAATAGAGTTAGGAGCAAGCGGATTTTGCCTGTGAGTGTTTTTGTTTTCTTGTTCCTTTTGAAGCAAAAGAGGAAATATGGGAACCATTTCTAAATTACCCATGCACCAGAGTGACAGAAGAAACCCAGAAACAGATAAAGACCAACAGCTGGAACATATTGTGGTACAAGGAAGCAATTAGCTTATGGCATAGAGGAATGAAATCATATATAGAAATGATTTGTGTCTTCTAGCATCACCTTGGCAATCCAGAAACTTTGGGGCAAATGAGGCCCATGGTCACAGGCCAGCACTGGTGTGGTACAGAGGAACCACAGAGGGAAGGGTCCCAGCCTTTCCTGAGCAGTCTCGGCTGAGACCTCACAGATGTGAGGGAGGGGAGGAGAAGGGAGGGAACAAGGCATCAGCTGTTTCCCCTCTCTCTGAGCTTTCCCAGCAGCGCTACAAGTTCCTGGAAGAGCTTGCTTCCCCCTGCCACAAGGACGCCTTGAGGGAGCTTCGGTCCACATACCTCTGGGACTTCATGTCATAAGCTGAGTGACCGACCACAGCCACTCAGCTGCCCTCCTACTTTCGGATGGCCTCAACTTCAAGCACGAAAGGCCATCTTCACAGGATTGCTTAAAAGTTGCATCATCAAGCAATAAAAGAGTGAAAATACCTCCGGGTGGGAGAGGAATTTGAGATAAGCATTCTTTACTGGACATTGCAAAAGAAACCGTAGCTTCATCAAAATGAATGAGCTAACTCTCATTGCCTTCAGTGTGGTCAGGGCTTCAGTTTTTACGTGCAAGATGCCATGCTGCCATAGTGATGAGCTCAGGATAGCGTTAGCCACATGAAGTCAGACAGCTGGATTGATGGACGTAATCAAATTTCCTGCCTTGGTTACAGTTTTACCATCCAAAGCCTCAATTTAATCAGCAGTTGTACTCATAGTGGGATTTGTTTGAGGAGGGACCCCATTTACCACTCCCAGTTTCTGAGAGCTGGTTAATCCTTTCATGGGGCAGGGCTCACATATCATGCCTCATAAACTCCCTACATGAGGGTTTAGGAAGAAAAGACAGGAAGTGCTCTCTGAGCAGGTCTTCATGGCAGGTACAGAGATACCCAACCAAATAGCTTCACCCCATTAACTTCTCACAGGTGGAGACCAAGATCCAAAAATACACAGCAGCTAGATCCACATATGCCAACTCCCCTCTCCCACCCTAGAAAGGTCTGGGAACAGAAACACCCGAGGTGTCCCTGCATAAGCCAATGTACATGTGGCTTTTTCGCCACATTCATCCAGCTCTACATTTCCCAGCTCCAAACTGGTGAGCCTGCATCATGATGTCCTTCATGAGCCTGTCAGTCCAGAGGATCTCTGTGCAGTGTCACACTGTGTGGAGTGGATGTGCCAGATCTGGTCCCACTGAGGTTAGGGAAAAATTCACTGTGCACAGAGGGTCACAGCAGCGTTCGTGCTTTTGGGAACCCCTCTCATCAAGGACTATCGCTAGCCCTATGTGGTGCAGGATCAGTTTAAAATAACTTCACTTAGAGCGCTCCATGGAAATCCCCTGCCAGTCACCCTCCTCACGTGCTTTTTGTTCTGAGAATCAACAGGCCTCAAAGAGCGGTCTCAGAAGAGGCCACATCTGTACAGAGTTTGCTTTCATCCCCACAAGGGTTCCCAAACAATGCCAGTGCCAGCCGGAGGTTTGCTGAATGGTATGAGAACCAAAGGCTTTCTTTGCTTTCTGTTCATCCATTAAAACCTTGTGAGTCAAAATTAAGAGGACAGGAGTGGGAGCTTTTGGAGGCTGTGGTTTCTCACAAATGCCTAAAGCTAAGTACTAATGAGAAAGTTAAAAAAAAAAGCCTGCAACCCATCACTACAGCAATGCCACAATTAGAGACAAATCCAGTGTGCGCTGCTTTACATTTATGATGCAGACAAACTAATTTAGCTAATTAGGACTGTCTACAAAATGCATATGAAATAGTACTCTGTCTTCAAGGTCCAGTATGAGAGTCTTGCTACTGAAGTCCAAAAGTGCACAGCGCACAGCCTGGACACTTGCTACTCCCTGAGTATGGAATTAGCTGAGCCACCTTTGCACAGGAAGTTTTGAACATTTTCTTCGTTATCGCACCCACAACTGATGGGTGAAAAACCATCAGTTGAGAAGCCTGCAAGGATAAGCTTATACAAAAATGTCTTTGATTTCAGAATTTGAGAAACAAAACCAAGAAAAAGTGAAAAGTCCAGTTGGCTTCTCCCACTTGAGACTAAGTTTTATCTTACAGGTTTTGAATAGTTCTAAACAGATTGAGGTATGATTTATCTTCTTTGAGAAAGCAATTTTTTTTAATCTGTCAATGCAAAGATTGTTGTTGTTGTTGTTTAAAAGGAGCTCCTACTATCCTGAAGTTTGGCCCATATATATTGATAGCAACTCTTTGTGCAGCACAGAAGCTCAGCAGAGAAGTTCAGCTGCTGCATTTTTGAGGTGCTGGCACCACCTCCACAAGAAATAAAGCCAAGACCATTCTAAAAGACTTCAGCAACCAGTTTTGGATAATAATTTAATAGCATGAAGTCTGATGGGGAGAAAAGAGGTAGAGCTGTTATAAGGAAAAAACTACCCATCTTTCTGGACTAGAAAGATGGGTACATTGCCTGTGAGCGAGCACAATGCTCGTGCAGTGATGGAAGGGCAGTGCATTCCATGTCAACAGGTAGCACAGGCAAATGGTGCCTCTTCTCCTCATGCCTCACCCCCTGTGACTGGCGTTGCCTCTAGCCAGAGTGCCTTCAGCTCCCCTGGTGAGTCCTTCCTTCAGGCACATGCCCACTTACTTCCAAGCTGGCTTCTGCCCACATTCCAAAATCCTACCTGGATCCCATGACAGCCTCAGTAATGTGCCTGGGAAAGAAACAAATACCTTCCTGTACTGGGCGTGGACCAGCTCACTCACATTTGTCTCATTTATCCCAGAGAAGTGGAGATACTGCCTCACAGATGAAATCAGCCCAGGTCTCCACCTCTTTTTCCAGTAAATGGCAAACCCTTTCTCTCTAGACAAAACAGAAGGAGTGGGCTCACAGAGACCACAGCATCCTTTGCCACTGCAGGCTTGCCCAAGCTAAAGAAGAGAGTCTATGTGTTACTCCGAAAGGAATTTCTCTGCTTCCTGTTGCTTGCCATTCCTGGCCGCTGCAGCCTGCGGTACATCAGTGTGTGTGCTCAGCAGGGGAAAAATGCTGCTGACTGAGGTGGTGGTTGGGAGATGAAAAAGGCTGATCCACACAGTGGTTTCTTCTGTCGTCCTCTGAATGCGTTCACTTCAGTAGCTCCTTTCTCGTTACAGCTGGGAAAGATGTAAACAGAAGCCAGGCCCAGCTGAAAATTACCTATGTCCTGTGTGGACCCTTCTCCACTCCTCTACCATTTTTGACTCCTAATGGCAAATTCAGCTGTCCCTTGACAGTGAGGTCACAGCCAAAGTTTGTGTATAGGATGGTTGCACAGGACATACACAGAATACATTTCTTCCACTTCGTTGAAAACTCTAATGGCTTTAGCAAACAGGTGGAGCAGGATCACATCTTACCACATGGAATAAGCCACAAGGGGGAGACAAATACCCTTGTGGTGCCATTGTGGGCTCATGCCCTTAAAGCCTAGGTAGGAAAAGGTGTTCTCAGCTCTTGAGAGGTTTCAAGACTTCAGATGTTTTTCCCTGACCCAAAGTCAAAATCTCAAAAAGCCTCATAAATGAAACATGCAGAAATAAAATGCACGTCAGAAAAACTTCCCTTTTACAGCTTGGAAGCTTTTTGTTTCCTTTTTAGATTTTTTTTTAAAAAAAAAGTTTACTAGTGCTCATTCACAGAATCATTGGAACATGAAACTTTCAGCTTTGAAAATATGAAGTTTGCAGTTTGGAATCTTATTTTCTTCCCCAAGCAATGGCTGAATTTAGAGAGATGGTGAAATAGAGCCCTTCCTACAGTATTTGGCTTCTACCAAAAACATCTAATATGAAAGTTCCTAAGAAATCTCAAGAGACACAAAACTAATTCAATCATAGGATACAATGGCTGCCTTCCATGTCCTCAGTGTCTCTGACATAAGGCAAAAATTAGTCTGGAAAAACATACAAGATTTTTATCTAGAAAAAGAAACTTGAGACTGTGAAGCACAAGAACAAAGATACTTATATCCTTGAACAAGGATCATATGTAGCCCCCACCTACTGTAGGTGCCTCTGAAAGATGCCACAACAACTTCAGGGTTCAGAAGGGCTACTGCCAGTGTTCAGTCCCATGTGCAGCCCATGAAGGAGGTAGGTCCATGGAACAGGTCTTTTGAAACACTTATTCCTCAGATTTATGCCCCAGAGAGCTGAAGTGACCACAGAAAGTAGGGGATGTGTATCTCACTGCCAGGCTACATTAGTGAAGTATTTGAATTCCTGCACAAGCCTAAGGGCTTAAAATGTTTAAACTAAGATCTGGCTGTAAAATAGGACAAACTGGGCCCATAGCATAAACATTTCTCATGTGAGGTAATACCTGACTTTCCAGGTCAGTGGACAAAAGAAATGTGGAGTAAATATCTGTAGCTGTAGGAGAAAAATGTACCCACTATGAATTTGGCCTGAAAAAGGTAGTGAGTGGAAATTATCATATGGGAATGGTATGACATATGGCTGCATGTGATAGACCATTTGTCTGTTCAACTGAAATAAAATACTGATGTAAAAGCATACAAAGATAGGGCATAATGGCAGATAAAAACTACTCTCCTGCTGAACCCTGTGAGACAGAGTAGGGCTACATTAACAGTAGAAAACCACACAGTGCCAGCTCCATTCTCTGGTAACTCTGTTATGGTTCAACCCCAGCATGCTATCAAACTCTCTGAGCCTCCAAAGTGTCCTATGGGGTATGGCAGCAGACTTAGGCTGGTTTCTTTGTTGTACTTGGAAATTGTTTGGAGGCAATGCTGTTTGGTTTGAGCCAGAAAATGCCAGATATCAGCCTAACAATTTACCAGTACAGGCAACTCAGGGCCATTGTCCTTGCTATGTCATTGCTTTATTTAGTCATATAGATGTAGGTTGAGATGCCAGTGGCAGGGTCACACTTCCCATGTATCTTCTTTATGTTCAAAGTTCCTTGTGCTCTGGAGCATTAATCAAGATTACTAGTACTTTTTAAAAAGTATAAAAAGTAAACAGGAATTTAAAAAAAAAAAAAGTCCAACTGTGACTGCCTGGATCTCTGTGCTGTGATTTGTATAGCTCTGGGTGCTGAAGAACGGCAAGAAGGAAGGAGTTGGTGATCCATTGCCCAACAGCTTTCAGAAGCCTAGAGGATATCTCAAGTGTTCCAGTGGACCATGGTATCCTGTTCCCTATACGAGGCAGCATCTATGGCTCGCTGCTTGTGGCCCTCTTCCCCTCAGCGTCTGACACAGCAATGTAAGCCAAGGCCTCACAGGGTCATTGGCAGAGTTACAACAGTATGAGACTTACAATAAAACATCAGAGCCATTTCTGTGTCAGGCAGAGGATTTCTCGCTGAATGTACTAATAAGCCCAGAGCCCACTTCTCATTTCACACTGGCATAAAGGCATCACTCTCAAATGTGCTACAGAAGGTCATGAAATCACAACCAAGACCTTGGAGTTGTGTGCTATTCTCTTGGGCTTTACCATCAGGGTGTGTGGCTTCACTTTGTATAAAAGCTGGAGTGAGAACCATGTTCACTTTACCCTTTGGAGACAGAAAAGCACATGCAGCTGATGGCCTGGTGTGGTTAGGGACCAGCACTGACAGTAAAATGATCAGCTTCAGTGAGACCTAATTAGTCCTGCAGTGCCTGTTGCCGAAGGTTGTTTTCTACTGTGAAATTCAGGGAAATTTTGTTCTGTCCAAAGAAACCCCATGCTGCTCATTTTGAAATCAATGATAAATCAGAGCTTGACCAAAAAAGGGGCCAAGTCTTCTGAGTGAAGAGAGAGCTCTGTTGGCCAGTGTCTTGTGAACCTTAGGGGTCCTTGGAAGAGAAATGGCTTTGAAGACACCAGCATAACTTCATAGAATATTTGTTTTCCCCTCTGCCCCCTTCCTTTGCCTTCTACCACAACTTAGGTGCTACAGTTTGTCCAAAGGTAACCCATCAAAAAAAAGTTCCCAGAGAGTTCACCACCCTGCCAACAACTGGTGTTCAACATCTCTCTCTCCACAACATGTTTACACGCGGAACAGAATTTTCTTATTAGAGAAAAACACAGCAAAAAGGTACCCAATTCAAGTCAGAGAGGGAAGGAAACTGAGGAGTTTCTTCTTAGTTTCCACTGCATCCCACAAAAAATATTTAAACAGTTTTTCAGCATCAGGAGTTGGGGGAATGTATTCACTTTCCTAGCATGCAAAGACAAGAGGCTTCCCTAAAGGCAACACTGCAGAATACTGGCTAAGCAAACACTACGCATTAAGGAATTTAATGGCTAAGCAAACACTACGCATTAAGGAATTTAACTACTCTATATACTCATACCAATCTTTAAAATGTTGCCTGTATTTTAAGATGTGGTAATGGGGACTTATTGGGCAGGACTGGTAGATAAGTGTGTGAATACAAGCACGCACATGCGCATACTCACACATACTATATTATTTTTTTGCTGAGCATCTGCTTGTCTGGATGTGTTCATATAATTCTCACACCTGAAGCTCCAAGGGAATGAGAATAATATCAAATTCTCACACTCTTACATTCCAAATGCTAAGGAATACGACTGGGGACCTAAAAGCATCCTGTCTGAAATAAAGGAGAAGAAACATTAGAGGTGGAATTAATGATAAAATGCTTCATTTCATGCTTAACCCTTTCCACTTGCTTCCATGACAAGTTCTAACCACAGAAAGTGTTTGGAGCCCTGAAACATTGGTTTGTGGTTTGTTTACTCTAGGATGTGGGGATTAAGTCATGTTACTGTTGGGTTTTTTTTGGTTTTTTGTATGTGTATGTTGTGTTTTATAAAAGCATTGATAGAATCAAAGGATAATTGTTTTACCACCCTGAAGGATCTTTATGCCCTAAGGCACTGCTGACTTCAGTTAGTAGCATTAATTAATTTATGCTATATCTCCATCTAGTTACTCTCTATATTAATTCCTATCTGAAGCTGGAGGTCTCAGCTCCAGTGCTAAATGAAATGAAAAGTCCATCCATCTAAAGCATCTTTAAATTTAACCCTTTGCTTTGCACTCATTCCTGGTCCTCCCATTGCTCTCAGAGATATCCAGACCTGCAGCAGTTAGGTCTTCTTCGAATTATTGAGTGGTTTTGCTCCCCAAAATCTTGTAATCAGCAGTCTTATTCTTGCATCTTCCTTATGCCACCTCCAAAACTTGCATGCTTGCTAAGAGTTTGGTCTCTATCCTCACAGTGCTTTACATCAAGTGTCTTAGTTTATTTCCATTTGATTTTACAAGTCTCCCTTGCAGACTACTAACACTACCATGAATTAAATCATGCACCTCATCCACAGCACTGATTTTGTCACCCCAACTTAGTAAAGCTCTGTAAAATTTAACCCATCCTAAAATGATATGCTGTCTCCTCTTTTGCTAGAAGGAGCGCTGTTGTATTCATGCTGTCGTTCCATCTGTCAGTCCCATACTGCTTCAGGCCCTACCTTGTACAACACTGTCTTGATCCAGCTGTTATTGAACTCCTGTCACAAGTATCTCATCCCTTTTCTCATCATAACCCCTATCTCCTCCTTTCTCTGGAGACCCTTGAGGATACCCACTCCTCCTTAGGATTCACTTCAGCTGGCTTGGAAGCATAGGCCCTCTTTCCCCAGCTGATGATTTTTTCTTCATTGTTCTATAATTATAATACAATAATGAATACACACGTGTATGTTTTAAAGGAATCCATATCACGTGTCTTTAACAGAGCACAGATGTTAATGCTGGCAACTCTCATTGTTCAACATATTCTCCCATTGTTGTTTGTTGTTTTTTACATTATTTCTGATCTGGTAAACATCAGAGAGGAAGGATTTGTCTGTCATAGTCCTTGGCCACCACAAACTTCCATGGTGCCACAGTATTAATCCACTGAGCAAACTATTCTGCATGCAATTGGTGATTACATGAACTTGTGAGAGAGTAAGTGAACAATAAGGAACACTACTGCTTCTCATCTGTATTTCACTATATGGCCCTGATTTCGCCATGCCTGGCAAGACTGGCATGCAACCGGTGCTGATCTTCAGCTCAAATTTTCAGTAAGATAGTTCTATAAACACAATGACATCGTGTCATGACATCATTACTTTCCTGTAGGTTTGAATCAGTTTGCTTGCTTTTACAGGAAATCATATATATTCACTGCTCCTCCAACTTAATTACACTGAGGAAGAGCCACACACATTACTTTCAACATTTAACTCTCAAGTGCATGAACAACACTCCCATAATCCATTAGGTGCCCACCCAGAGCAAACTTTGTCATCATACAAGCAAAGGCAGCTAAATAAACAGAAAGGTCAGATTTAGGGTAGAAAAGCTTGAAAAATTCACAGTATTACTTCTGGGAGAAGAGCAAAGCAAAAATTACAGTACCTTGTTTTCTGGGGCCTTCTGGTCTGACTGAAAACTACAGTAATACAACACTGGTGCGAAGAGACCAAAGATATAATGTCTCCATATCCTGCCTCCCCAGATCCTTCCTAATATTATCCATGATGTCATTACACCCTGGACTATTCATTTTAGCATTGACTGGAAAGGCTTTGCAGGAGAAAGAATACTACTGGAAACTGGAGGTTTATCATATGAGATGGATAATATGAACTAATGGACAAAACTAAACATGGCATAAGGAAATCAAAAGAGACATTCTGCATTGTTTATGTACACAAAATCACAGACCTGAGATCAGCATCCTTCCTGATGGCCTCAGTGAAATAGAAAAGTAGAATGTATTTATGGGGTTAGATCAGGTTTTATGCAATTTCCTCCCTTTAGATCAATGTATATCCAACTCTGTTCTACTACTCCATCAGCAGTAACTACAGAAAATATTCATATATTTACAAGAAGTATTGAAAATCTCATTATTTGTTGGGCAGAGGGTAAAGGGGAAAGTGTCATAGTTTACAGCCATGTGTTTTCAAATAGAGGCTAATGTATGCATACCAGCACTCGCTTTTACACACCAGTGCCAAAATACTGATTAACTGCAAAATGATCTTTGCAGTGACACTACACACAGAAGAGAGCCCTTAAAATGAGGAGCTAAAATGGTATACTTTGGGCCACCAGTGTTGTAAATTACAAATAACTTCATGACTCTCGCTTCACTCCTACCAGAGATGGCTTTGTAGAGTTCCTAATTCAGGATTGAAACCCCTGCTCTACTCTAAACAAGCATCTTCCTACACTAAGTTCAAGACACATATACAAACCCTGCCATCTCAAGGCTTTTGTGTGACAACATCTGGGAATACATTTATAGGATTTTAATTCAAAGGGTTGAATTATGTATATGAACTAGCACCCTGCGTCTGATCACTGACTGAGCTAGCTGCGGTGCTACAGTCCCATCCCAAAACCCGCAGACATCATCTATACCAGCCCTGTCAACAGTTCATGCACATTTTAAAAGCTTCAAAGTGGTTTTCCCCATTTTTCCAAGAAAAAAGAGCCCTTACAACGCATAAACTAACACATAGAAGACACAGACATTATTTCTTTGCATGATTTCAGTAAAAACATGCTTTTCTTATTAAACTGGTGCTATTCTTTGGTTATAAGCATGCTCTTTTCCAGGAAATCTATGACGAAGTATGTGTAAATACTCATCTCAGGAGTCTGCCCTTGTGGTGGCTGTGGTCACTCCCAGAGCTTCTCACTGCTTACGTGTGTGAATTGCCTTATAGTGGCATGTACAATACATTCTCCCTTCTTTCTGCTTCCCTATCCATCTGAATGCTTGCCAAGTATGCTGGCTGGCCACCTTATTAAAAACAGAAATGGGACTCGGGTCCCAACAAGACTCTGGTGGAAGCTGGCAATATCTCCTCTGACTGCAGTGGAGTTCAGCCCGCTTCCACCACTTCATCAAGGGCTTCCTATCCCCATTATTGGATGGTTGTGGATTCTGGTTGTTTTAGTCCTGTGGACTATTGAGAGCTTTTGATTCCACTTTACTGCAGCACAGACTAAGGGCACTCTGTTGTAACTAGATAAACCTGTCATAAAATGCAGCTGAGCATATGTGCTGCTCTCTCTCATTGGTTCCTTCATAAGGCAGGTTCACATAGGGGGAAATCTGGTGGGGTTTCAGTGGCCGAAGCAGGCTCCTGGCAAACTGTATATTCAGAGTCTGGATCTGTGTTTCACTCCAAGCCCTTGGCACTATGGCCAACCCAAGAGGCTTGTGACTCCAACGCGCTCTGTCACCAGCTGGTCGCCTCTCCATGGGAGGAAGCCAGGCCTTACCAAGAAAGCTGAGCTCATGTTTACAAGAAGCAGAGAGAAAGGGAGAGATTTGAGCAGAGCGTTGTCATTCTGGTGTTGTCTTCCAGGCCAGCAGTAAACTTGGGTTGTTTATTGGATCCCAAACTTTCTTTGCATGTACACAGGAAAACAGATGCTTCCCAGCCCCAGGCCCCTTGCTCGAGCCAGGCTCCCTCAGCAAAGCCCACAGGTAGGGTACACAAACAGGGCAGCAGAGACACCGTTTCCTGTCTCTGGCTGCTTTGAGCTGGTGATACAACGTTATCTATCCCGCACACTTCTTTGGCCTCCTTGCCAGGTTATCAGGCCGGCTCACAGCCTGCAGCTTGCTTTTCCTGTGCAGCTGCTGCTGCCTCGGCTCACTAACAGGGGAGAGAGGCCAGGGCTTCCAACTGAGCTTTCGCTCAAATAGCGTGCTTGGGGCATGGATGGCAGAGCTGGGAAGCAAGCCAGGTCTCCCAGAGCCTGGGCAGGTGGGCGCCCTATCTACCAGGTAAGCTTTCATCTTCCAGCATTAAAGGCCTGGCACGGTCCATCCGTGGCCCTTTCTTCAGTAAGCCTCTGGTGCAGTCCTCCATTTGATCCATTTATGCCAGCAGCAAATTAAGTTTCAGGCTCTTACAATGAATTAGAGAGGCAAAGAGGAAATAGAGCACAAACCCATGTGCCTGGCCATATGCTTTACTATGGGTCTTCAGGATGGCCACCTATCACAGTTTTTTGCCTCTTCTTCTGAAACAGCAGGTGCTGGTCCCTGCCTGTGCCAGGACTGATCTATTGCATCTGTGTGCCCTTCTGTGGTCCGAAAAGGATCCTTCAGCTTTCTGCCTGAAGGAGGTCCTCACAAGAGACGCAACTTGTCTGAGAATATGTTGCACTCACTGTTCTCCTCTCCTGTGACATTTCTTTACATAAGCAGCTGAATAGCAAAACATATCAGTGTTCATTACTAATTTAGTTATTTATAGCGAGCTGCCACATATGGAGACTGCAGCACCATTCTATCTTTAGGGTGTAACGCCTGCCTGTCCATACAGACAATTGGTAATTAACACAAGAACAATTTGTTTATCTATTCTCAAACTTAAATAAATAGGAGAGCCATTTATCTGTCACAATTCAACTCCCTCCCATTCCCAGATCTCCAGGTTAACTGCTTCATGAATAGAGCTCATCACTTCTGGGGCTTAAGACAAAAGGGTCTTTTTAAAGAATTCCCATTAAAGAAAATGAAATATGCAATAAAAAATAACAGGTTATCTACTAAAGAGATAGCATTTAGATCATAAGAATCAGGAGCACAGGCCAAGATGACCATCACAGGGATATCAAGCAGAGGTGTAGAAATGGACTAACTGGTAGCAGGGGAGGTGTGGTGTATATATCCTCATTGTTCCTGACATGTGCGCTTCCTACCAGTTCCAGCCACTCAGCTCTCAGTTGATCGCTCCAAGTGAATCCTTGCACAAGCATGAAACTGGGGAATAGAAGGCAGAGAGGACACTTGCAGTTTTCCAAGTAAAATCCTACATGTTTGCTAAGATGCCCCTGCATGGCTTGGAAGGCAGGACCCTGCGCAATGTAAACACCATGCAAGCCAGGGAGAAGGCATTACCTATTTTTTTCTATTTTTATTGCTGATTCCAACCCTTCTTTGTTTTCTTTTATTCCCTATACCCATTGCTGAAGTTAGAGAGGAGAGCAAGAGGCTTTATGAATAGATGGACTTTGCGAGTTGTACCCAAGAACTGGTCCCAGTTCCCTTCCTCCCTTGCCCCTATCACTGCTGATGGGAGGGGAATGGGAGCTGCTCATGCTCACTTTAAAGGCCAAAGTTGTCTGTGCAGAAGAAAACCCAAACAACCCTTGTTTTTCTCACAATTCAGATGTTTTCGGCATCTGAAAGTATTTACTTAAGCTTGCAGGTACAGCTTTTTTTTATACGTGTGTGAGTGTACACTCATCCATACATACAGGGTGGGAAAAACAATGGGAAAAATGATGGATTTAGAGGTTACTGCTATCAGGCAGCAAAAAGGGGTGAGATCTAAGGAATTCTTCCTGGCCTGCATTTTTGATCCCAGTGAAGAGCTATTTGCTTATTGTACTACCACCTGAACAGTCTTTATTTGACCTTTTTATCTTCCTATCAGCATCCAGAAGGGGATAAAAGCCACTAAATAGATGTAAGCTATTTCAAATAAAATGGCTGGAAAGAAATAACTAATAAGGAGCTTCTTCTTATGTCTTTCAGCACACAACTCCAAATTTCCCTGTAGTGGTCAAGCTGGGACATGCTCATGCTGGAATGGGGAAGGTAAGTAAAAGAAAAAATATGTATAGCTCAGAAAACAGATATATATGTGCCACAGCATTCCTGTGATCATGCACAGCATGTGGACAGCTGGCAAAGGGGTTAAACCTCCCCACAGCCTATCTGTGTTGCACTGGCTGTTCCTGTGGGAGAAAAGGCCTTTTTCCAGTGTCAGGCACTTGGAGACAGGCAGTGGTATTGGGTTGGAGAGTGCCTGGGATGCATGAAGGGGGGTTGCAAAGAGTGGGGGAAAAGCCGGCTGGGCTGAAGTCATTAGGCTCGTCTTTTATATTTTTTCTACTCTCCTGAAAGTAGTAATGTTGTTTATTCAAGCACCTGTAATGTGCAGCTACACCCCATAGCTCTCACAATGAGAAGCAGTGGCACTGGTCTTTTCGAGTGCATTATGATGACCTTATTCAATACAACAGCAGCCCTTCAGTTATTTTTTTCGTCCTTGCAAGGAAGAACAAGACCTTACAAAGCAGAGTGGCTGGTTGCCTGCCAAGGAATCCTGAAAAACAGTTCACTCCCCAGAAGGACCTGTTTGTTTTTCCCAGGCTCTCTGGGGTCTTTATTCCCCAAGTGAATTAGCAGCCCCTGTTTCTTGGGGTGGCTGGGCTCCCCTTTCAGTGAGGCATCGCCAGCACATTCCTGCTGCAATTTAGCCTCCCTTTTCTTGCAGATACCTTTTAAAAATCATCCCTTATCTGCCTAAAACTTGATTTGTTCAGAAGTAGGATATTCTGATGTATCATCTCTGCATCCAAATGGGTGGTGAAGTTCCAAATGAACTTTGTAATTGATACCCTTGTCACGGTACTTCCCTAGAGCAGATGAGAGGCCATCTCCCAGCCTCACACTTTGCCTGAAGATTATATATAGGTATGCCAAACTTAAACTTGGTACATCTTGTTTGCTTGGGCTCTGGAAACAGAAGCCCTTTCTGGCTTCCTGGATTGCACATGGAAGCTCTCATAACCGTTCTTGCAATGTTCCTCTGTCTGGATGGTAGATGCTGGAGAGGAAGTGGGTTCAGATTCCTGGCCAGTGGTGGAGTTGGTTTTCAGCATCAAAGAACAAACATTTAAATAAGCAGGAAATGTTTGTTAAAATATTGGTGCTACGTATGTTAAACAGGCAGAGGTGTCATTGAATTAGAGTACATGCAGACAAGCCTAGAGCTGCTTGTAGAGTGAGCCATTGAACATGTTACTAGGAAGGATTTCATTAGCAAAATTCAACCAGGACAAACCAGGAGGAAGAAACCTCTCCCTGAGGAAAGGTTTCAAGTTCCTTGAGACCCTGCAATCCTGGATCTCTCTGACTGCTCTGTAATTTCACCAGAAATGTTGGGAGGGCTTCTTTATCCTGTGCACAAAGGCTACAGAAATGACAGCAGAATTAGAGAAAAGTACCCCAATCTTAACAGTGTTTCCAGACAAAACTCTCAGCAGAGTATTTAGCTATTGTCTTCTGCACCAAACACCAGATCTTCTTCCACCTCTTACTTTTCTTCCCATTTTGTTCTTTAATGTTGTTGATTTTTGCTGTCACAAGTTACAGGAAAAGAGAGTTCCTATTCGAACTCCAGACACAATTGTAAACAGTGGTACAAGGCGGGTATGTAGGAAGTCGTTCCAGATGAAGATAGGCCAACAGCCACCATCTTAGAAGAAAGAATTGGTCCAAGGCCAAGTTTACTTAAGTCCATTATGAAATTAGGGACTACTAGCAAAGTCTGGATGTGTATTTGGGCACAGAGTTTCAACACTGCTCTATTCTGTAGATGAGGAAGGTAGAGGAAGGAAGGGTTGTTGACCTTATGGTTTTAGTTTGGGCCCTTCTCCAGCCACAAGCAGTCTGAAGGAAAGTTGAGACTGATTAAATTAGTCTTCTTGAAGTTGCACTGCACTTCATTACATAGAGCAAAAAGAGAAGAGAGAAAGTGAAAATAAAAATAAAGAACAAGTCAGTTGGTTTAAAAGACAAGTAACAGGAATTTGTTTCATGTTGTTTTTAAGACAATATGGTTCAAGCCCAAGTGGGACTGACAGAAACCCCAGAAAATGTCAGGAGAAATACAGATAAGCAGAACTATGGGTATTCTAGAAAAGTAACACCTATAGGTAAAAAAAAATCAAACCTCCAATTAAGTAATTCAGAAAAGGAAAGTTTCCAGGAGACATAATGATGGCTTTAACCATCACAATATAAAAGCAATAACCAGTGATGACATGGAGATTACAGAGAGCTAAAGAATTTCTTTGCATCAGTCTTCAGAAGTAGAGATGATAGCAGGAAATAGCAGGTCTTTAGCTGTAAAATATACATGATATGAAAAGAGAGAGGTTTACTTTTGGTTTAGATTAGTGTAAGTAAATAAATGTTAATAAAGTACCTGCATCAGGTCATGTTTTGTATAAAAGCAGTGACTGAAGAAACAAAGGATAAAATAACCAACCTATTGGCCAAAGTACACGTCAGTATTAAAAATAGTACTTACTGCAACAAACGATGCCAAGCTAGTGAGCCATGTATTTGTACCTATAATGGGTGCTTCAAAGGATGTGAGCATTCAGATTACAATCTCATTACCAACAGAAATTGTCAAGGAAGTACTTCCATTTTTCTTGTTATTAATGGTAAAATCACATGTAATGGGAGGCACCGAGACTTAAAAGAATGTGCAAAGATGGGAAGTCCAGACACTGCTATTCTTTATTTGTACTGAGGCAGTGGCCAGGAGCCAGAAAAACTCTGGACACAGAAAAAGCCTCTTCCCCACAGAGTTCCACCATTGACTTGCAGGGAGACTTGTGCCATTTCACAGTTCTTCAGTTTCTCTGTGTTACAGACCAGAGGAATTATAATGATTACCTGATACTTATTGCTAATTCATTTTCATAAGGCACTGTAAGAAGTGCTAAGTGTTTATTATTTTGCAATAATAGCTAGAAAGAGCATAATTATAATACTCAGACTTTCATTTTCACATATCCTTTGTTTTCACATTTTCACAAAATTCACTCACCACATTTTTCAGTTAGAGGGTTCAATAGAGAATCCTCAAAGCTAAAATGAAAAATAACCATGTTAGGACTTGTAAGACACAGGCTCTATTGACTGTCTTTAGCTTGGAAGAGGAACAGTTAGTATTCAAGGTCAGAACCAAAAAGGGGTTGCAGTATACTATCAGTGATAGAAATGCTCTTGCCAAGTGCATGTAAGGTGCACATGGGGATGAAGAAAAAAAAAGAATTGCAATAAAAGGCATATTTTGAAATTTCCATTGAGAAATCCAGAAACAACAGGCTCTCTGTTGACTTGAATAGACACCAAGAATAGCCTTCACCCAGAGAGACAAAGGGGTGAGAGAGAGAGACCCAGATGAGACAATCTTCTCATCTAAAACTGGACATATCCCCCTCAGCCCCTCCCATGACCTTCATTATCCTTCTTACAAAATTTGAAATCACTTCATATTTCACTGGCACTGGACGATCGTAACAAGTGCTCAGTGTGCTGCTGGTCTGATACAGTATCGTTACAAATACAATAACTGTAGAAATACTGCTTAGACAATCGTTTACAATAGAGTCAGCAGAGAAGGACCTTTCTCATGTTGTATTTAAGTTGCCCAGACTTACGGGGTCAACAATACTCAAGGAGGCTTCCAGGGAAACCATGGGTGGACACTGAGATGAGATGTCCTTCACTGTGCAGAATTGAACTATTGTTCGCCCAGCAGTTCCTAAAGGTCAAGGCATTTTTAAGCATTTCACTTTTAAGTTTGAGCCTAACTACCCCAGAAGTGATTGGGGGTCTCTGTTGCGTGGGGTGATCACTACAGTGAGAAAGGAATAGCACTTCTTCCTGACTCCAGATCTCATAATGCCAGAGCCCCTGTAAAGAATAAAGCTCTGAGTGTGCTAATATCTGCCATTTGTGTGCTAACATGACCCTAAACTGCCCTAGGAACAGAGCCCAGCACTGCAAATTCTCTCAAAGAGCCTCTTCACCTCTTCCTGATCAGATCATGAGAAGGAAACTACTGCCAGATCTGTGAAGAGCGGAAAACCAGTATCTGTTCATATGGCTTTGTATATATTTATATGAATTTAATAAATGTATATATATTTTGCTACTCTTACTTTATTTTTAGACCTCTTACTAGGCAAGTTTGAGTCGCCTCCTGTCCCCTTCTGCCCCATAATTATGAAAACACCTCCCCAGTACAAATCCTGGCTCAGACGAATCTATTACATTGTAGAAGAAAAACTTGTTGTTTGTTATAATGTGGTCAGTTATTTTCGCTCTTACTGGATGGGAAAGAGTTCTTTACTTTTTTTTTTTTCCCCTGGTATAAGTATAGCACAAGCTAAACAGAGGCACTCTATAATGTAAAAATACTGCAGGCTTTTAATCAGGAAGGACAGCTTGTCACCTTGTCTCTCTTGGGACTGGAAATAGAATGTTCCAAAAGTGAGAGCTTTGAAAATCCAGTGTGCTAAAGAGGAAAGGAAGGGGAAAGAGCTGCCTCAATTTGTCAAGGAACAAATATTTTCTTTTACAGAGGACAAATAATGACTTGACATGTAACATTCACAACAGAGCAGCCCAATTGCTGCGTTCCCACTGACTCATGAGTGAGGAGGTACCACCCGTCTTGAAAATAGCAAAAGCATCCTCATTTCTTGCAGACCAGTCTGGAACGTTTTGCTGGACACAGCTGGATCCAGGCTACCAGGGACTAAAGCTGCCAAAACCTGAGGCTGAGAGAAGCTCTCGTTAGGAAGCTGGTAGGGATTATAATGTTTAATGCATTAAAGGCAGCATAACACGTGGAGAACTTCAGTGTGAGGATAATAAGGAAATGTAGACATTGTTTTGTCTTTATTATTTTGAGGTGAGTCCAAGTTAGGCCTAACTGAATGTGTGTCAGTTGGATCAGGTATTTTCTGAGATGGGGAGTATAATTTGGGGTAGAGGGAAGGAGAGACTCGAGAAACTCTCTGTACAGAGCCATTCCTGAAGATCTGCTGTCTCAAAATGTCACTACAGAAAGGCTAAGTGCAGGTCAAGATGGATGAAAAATCACAAGCTCTGTGAGGCCATGCCAGTTCCTCTGAAGGAAAAGACTCAGACATTTTCACAAGCCTACCAAGGCTCAGTTAAACACCATGTTGCCAAACCTGGCCCTGGCTCAGCCTTGGACACTTACCTCCCAGCTGAACCTGCCTCTAACCCCAGTTTGGACACAGATACCACTCCTGCGAATCATCTCTAAAGCGGTGTGGGTTTACCCTGCGAGGCAGATTTAGTTCTGGATGACAGTCAGAGAGGCAAGGCTAGGGCAGCCCTAGCAGACTACTATAATTATGACACTTTGGCAGACTATTTTTTCACGTGGCCACATAACTAAGGAAAGCAAAATGGGACTAGAGATGAGAGAGAGACTAAAGATGAGAAAGGAGTGCTGTTGCCCTGGGACCCTGGTGTCCAGGAACATCTGGGTTATACATGAGGCAGTAGATTTAGGAACTATGAGACAGAGAAAGCAGAAGTTTCTGCCCAGGTCCTTCACTGCAGGAAGCTGTGCTCACAAAGTGGTGGTTCAGGCTGCCTGGGAAATATCCATGGTGGGTTTTTAACAATGCCAGGACCCAGTCTCCAAAATCCTGTCTTGCAGGAAGGCTTCAAAAGGCTTCAAAAGCACATCCAGAGCAGGGATGAGACAGAAATGTTTGTTCATGATCTGTCCCTCAGACCGCTCTCCAGCCAAGGGCAGGAAGATCAGTGCCTCTTGGGCTGGCTGAGGATGGAAATGAGCACCAACTGCAGGTCTCGAAGATTCATCCTCTGAGATGCCACCATTGGGCAAACGGACAGTCACATCTGTGTGAGCATGTCACCAGGGGTACTGCCAGACTCCCCTCTCCACTGCAGTGACAGGGAGTGTGCTAAGGCAGAAGTTACAGAATAGGGACAGAAGGGAATCAGGGACTCTCCTGGGGAGCTTTCTTCCTCAAAAAGGGCATTTGTCAGTGCACTGGCCCAAACTCTTCACAACAGGTCACTAAAATGTTACAGCAAACAGCAGCTGATGGCTCCAGAATGAGCCTATTGCTGCTCAAACAATCAGCACAGCTAAGCAAACAGGCCACCAGGGCAGGGACTGTGTTTGCACTCACTGTTTGCACTCCTCTATGCAGCTAATGGGATATTGCATTTATCCTAAGAAGGGTGCAAAAGAGAGGGAGAGAGAAAGAGAGAAATGCCTTCCTGTTGATCTCTTTCCAACTTCTTTTCTCATTTTTATGCATTGGCCAACCTGCCATTTTAGAAGACAGATGTATCCCTTATTAGGTAAATTGGTAACTGTTTGCTCTAGAATTATTTCTTAAATAATGCCCTCTGGCGTCACACTGTATCTACCCTGGATTTGGTTATCTCTAGGGTTCTTTCTCCTATTAGGAGAATGGATATTTTATTGACATGTAAAAGGGTTACAAGGCAGGAGGAAATGAATTATACAAAATTTAAAAGTAGAAAGCTAATAAAATGGTGGACTTGATAGATAAGCCAGGAAAATAAATCTAATTTGACTGTAACTTGAGTGCTTCCTGTTTATGAAGTCATAACCATACTCTGGACTAAACCAGCGTTAACCCAGGACACGGCTGTTATTTTGTCAAATTTGGCCAGCTCTAACAATTAACAATGGTGGCTCAGATTTCAGCATTGGAGTGGTGATTATTTTGATGCCTGGTGGGAAAAAGAGCCATGATCTCCTAAAAGGGGACGTCAGTGAGGTGCTTTCTCTGAAAAGCACCTCCATGGAAAGGGCTCTGGCACAAGCCAGGGAAGATGGCAGAGCTGTTTCCAGAGGACTATACAGTGGTGTAGCATCATCTTTGTTTTTCATGTCTTACTTTGTGTCCTTGGTAAGTTCCCCCACTCTTTAACTATTTACCCAGCCAAAAATCCTCAGGCTCATTGGAAAAAACACCTCCTGCTTTCCTTCTCTCCCTACAGGGAGGGGGTAATGTAGAGGAGGAAGAAATGGACCCTTCCTTTCCATAGCATACTGAAGTTTTGAAGAAAAAATCCCATTTAACAAGATAAGCATACACCTCTTTCCTAGCAATAACAATACAGTCTAATTCCAGTCCAAAGAGGGAAGCAGCATCCTTTCCTCTGCCTCTGGCACAAATGTTCCTGGGCTGGGAATGCAAACGTTTCAGCCAAGGCTCAAAGACATCTGTCACGCAAGCCAAGCGCTTTGTTTCAGATCCCACAGGAGTCCTTGTTCCAAGTAGGTCATTATATAATGGCTTTTGCCTTTTCCCATTGCTAAATGGGTCCAGGAGAATATGTTGTAACACCATGTGTCACCTGCCCACGTAGTCCCTCCTGCAATCATCTCATTTGAGTGGGACTCCCTTGCCTGATGTCATGCAGCCCAGCGCAGCTCTTATCTGTGCGACAAAAATACCCAGCCCCAACACAGCCTGCATTGTTCCTCCTGGTATTCTCTAAGAATGTGGTGCCCAGGCTGGGGGCTCCCGCCATGTGAGGTGCTCCCCTCTCCCGCTCCCCCGCCACGTCCGGGGCTTTCCTACCACCTCAAGCTTCCCTCCCATGCCAGGAACATGCAGATCTGCTCAGACATAGAGGGGAACACCACAGCCCAGAGCAAGGTTGCTCCTCCTGGATGACGTGCAATGCTTGCCTTTACATTTCCCCTTTGTGTTTGTTATTTCCTTTTTCTCTTTTCTGTGCTCGCACCGCACAGACTCTTGTCGTCTTCCTCTGCTCTTTTCTCAGCAGCCCTTGAACAGCGAGAGCACAGTCTTCACCACAGTAAGGGGGTATTTGGCATTCAGCAAAAAGAGAAGAAAAGACCAGGTCTTTTTTCCTCTTATTCAGCCATCTAAAAATGGTCACAGGTCACAAACTAGTTGCACTTTTCACCTTCCTCACAGTCTGTCCAGTTCTCAAGAGCTTTTCTGGATCAGGATGTGGCTGCATCTTTGGCTTATAATATGGCTGGTGCTTACACAAAACCATTTAAACAGAGTAAAGCAGGTTAGCAACAAGCTTGTCCTCTGTTCTCTAGTGAAGATGGCTCCTGCCCTCTCATGGTTGAAGGCAGATATGTAAAACCACTTGTTTGTTCTTTGCGGAGAAACATCAAATTCCATTGCATGTGTTTCCTTCAGCTGGCTCCACATAGTCTGGCATCACCCTCCTTTGACACACGCACTGACGCAACTGGGAAACTCTTCTGGGGCAGAGACCAACCGGTTGTCACGAGCGAGTAGACGCTTAGCAAAGCAGGGTTGCAATTCCCAACTGTGGTCTCGAAGTGTTACCAAACTACAAAGTGTAGGTAATACGTAAAGAAAGTCATTCACTTTCTCACCCTTTTCATACAGTGTTGGTCTTTTTTCCACCAATTAATCCACTCTTCCTGCATCTGTCCGGCTCTAAGGAACAAGACTTGCACGGATTTCTCTGATGCACCAAACAAGTTTTTGCTAATAGACTAAAGGCCAGGGTTGATAGCGTGGATGAGGTGAAGTTGTCCTCTATGTTCTCATTACCTACTTGTTCAGTTTTCCTCTCCCAAATCAATGAACTTTTGTGGAGATTTGATCAAATCATTAGAGCTTCTACTGGTTTGGTCCTTCTTTTTTCTATTTTTTCTTTTTTTTTTTTTTTTTTTTTGGTATGAGATGCAGAGCATTTCTCATAACTGCATACAAATCTGTGAAAAGCCAGCTTCCCATACAAACTCCGGCTCATAGGCCACTACCCTCTCATTTCCAAGTGCAACTCAAGTCTAACACCCAACCAGCTGTCCCACACATGTTCCCATGGCATTGCATTCACACAAATCTCCTCCAAAATCACAGGCTCGCCCAGGGACATGCTTTTGCTTCACAGGTTGCTTCCAGCCAGGAGACCTGCACTGCTCCTCAAAGAAAGTCTGGAGGGGGGTAATGTGAAATGCCAGGGAATTGAATCCTAGGGGTGGCAGACAACCAGCTCTCTTCTTGATTTTCTGGCATCGGTTTCTATTTCCTGACCACCCAAAATACTGTTTTCATCCATCCCAACATGGGAAATAGCTGTTCCAATTTTTTAATGAAGTAATCCCCCTTAAGAGATCAAATGTTTTTCTGAAGCATCATAAAAGCAGTGAGCATTAGTAAGAGCCATTTGGGCAAAGGTCTAGCTGACTCGCTGGTGGCAAGTTTACCAGGGCTTGTGCATGAAGAAGGAAAAGGGGTTTGATTTGCTCTGTGTTGCGTTGGTCTGGGGAACTCTTTAAATCAGACAATCCCTGTTCTGTCCTCGGCTCCATCTGTGTGGGTTTTAACTGACATTGTGCTATTCATGTACGGAGATGACTTTTGCTAACAGAGTATTCCTGTTCTTTTTGCTCTTGTCACTTTTTCAATGCATTTTGGCAATCAATCAAGGTCAAAGTTGAGAACCAGCACGACTTCCGGGACATGGCCAGCATAGTAGCCATGGCAAAAACCTATGCCACCACCGAGCCATTCATTGACTCCAAGTACGACATCCGAATCCAGAAAATTGGCAGCAACTACAAGGCTTACATGTGAGTGCACGGCTATGCTGGAGTGAGATGGGGGGAGCTGTGGAAGTGATTCAGTCGGTGTCTGCTCTGGGCAGGAGTAGGAAGCTGACTTAATTTCCTTGAAGAATAGCCCTGTTGTTCTCCTCCCACCTCTGAACCCAGATCCCTCGTCTGCCGATCATCTTCTCCATTACTTACTGTCAGCTCATTGTGTTTGCAAGGTAAATGTCTCTCTACCTGTTTCTGAGATTCAGTTAGTTCCCACTATAACAACTGTGCTCTGCCATCACCTATCAATCACCTCTCCCTCCTGTTGTCGAAGGGCTCATCCTTCCCAGCAAAATCCTCCAGCTCCCAGTACCCTCAAGTGTGAAATGAACCCACTCCCTTCCCACCTTGGGGAAACAATGAAAAGATTGAGCCAGCTGCAACTCATGGAGTGCCACAGCATCCAACACCTCATCCTCTCCCCAGCTGGAGATCATGGCACAACAATCACACGAGGACACGAGAAACACACAGCACTGGGTACAAACAGACTCAGCCTGACCAACATGCAGAGTTTCTGTGGGCTTTTTGCTTGTGTGCTCCTTGAAGCATCCAAAGGAGGGAAAGGAGAAAGAGAGAAATTTCAGTGCGTGCCCCAAAGCTCCTCCACTGCCCTGTGGGGTAGTGAGGGAAGTGGCATGAAGGCAACCCTCAACACTGGTATGTTTGAAAGTATTAAAAAGTGCTCAGCCAAACTTCAGTAGTCATCAAGCTCAATTAAAGATGTAACCACATGAGTCAGTAAGACACCTGTTTCTTCTTACTGAAAACCAGTAGATGAGAAAGCCAAATAGCACAGCTTCTCCAGAAGCTCCTTATCCAGCCACAAAATTCTGGACAAGTAGACAGCTCCAGCAGAAAATTCTTCAGGTCACCAGATAAATAAATTTCATATGTTACCTAACACTCACAACACTGTGAGCTTTGGGTCCATGTTTACAAACCCCCAGGCCATAGTTCTGACAAAACATAGTTAAATGAGATAACCAAAGATAACCAAATATATTTTTCAGCCATAGCTGCCTAAAATTCCTGATTGGATTCCTAGCACAGAGGTATTTCACTAAACTAGATGATGACTGAGTGGGATTTGTGGGACACTGGACTACTTCATGTGAACTCAATGAGAGAAAATTTGTTTTGAATCTGATCAGGTCAACAATAGCACAGTTGCTTAATACTACATTAACGTCTGAGGGAGCCTGGCTCAAATTGGCCAAAGGAAGAAAGGTTTAAAATATCAATTGAAATTCCTCGTTCCTGCCAACCTACCCAGCCTTGGCTCCAGAGCCTGCTCCCAGCCTGCCTCTAAGTGAAACAAAGGCCTGGTTAGCCTGACCGTATCCTCTCCCTGTTTATTATTCGCACTCACCACACACTCATCCAGACTGGGATCACAAATAATACCAGATGATTGAGGAAAGAAAGCAGTCACACTAAGAGCTAATCCCATTTGGGAATATAGCTGCACAAACAATTGTTTGCTAAATGAAAAATGTTTTCACATGAAAACAGCCATGAATGGGAAATACCTTAATGAGAAATGAAGCTAATTAACAAAGAAAGTAAACAGCAACGTTCACCCGGTGCCTTGATAACCCAGGAGGTTGGCATATTAAGAGAGCCATTTATGGACATGAGCTTGGGAGAGCAGTAGTCAGTCCCACTGGGGGCTGTTCTTTCTGTCCAAGCATCAGACAGAGTAGAAGGTTATGTCTATGGTATAAATAAGTCCTTACTATGTCCAAGGACAGAGGTAAAAGCACTCAAAATATCAGTGCTCTCACTGGTGTCGCAAATAGAGAACTCAAAATCATTAGTCATGCTAGCAAATCTCAGCCTTAAAGGCAATTACAGCATCTGCAGTAGTGTCATACTAAGTGAATTGCTTTGATATGTGAGCCATGGGATCTACCCAGTATTTTTATACCTTCACCCACACATACAGACTTTAAAATCCCCCTTCCTTCTGAGAAAAGACTGCGTACCAAAATTCTCCATAATGTTTACTTTGCACCAAGCATCTGCCAGAGGGAGGATGCTACAGGGTGACTCATACATTCCTCCCCACCCCAGATGTTCAATGCACTTCCTTCCAGCCCATGACCCAAGGCTTGAGTTCAGTTTCCCATTGACTTCAGTGCAGTGACTCCAGATTTACACTACTAACAAACACCTACTTAGCCCATGCCTTGGGGCAGTCTCAAAACAGCAGATAAGCAGCATGTGATACATGCCTAAAATTCCACCAAATCTATTTGACTGTCATTGTAATACTGGCAAAGAGAAAACATGAATACTAGTTACGTGGCAGGGGAAATTGAGGCAGAAATTACGCTTCCACCCTCATCACAACTGAGAGCAAAGAGAGGGATTGTTTCCAGTTAAAATTTGTGAAATGTTATTCACTTTGAATGAGGCCAGCAGCTGCTGGCTTTCAAGGGTGGGATATTCCTTGTCACCAGCTCTTAGTAAGAGGGTAATATCCTTTCCTTTCTAGTTTCATGATCTTGTCACTTCAATGCAGTTCAGTGTGCTCTACAGGGGATACAAACTAACTGTGTCTAAACCAGAGCTACTTTTAGACTGAAATGGCCCAGCTTGGAGATGGTAAGTATAGGACAGCAACAGCCCATGATCTGCTAGTTGATCCACTTAACCTAAGCAATGCTGAAGGTGTCTTGGTCACAGATCTGATCAACCGATCCCTAAAAGCCTGGGGTTCTTTCCTTTAAGATACTGACTGTACACTGCCTCGCTGATGTTTAGGAGGATTGGAAGCACTTTGACTTTCAGTCCCTGAGAGAAATGGGGTTTGAGCCAGGGCATCCTTAGGGAGATATTTTTGTCTTCAGTCTCATTTTGCACTTCAGGTTGAATACTAAAAGAGAAAGAAAAAAGAAGAATAATAATTTCGTGGCACACTGCACACCTGAACTGCTCAGACACATTTGGAAGGAAGTGATCTTGACAGAGGCTGTGGTGTAGGAACTAGGTGACTGGTCCAGAGGGCTTCAAATGAAGCTTTTAAATTTAAAAACAGGAAAGTTAGGCTGGAGATGGGTGAGCATAAACAAGTCAAACCAATCCAATGGCTATAGAATAATTCTTATTTTGGGAGCTTTCCCACACCAAATTTCCTTCTAAAACTATATAGCTGTGGTTTGGTTTTCTTAGGGATAACACAGTTACTTACATTTGGTATGCCAGGTACATTTTCTGAACTGATGCCAAATCATCTTGTCACTAATGAGACTCCGGGAGTTCTCACCAGTACTAATGGGATTCTGGATGCCATCTGCCACTGCAGTGAAATTTTCTGATCCTAAATGTTAATAAAGAATGGTTCTTCTTATTGCAGAACTGAAAGACATAATCCTAAGAATCCCATGTCAAAAGAAAAAGAGAATCTGAGGGTTGAACACTGAGGTCATCAAAGGGTTCGTAACAGTCAAAGCTTGAGGAGAAATCCATTCTTTTGCTCAGAAAGTAGGGCAGGAAGATGGATGTTGGGTGAAGGGAACAAGGGACAAGAGTCAACTATATGGAAATACAGTTAAGCAACACAGTAGCTATGCTCTTCCACTCTTCTCCCAACCCCCAACCCCTTTAAATATGGTTACAAAGACCATTTAAGTTTCACAGCAACATGTATGAAGATAAATGGAACAGGACTCCCAGCTATCCCTCACCATAGTACAGGGGAACCCTAGGAAGTCTACTATAATGATCCAGGTTTATAATCTAGCAGGACACCAGGACATCACTGCTTCACATAGTTTTGCAAGTTTCTACATCATGTTGAAAAAGAGAGAGAACTGGCAGCGAGGTTCCTACAACCTCATGTTGGATTGCACCTTGTACTCTCCTAATAAATCTCTACCTAAATCTTCTCCAGCATGAAGATGTTTCCTGGCTGTATCCTGTCAGTTTGTTGACTTGTCCTAGCTTGTACACTATGTATACTGTACATAGTTGAGCACTGTTCCAGGCAGATGGACAGTGTTGTCACAGCAGGCTGTCCAAGATCTGCCTTGTGCCTAAGGTCAAGAAAAGAAAAATTTTCATCCCTTGGTGGATGATGGTGAAACACAGTATTTTCCAGCAACAGCACATTTTTTTTTTGGAAATTAACCATCAGTTGCAGCTAATGCAAATCCAACAATTTTGCATTCATAAATTCTCCTAGTCCAGACACAGTAAGCCACGGACAGGTCAATGAAAAGTCAGTGAAAAGAGTATAATCATATAGTCTATGACACCAGTACTATTGAAATCCAAAGTTAGGAAGACCCAGAATATCAGAGCTGATATTTATGAAGCTGCTCAGTCAGATGTTTGCCTGAAGAGTTGCTCTTCCATGGACAGAGGATGCTACACATTACAGAACATAAGGGTGATTATCCCAGATCTTCTGCAGATATTTCAGCTCTCCTGGGCCTGATGTATAAAGAAAGAAAGTACTCACAGAGTACTTGTGTGCTCAAGATTCCTTGGAGGTTTTCCTGTCTAGCTCCTCATTTAGGTTCTCATGAGTCTGAATAACATATCCTGTATGGAGTGTTGTTGAGGCAGAATTTGGAAAGGCTTCTGTCAGGAAGAACCTCACCTTATCCCCTCCTGTACAAGCACTGAGTCAAGAATGAGGACTACAGTATGAGGGAGGATGGGGCAGGAGTGTATTTTTCTTTTCAGGTTACGTTTTTGGTTTGTTTTCCTAGGAGGACGTCCATCTCTGGAAACTGGAAGGCAAACACAGGTTCTGCGATGCTAGAACAGATTGCAATGACAGAGAGGTAAGGAAGAGGGTTTCAAGACAGTATGATATTATTGGGTTAGAAGGGAGGAATTGTATTTCAGACTTTGGTTAATTGAGAGAACTGGTAAGTGAGGTCTCCTGGGAGGCTGGATAAAGAAGCTTAAAAGACTGAGTGTTTCCTTAAAAAAATACTAAGAGCACAAAGGCAAACTGTCCTATTTTGGAGAACAGACTGGAAGTACAGCTAGAGACCAACATTGCTAAATCATTAGATCTTTAGTGAATGTAGCCACAGGAAACAAGATCAGCATGCTAAGGTCAAGCATGAGCACAAACATGTAGGGATAAAATCAGAAAGGTCACAGCACAAAACAAGAAGTTATTCTAAGTACATTACTAATGAGAGGCAGACACAGAAAAGTTTTTCTTCTGCTCAACAGAGGGAAAAATCAGTCAGCTGAAGTGTTGAAAGTGCTTATTTGCATTAGTCTCCCCAAAGTGGACACTGTTTTAGCTAAGGTCTTCTCACTGCTGAAAAGACTGAAGGAATTGCCTCATGCATCTTACAGATGAAAATTTGCATATGGTACTTCCATATGTTCAAATCACTGAGATATTTGCTAATATGGCAACTGCAAGACATTGTAGACTCATGGTAACTTATGCTTTGCTGTAACTCCCAAACCCTGTTCTGCAGAACTGCTATCAAATCACCTGTTCTCCATTCTATTGAAGTATATTATTCATAGATTCATAGAATCCATAGATTATATTAGGCATTCATCCCTAGTGAATCTAAGATTTTTTTTCCAATTATATCTCCAGTTTGTCAGGATGATTAATTCTGACTCTGTCCAGGTTTGGGCACCACATTTGAAGAGAGATAGCAAGGAGCTGGAAAAAGCCCAAAAGACAACAGAGGGGAACGCTCAGAGAAAACAATCAAACTAGAAGAAAAGCATGCAACAACTGCTTATGTAGTTTTTCACCATTTTCAGTTAGCAGACCACTGATATTTTTCCAGTAGAGGTGTAGACTTATGCCTAATGAATGCCTGCAGTGGAGAGGTTCACTTTCCTTCATTAGCTGTCACATAGCTGGAAGAAGTTGTCCACAAGCTGAACACCACTTCCTCCTAAAGGTGAAACAACTTGAAGGGCACAAGCACTTCAAATATGTAAAAGGCTGCTAAAAGAGCATTACTCACTCTTTATATTACTAGTATAATACTATAAGAAGTAATGGACTCAAATTATAGCATAAAAGGTTTGTTTGAACATTTCCCATATTTTCTAACAGTAAGGATAGAATAGCACAGAAATGGATTGCCTGAAGGAGATGGGGAATCCCTGTGTTCCTTCAGACCAAATTAAAGAAAAGTCTCCTCTTTGGGGTAAAAGAGTTGTGCAGGTGATCATCTAAGGTCCCTTTTGCACCTTTAGTTCCTCTGAAACAGGGAAGTCAAGCCAAGTCCCAAATCAGATGCTGAAGGTGACTCTGCAAGACCATAATAGGACTGGGGGAACTGGACATTATTATGCATCCTGGTGGCTTACACAACAGCTTAGGCTAGAGAGATGAAAGGCAGACACACTCTCATTGCAGTGTTGTAGGACTAAAACACAGATTCCTGCCAGCCTGCCATGCTACATTTTGGAGATTCATTTTATAGATGTAGTACCACAGTTCAGCATTCTAGCCTTATCCAGCTATACATGCAACAAATCCCATTGAAATCTGTGAGTCATCAGTGCATGCAACAAGGCAGGAGTGTGCTAAAATGCTTTGCTGAGTAGGAGCAACCTGAAGTACCTACTGTACTGAATGTTAGCCCAGAGCATTGACACGATCAGGTAATAGTAGGCAAAATGGCAGTAAATCCTCTACAAATGCTACCCCTGATATATATGCATTCCTCCTCAGCAGCCGTGATGCCTCCCAGTGTTCACCTAGGGCCAGCAACATTGAAGACATGCAGCTAACAGGTGCTGGCCTGGGCAATGATTCCCTGAGTGTGACTGCTGAACCCAGACACCTAGAGATGTCCATCAGGAAACGAGATAGTCCCCATGATGGTGCTCCTGAGTGTGGGACCACAGCAGTACAGGTCGGGTGCTGGCGGTGCCTTCTGCCGGGCTCACGGGGTCCATAGTTCTCCTCTTACTTATGCTACTGACTCCTCCTCAGGTGCTGTCTTCCTCAAGAGGGCTGGGGTGAACATGCTTGGTTTCCTCATTAGAGATAAGAGGGCACCAGTAGTCATATAAGCCATATTCTTTCTTCCCACAGACATTGTGTTCGCACAAGTTGATCATTATATTGTGAAACTATGGGGACTCTGGCTGGCTTCAAGGACATAAACTTGTTCTTTGACCAGAACAGCTCTTTTCCCAGTCCCTGTAGGGTCTGCAAAATGTCAGTGTTTTCATGAGACTGTGGCCTTCCCTTCCCTCCCCGCATCTTGTCATGGTCCTGCTTACAGATCTGCTGCTCTGAGATTATTATTTTTATTGAAATGGTTGGGACTGCAGCACAGCTACACAGGAAATAAAACCAGGCCTCCTTGTTCCCTCCTCATTTCCACAGCGGGGGGATGCAATCCCCCATAATACGCCTCTTGTCATTCCCAAGATAGCTAAGGGGGCACCCGCCAGGCCTGGCCCTTGTTCATACCAGCTCACGTTCCCATTCTGGGACAACTGGAGAAAGGGGCTGCAGACTGCAGCTCTCCCTATGACAAAGTAGTGCCTGGTCTTTGTGATGGGACCACCTGGCTAGGAGCAACACCCAAGGGGCAGAAGGGAGGCAGGAGACTGTAAAAGGATGAAATTGAAAGCATAAATTGTAAAAAGCAGGAGCCACTGGGTTACAGATCAGGGAGGGGATGACTACTTCTTGCTAAATTCTGCACTCACTCTGATCCCATTCCAGCCTCAACATGTAGCACATCTTATCAGGAGAAAGCTGCCTGCATAATGGAGGGCTTTCAGGCAAAGCCAATACAAACGCTACGCTATTGGGAGATTAAATGAGCTAAATATTTATAGCTTGGCTAAATGACAACTAACTGGACATCTGATGTAAACACCAAGGAAAGAAAAAAACATTTTAAGGTGGATTTGTGGGCAGGGTTGAAACAATCTGAAATGAAGACAAACTTTAGGCTAGTTTCTTTTTTTTTTGCTCCATCTCCTGTGCAAGACAGGGAGGCAATAACCCAGCAAAGAGTATGAAGCATGCCTTAATATTGATTCAAAAGGGCTCCTGAATCTCTTTGTGTTCTTATGGGCAGCGGGAAGGGTGGCTGTATTTGGTGGACTACCCAATGATAGCTAATCCTAGGCCATGCTTCTGTGGTTTCTGCAGGTACAGACTCTGGGCGGACGCCTGCGCGGAAATGTTTGGAGGTCTTGACATCTGTGCTGTCAAAGCTGTCCACAGCAAAGATGGAAAAGACTATATCATTGAGGTGAGAGCACGGGAAACCTGAATGCAAGTCTCCTTTGGAAAGTGTATCTGCAAACATGCTCCCTTGGAGCTCACATGCACCAATCATAGAATCATAGAATCAAAGAATGGTTAGAGTTGGAAGAGACCTTAAAGGTCATCAAGTTCCAACCCCCTGCCATGGGCAGGGACACCTCCCACTAGACCAGGTTGCTCAAAGCCCCATCCAGTCTGGCCTTGAACACTTCCAGGGATGGGGCATCCACAAGTTCTCGGGGCAACCTGTTCCAGTGCCTCACCACCCCCACAATAAAGAATTTCTTTCTAGCAGCTAATCTAAATCTCCCCTCTTTCAGTTTAAAATCATTACCCCTCGTCTTATCACTGCATTTCCTGATAAAGAGTCCCTCCCCATCTCTTGTGTAGGCCCCCTTCCAGTACTGGAAGGCTGCTATAAGGTCTCCCCAAAGCCTTCTCTTCTACAGGCTGAACAATCCCAATCCTCTCAGCCGGTCACTTACTTCTGTGTGCAGAGTCCAGTAATCACTGCTCCCCGGTGCTCACCTGTTTCCTCCAAGCTGTGGCCCACTGATATGCAAGAAACTGATTTAGAGTCCCAGGTAAACTGGTAGATATGCAGCAAAGTGTCAGGGTTGAAGTGCTTTCATTTCTCATTGTGGGCTTTGAAAGGAAATGGAGACTGCTTGGCCACCTCAGCTTTTCAGCTGATAAATATATCCCCATAGCGCAGAACCTCACCAGTATGGCACAGATGTGAAGCTGCCTTCTTATCATGCATATAACAGCCTGCAAGTGTTGCTGGCAGCATGGAAAGTTTGGTTAGTCTCAGTGCAGCAATGCTGCAGTACCATCCTTCATAGGCCGAGCACTTGCACAGCCAGTGCATCTCTCATAGTTGCTAGTAGGGATCAACAACATCAGGAACAAACATGCCTATTTTCAGCCCAACCTGAATACAGGTGCCAAATAATGCTAGAATATTAGTCGTGTTATCCTGTCCCCATACCCATACAGAGGTCCAGCAGGTGTTTCAGTCCATTTAAAATAATAACACTTTCTCTCTGAATAAACCTGTCTTTCTGCAGTCAATTTAAAGGGAACCCCAATAACAAAAACCCTAACTGCATTTAATTTATAAGAGTAAAATAAATGGTGAGAATGTAGCAAAAATATTCATGAGTAGCAGGAAAAATTTGATTTAAAAAACAGGTGTATTTACTAAAATCTTTTGCCCAGCAAGACAAAGCACCACGGAGTTACTATGGGCAGTGTGGACTACAAATGTTTGTGTTCAGAGCCCTGTTAGCTGGACAGACTGTGGCTCTGAGAGCTAAAGTTCAACGAGCTCCTTGCCAGGCCAGGAGGCAGACGTAGGAGTCGGGTGGATAGCACACTCAGGTCATGCTAACTGGGCAGAGAGGGAAAAGCTGGCCAGAAAATCAAAGTGGAAACTTTCAAGATGCTCTGGGGGACAGAAAATCTGGCAAGTAAGCAAGTGCCTCTGTCACTATGTGACTCAAGAAGGCACAGCATCTGACCTGCTGTAAACTCTACCAACACAGGCCGGCCGAGGAAGATGAGCAGAGCCAGCCCATGGCTTCATGCAGGGGTGCTGACACACTGGAAAGCTATGTGTGGGAGAGCAGTCCCACCCGCTGAGGGTTGGGATGCTGATGAGAACCACATGAGCCCTCCAGTGACTGCACATTCCTGCATTATGTATCTGCTCTCCAGGGAGCAGTGACCTGTCAAAGGCCATGTGATCTAAGTGCAGCTGCCAGCAACAAAACAGCGACGAGCCTCCGTCTTTCCTGAAGTGATGGGGCCACCACTAATGGGTCTGCTCCTGTATGCAACACATCAACACCTAGAGGAACATCCCCCACAGCAGACTGTCTCCCTGACGTGCACTTTTATATCTCAAGGCACATGCAGCTGAGAAAGAAAGCAAGGAAGCAGTCTTGCTAGAGATGACCGTAAGGACATTTGGACCGTGTCCATACATGGTCAGATGTGAGATATGGATTTCATATCCCAGCATCTATTCTTGCATATAAGCCCATGTACGTGCACACATGGCTAATTCTGTGCTTAAGGATTATATGCCTCTGTCTGGGTATACCTCTGGGTTTTCACATCTGCCCCTGTGTGTGATTGACTGGAGAAAAAGTGTGTCCATACACTAACAGCCATCGTCAGCTTGCACAGAGCGACACGTGCGCTAATACTTCTCTCTCTGAGACCAGGGTAAAAAGCAATGGATCTAATATGATAGAAATCAGAGTAAACACATCAGCTTCAGATGGGTCATGCTGAATTATCCCAGCAGAGAAGCTGATTGAGCAGGCCTGATGTACCAACATTTAGCGGGCATTCAGATGCCAGGTTGATGGAAGGTGTTGGGAAAGGAGTAGAGTAGTGCGAGACAAAGAGCAGAACAAAGCCAAACAGGCACCTTTTCTACTTTATGCAGATCTGAGGGAAATGCTGACAAGTAATTAATTGCCTCCAGCCTACTTCCTGGGGTACTTTTCTTGGCCTGAAACTGATCCTTTATTTTGCTTTTTCCTTTTCATAGTAGGAGAAAAAAAGTTATTTGACAGTGCGACAGTTGTATTTTTCTTGGTGAGAAGGAACAGTGTGCTGTGACATTTTACAAGAAAGCATGCCTAAATGGCTGAGCAAATAAGGAATTTGCACAATGCAATTGCAGGCAGTAATTAATTTTCACAGTGCAAAGCAGTTCTCTAGGAAAAATTTGCAGAGGGCATAGTAGTGATGGGCAGTTCCATGAATTGAGATTTATCACAGTGGTTTGTTGCAAACAGAATCAGATTAAGACAGATGAGTTATCAACACAGTACATGAGTAATTTTGCACCCATGGTATTTGTTGTTACTCGAACTTCACCTTCTTTTCTTTTCCATGGCAAACAGCAGAATCCAGTATAGTACTGTCCTCCAAAGCACTAGCACACTTAAGCTCATGGCTCATACTGAAAACTCTGAAGAAATCAGTATATTCTTCAGTTTCATCCTATTAAAACAGCTGTGAATTTAAAGTTAAAAGCTGGTACTTCTTTTTCCTCTGCTGTAAAGAACTTCGTCACTCTAAGGGAATATTAAGCACGAATAGCCAGCACTTGATCAGAAGGCCAGATCCTCAAAATACTGCAAGTTTGGTACCACCATTAGCAGCCCAGATTCTCAAAAGAGCTCAGCAGCGTATATGGTGTAACAATCTTCCCCATTCCTTTTTTTTTTTTTTGGAAGTGTAATCTTTTCCATGACTCTGCTACACTAACAAATATGAAGTGAGTAGAGGGCAAGTAAAATCATCCGTGTGATATATTCTTTCTCCTGGATCAGCTAAGCCCTACCTGGCATACAGCTAAACTGTGTTACTAGACATGCTCCTTGCTGCCCTGCAAGAAGCCCTGCCCATCCTTTCAGTGCTGCCATATCATTTATTTTGTTATATCTAATCATCTGTTTCCTTCCTTCCCTAAAAATCACCTAACACCCCGCTCTTGCACATCAGAGCATGGAATAACAAGTCCAGCCTTCAGGCCTCAGCATCAGATAGGCTCAGGGGGAGGAGCGGGATGGGGTTTTCCTGAGTCTCTTCTCTGCTCAGGTGCTTTCCGCCCCCCCCTCGTACACCTTATCAGGCAATAGCAGCTGTGTCAGGAGCAGCCACTGACCTTGGGCAGCTACAAAGGCCAGGTCCATATGTACAGATGTCTTCTCTTGCCCAGCTGTTCTATGATCTTCCCAGGAAGAGATGAGCACAGTCTGTCTCTGATTCACGTATTCCTTCCAGCCATTTGATTTATTTCAACATTAACATTCGTATCTGCCCAGATCCAGAGCAATTCCCCTGCCCTGGAGGACAGACAAGGTGACATCCCATGCTCCTTTTCAGTTCAGTGGCAACCAGCTGTATCACTTTGCCCACCAAAATCGCTGCCATTTTCAAAGGCCTTCCCTTATGCATGTGATTGTTCGTTCCTGCATTTGCAGTCTTCCACAGCTCATGTTCCCCTGCCAGACACTACACAGCAGGACAGCAGATACCCTCATCCCTGGCGCACCTTCACTGGTTCAAGTGGGACCTTCTCCAGGGTTCATTTCCCCCGGTGCCTTTGTTTCCTAAAACAGCATCTTTCTCTTCTGCTCAAGCCACTTCTGCCACAGAAATGGGGAAAAACAGTCCTTAAGATGGGGAAATGAGGGGTTTGGGGTGTTTTGACCAGAGCTGTACCCCATAGAGAGCGTCAGGGGAGTCAGGAGCTAGACTCGGTTGACCAGGCAGTTAGCAGAGTAGTGGCAACATCTAGTGGTCAGACTGGTCCCTTCACATGCAGTATTGCAGAGAGCTGGGACCTCTTTTCTCACGCAAACTGGAATTGCCAAATGAAATGGGGTGGGAGGGGAGGGGAGGGAAAGCTGCACAGGAACCTCTTGGAGGGCCCCCAGGATCCCCTGGCTAGTGAGATGTGGAAGGGAACTGGCCCTTCCTTGACACTACTAGGAAGCATCTCCTTTCCACACCTCATTTTTTAAAAAGAAACAGCAAAGTGGACAGTAGAATGAAAAGTCACTTTGTGTATTTCGCTGAGCACTGCCATCTAATTTTCTAACCTCCTTCTTTCGCCTCCTGGGTCAACTAGGCCACGGCTATAAACACCAACTCAGTCTTCATGCAAACCCCAGTTAAACCTTCCCGGGTAGCTTCTCTAGTGTTCATGTGGGACACCTATAGAAATGAATCTAAATTAATAGTTTATCTGCAAGAAGAGACTAGAATACAAACTCGATGACCTCACGTCACTGATTTCCCTTGCTTTAAGCCTAGAAAAAGGATGCAAAACTTTCCATTTCACTCCAAGAGTGGACTCTTGCAGCCTTGTCAGGGTGGAGTGCACTTCTGATTGTTATCTGAGCATGAGTCAGTGGCTTTCTTGGGCAATGCAACCTTTAAGTTTTCATTTCCAGGGTTTTTAATGTTTGGTTTAAAAATAAAAGCAAAATAAAATAAACTCTTCAAACCCTGATATTTTGGTACAATTATATTTACTCCAGTTAAATCTTAACCTCATCATAGTACAGCTCTTCCTGTGGGATTTAGCTAATGTTTGCAAAGCAGTTGATTTATGATGAACTGTTGAAAATTATGTTTAGGGCTGCTATACAGCTGAGAGTCTGCTATGCATTCATCATTGTTGTTGTTGTCAGACCATTTCTTACCTCAAAGACCCTTTGACAGTTCTCTTTACCCCATTCCCACAGTCTTGCTTCCCACCTTTCCCCAGCAGTTATAGAACTTGCTTGGGAAGCAGTTGTATCTCAACTGCTCAACAATATCAAGATAACAAGCAAAGAATAAGTTTACTTTCTTGCATTGGGTGCTGTTGTTTGTTTGGGTGACACCATCTTCATCTGTGGTGTTTGTTTCACCTCTCAGGGTGCAGTGCTTTGTGTTGATTAATACCAAATGTTTCCTGGTTTCCTCCAGACCCTGTTGCATTCATCTTCTCAGGCTTCGGTACATGTTGTTTCCTTTCTCCTGTGGTCCTTTCTGCTGCAATGTCATCCCCAAATACTGTGGGACAATGCCAGAGAGACCTCATCCATCAGAGGCATCTCCTCAGGACATGTGAAGAAGCAAGTTTGTGGGTAGTCGATTTAGAAAGCCTCCAGCCACCAAAAGTCTTGGCTCAGCTTCCAAGTTGTGAAGGGAAGGAAGGTGGGGAGTAGGTGGAAGTACGTGTCATTTCAAAAAAAAAAAAAACAACTCTAAGCAAAATCCCACACCTAGGAAAGTCAAGCATGTTTCAGTATGGGGGGAGTGGTGACCAGGGGGATGTGGAGACACAAAGCAGGTTAGTGTGAGAGGTGAGTTGAAACAGGCATCTGCCACCAGGAAACCTCCTTACTAACTATTGTTTTGTTTTTCCTTCCTGTGGCAGGTGATGGACAGCTCGATGCCCCTGATTGGGGAGCACATTGAAGAGGACAGACAGCTTATAGCCGATCTGGTGATTTCCAAAATGACTCAGCTTGTCATCACTGGTGGATCTACGCCATCGCCTCTGAGGCCTTGGGTATGAGCGAACAGAGACCTTATGGCCAAGTTGTTTTGCTGAACTTTTTTCTCTCTCTCACTCCTCCCTGGGGGGGTCAGGCAGCCAGACATTGCAGGGAGTTGAACAGTCCCACATGAGAGTGTGTTGGATAGATTGATTCCTGCCCTTCCAGTAGGTGCCCCTAAGAAACACACCTCTCTCCCTTTTTCTCCTTCCATATAACTGTGGCATTACACTGGTAGTGCAGGCCATGTATCTAGACATTCTGGCTTGCTAAATTAATAGATTCATATTGAAGACAACAATTTTTAGAGTGCCTGTAACACCCTACTTCATTTCCTTCTAACATCAACCCTCAGGATAGGTTTCATTCCAGTTTTTGCATCCCTAATGAAAATCTGTGCTTCCCAGAATGGAAAGTGGGAAACTCCACCAAGAGCTTTTCCATTCCTTGCTGCAGCCTTTCTTCTTTGGAGATGCCCTTCATCCCCTTCATCAGGGGGAGGTTTGACTAATGCTGAATTCATATAAGAACCTGCCATTATTGCATTTAATTTGACCCCTTAGTGCTGCTCGTGTACATTCATTTTGAGTATCAAATGCATCTAATCTTAGTGCCATGTTTCCCAGGAGCAGTTCTGTATAAATGAAACACACCAACACAATCTGTGTCTCCAGGTCTATATGCTCTTTCAGTATCTAGCAAGGAGCCAAGCACAAAGGTTTGAGGACAACAAATCTATACAAAATTAAAATCAAGAAAGTAAACAGGCTGAGGGATACTACTGACTACAATGCACTGGAACAGTTTCCATTTCCACTTGAGACAAAAAATGGGAGAAAGCAATTTATGGCTCTCTATCATACAACAGCCTGTTCCTGCTAAAGCAGGTGCCCAGCATGAAGCGTATTCATCAGGTTAAATCCAAACCAAATTTTAACTAGAGTGAGAGGGTAAACATTTAATAGACACTAAAAATGCTTTGTGGCAGGGAAAGTGTACAGAAGGGATAGGATTTACCCTGATCGAAGTGGAATCAGCAACTGCCATCTCACATAAACAAGACACAGAGTGCATAAACTAAGAGCAGAAGGGGAAGCCAACAGAAACTGAGAACATGGACAGATGCATCTGTTTTCTATGTCTGTAATACAGTGGTACAGGATTGGACTGGATTACAACAGACCTAAAATCTGGCCAAAATAAGAACAAAACAAATGGTCTTGGAGGGATTGGATATCAAATTGAAAAGTTAAATATGAAAAGGTTCTTCATCAAGAATACAACGTACAAATAACTATATACGAAAATCAAGAAAATTAAAACTACAAACATGGTAACTACAGTATTTTGCTATAGAGAAAGATCTTAGTGCAGAAACTGTATAAGCTAAAATTACTAACATAATGCTATAACACATAGTTACAAATATGCAGAGAGAAGTAATTACATGCAAAGCTGGTGAGATGCAGAACTGGAGCTACAGGTGAAGACTTCCACAGAATGAAGAAAAATAACAATTTTGAATACAAGGACAGCAGTACTGAATACACAGAAATATGAACCTTTGGATATCCTATGAGTGTGCATAGAATATCTATACATATTATTGGAACTCTATATACTAGTCTTTGGACCAAGAAAACCTGAGAAATTATGAAATTGAGTGTATAGCATAGACAGAGACAGAAGAAGCAACAAGTCATAATACCGTGAGACTGCAGTTACCAAGAAACAAGTCAAATAGCATAGTGGGACAGTAATTCAGAAAGAGTTCCCCATCTCTGTAGGTGTCTGCTTCCTGGAACCCCAGAATCCAAATGGAATAGGAAACAACACCTTGATCTTAAGAGCCTTAAGAAACATCCAGGTACAAATTTGGAAAGTGAATATGCACCATTAGGTTTAATGTCCAAGGGACAGAAGTGATATCAAAAATTAACAGTATGACACAAGCAGTTAAAAAATATGATTTTAATAAAATGAGAAAATCAATCTACTTCCTTCATTAAAAGTAAAATTGTATGGATGTTGAGAGACCATTGTTTTCCAGAAGGCATATATACATTGCTGATCTGCTCATGAACCAGGAATGCAAGAAATAAACTTCTAGAGTTAAGTGGCAAGGTGATAGAGGACATTCAAGACAAACAGGGAAAAAAAATCTTCCAAATTTGTGAATCTGACATTAAAGAACATCTTTATGCACGATCATGCAAGTAATAAAAGAACATACAAAAAGGATAGAAATCGGTTTTGAAGAGCAGATAGAATAAGAAATGAAACTAATTCTTTGAGTTCATCAGAATATAGAACCCTACCAAGGAATTGGTGGGCTCTATGAATCATCCAAACTTAAGGAAGAAAATGAAGACAACAGGGACAGTGTTGTGACTCTAGTAAATTTAATTGCTGAAAGTGGGGAACTTCTTAAGAAAGATACAGTTTTTCCTGATCAGAAAGACATGGAAGAGAACAAAAACAGTGACTAAATCAGTGATGAATGATACTTTTAAAAATTATTAAGCCCCCAGACCCAGATGGCTACATCCAATGAACTGAATTTAGGAAATGACTAAGCTGGCAATAAAATATACGCAATTTCATTAGAAACACTTATTGCTCTAGAGGATTGGTGTAAAGCAAATACAAAATAAGAGTTTAAAAAGTTGTAAGAATAATGTAGAAAAAGGTACACAAGTCACAGACCTTAGAAATTATCTTAGAATAATTTAAATAATAATACAGAAGACTAATAAACCAACAGAAATACAGATGCTTAAGAGCATCTGGCACATTATTTTTGGTGAAGAAAAATGTCCTAATTATTTCTTTTTGATCTTTTTCCCCTCATTTCTTTGAGAATTCTTTCATAGAGTGGTAAATAACAGGCAATCAGTCAAAATAATGTAGCTAGAGTGTCAAAAAGCCTTAGACAAGATAACAGATAAGAGCTATTGAAGAAAGCAAGCAGGGAGGGGCTAAAAGCCGAAGTTTCATTTCAGAAACTGTCCTCAGATAATGACCTATATGAGAGATGTTAATTCTTGCAAAGTTAGCAGAGGGGATATTTAAAGGATGTTCAGCCTGGTCATGTTGATAATTGGGTTGGTTGAGCCCAGGACAGGATAAGATGCTAATAACAACCTGGTTTGATGGTTACAGCTGCAGTTCTCACCTCTCTGCCCCACCTCCATCCTATCCCCTAGCTATTTCCCTTCCAAAGGCAGAAGAGCTTGGGGTGGCCCTCACCCCTTCATGTTTGAGCCTCAAAATCCTGTTCTGCCTTCGTCTCTGAGAAGCCTTGGGTTGACTTTAGGCAAAGACTACAGAGTTGAATATGAGATCTGATTCCCTTTCTTTGGCTGGTCTAATCAGGATGTCTCTCAGCATTTGGACAGTAAAAAAAAAACAAACCAAACACCAAGGCAAGGTTTAGTTTCCCAAGACATGTAGGACTAGAAGCCATAAATGGAAAATTCCCAGATTTTCCTCCCTGTCCATTTGCACCTCTCAGACAAATAGTGTAAAATATGGGCTGGCGACCTCATCACATTTATGTTAGTCAGTTGAAAATCATTTCAGTGCTTCCAACTATGAAACATTTCCTCCCATTTCCAGAATCACTTAGCTCATTCTCCTGACCTTCCAGGAGCCATGAAGACCCCTTTATCATTGTGTTCTCCATTTAAATAATCTGGCATATACCAGCCCATCTGTCTCCAGCTTCCTCTGCTTTCATAAACAATTTTGTGCAATAGGCTTACTCAGACTTTTGTTAACTTTGGACCGGTACTTTGTGCAACAGTTCTGTGTTGCTAAATCTGTTTATTAAAATATCTGTCAAAAAGAGTAAACAGTGAGAGAGAAGAAAGTGCAGATGGCACTAACTTATTTGCGTTAGTCAGGACCAGGGATGGCAGTGAAGAACATCTGACAGAGCTATGTATGTTAAGTCTCTACAACAGCAAATGAAACTCCATATGGAAGACTGAAAGGTAAGCTAAACTGGGGGAAGAGAATGGGAGAACATAAAAAATCTGTAGACCTTGCAAGTGGCACTAGCCATTCCCCTTGAGAAAGACTTTGTCACATATGGGCTAATGAAAACCATTGCTCAGCCTATGGTTGTAGTGACAAGGGAGAAGGAGGAAATTAGGATGCAGGAGAAATGAGCTGGTGATGTATACAGAGGATCCAGATTCTGCTTCATCTGGAATAATGTAAGCAGACCTGCCTCTGGCATCTGCAGAAGGAATCACAAGGCTGGGAAAGAGAAGTGGGTGATGAAAACAATTAGGGGCCTGGAAACATTCCCATGGAGGGACCGAAGGGACTCAGTTTCTTGGTTTTAGAAAGGAGATGAATGAGAGAGAGGGGAGTAAAGGTTTGCAAAATAATGAATGGCCTAGCAAGAGCAGGGTGTGAGAATTTTCTCAAAACTCAGAACAAAGCAAGAGAGTTAAGAAATGGGAAAAGCAGTGAGGCTGAGAGCTGAGCAAGACTTAAAGGGTCTGGGTGTAAATATCCAAACAAAATACCTGGAACTGTTGCAAAGATTTTGTGGAGCAGATAATAAGCTTCATGTTTCAGGGTTGAAGCTAGCCCTTGCTTATTAGCTATCAAGAAGAGACCCCTTAGGGTAAAGAGATGATAACTGCATAGATGTTTCTATGGCTCGTCCCCCCTTCCTTTGAAACATCTGGTGCTGGCAACTGTCCAAAATCGGAGATGGGACTAAGAGACCTCCTCAGGCCTGATACATTTGGTAATTCCTGATTGCCTAAAAAACATTCTAAACTATAACTTGTTATTCCCTGCGAGCAAACAACTTCTTTATTACTCAGCTCTCCATTTTAGTCCCATGAGATTTTACCAGCCAGATGCTGCATGTGTGTGTATGTGTGTATTTAAGGAACACTTCATGACTCTGCAGTTCCTGTATTACCTCAAGGCTTCTCTTTGGGGACTCTGTATTAACTGGAATGAGGTTTTTTTCCTCTAGCCTCAACCTGCATCAGTGAAATCTCAGACTGGACCTCAGCTTGGACAACTGTCCCAACCACGACCTCCTCCCCAAGGTACAGTTCTTTGGGTCCAATGACAGCATGTACTGTGAGACCTAACAGTTTGCCTTCTAAAAAAAAACAACAAAAAAACAAAAGCTATCAGGTAAAAGGCTTCTCTCATTGTTCCAATTCACTGACAAACAGGCAGAAAATCCAGCATGCTGTTAAAGCAGCCACTGTCATAGTCCACAGCAAGTGAGAAAAGGGGATGAAAATTTGATACAGATCCAGTTGATACTATTGGTAGGACTTGACTCAGCAAAACAAGGCCACTTGAACTGGCACTGGAGTAGGATTCTGGGCACAAACATATTTGTATTTGCACAAAGCTGCAGTGGCTAAAAGTGTTAAGAAGTGATGAAAAGATTCTAGTGCTGTCAGGCCTGGAACAGACACCAATGTGGTGTTGCCAGGACCCTTGATCCATCTGTTCAGGTGCTCCCCTGTGAGCAAAAGTACAACCCCCAGCTCCTCCTGACAGCAGAAGCAGGTTTGACTCATATAAGCTGGTCAGAACAATAGGTTTGGTTTATTGTCCTGATTTACACTGAGGTGATGAAGCGCAGGGCTGCCCTGTGGGTACACAGACTACACCAACCACTCAATCCACACAAGTGATTAGATCCTCCTTTTTGCCACCTTTGTCCCTTCCTGTCTCCAACCTCCTACCAAATTAGCACCCACTTCTAATTATCTTTTCCTCATAAGTCACAGTTTTGCTGTATGCAAAATTTAGCATTTCTGATACCAAATGTATCTACGTAATGTTGGTGTTAAGACAGTGTGAATTGAATGAATTGTTGGCTTTGCAGGAGACTACTCCCCTTTTGTCTCCAGTACTCCCCTTCAATTCTCTGTGAAGTTTTTTTTTCTCATTCAACTCCCCCTTGACCACCTGTGAAATCCAGCCAGCTCCCACAACACTATCTCTAACTTTTGTCAGCTTCTCACACTGTTACCTGTCATGTCCAGTGATTTCTCACGTCGCATCCAATTGCTTTCCACATCCTCTTCAGTTTTGGGAGTCTGCTACCAATACGCCTGGAGCTACCTGCTGATAATGCTGGAACAGATGTATGGGCAGTGATAGGGTGCAGAGTCTCACATCAAACTGCTGGGCCCATGAAGGGACTGCTGACCCAAACCAGCAGATTTAGCTTTCATTTCCTGCGGAGTTGGTTCTCCAGTGACTCTTCCTTCCCAAAGCAGGAAGTTCTTGCCAAGGACAAGAAATACTAGTTACATGGAAGAGTACAGCACATTGAAGAGACTCCCTTTGGGGAGAGTGGCAGAGCTTCTTTAGTGCTGAAGGAGGTAGAGAAATGGAAAACTCTAGTGACAAGGGCATGACACCAGTTTCAGGCCTACAAGAGAGGTTTTCCCTTATCCTTCTGCATGAAGCTACTCTGAAGAGTCTGGCCCTTAGCAAAACCCATTCTTCCAGATAGATGCTCCTTGCTTGTTGTCCACCACATGCACTTCCTCATGCTTTTGTCTACATGTCCCTTTCAGGTGGACCACGTCAGCCCCAGGGATCTCAGCCTGCAAGGACAAACGCACCTCCACAGCAGCGGCTCTCTCCTCAAGGACAGCAGCCCCAGAGTCCGCAGTCCACCTCACCCCAGCAGCAAAGGTCACCTGGATCTCCACAGCAAGTCCGATCAGCAACTGGATCCTCTCCAGTCCAGGCTTCCAAGGCAAGCGTGTTCCCTCCACAGCAGCCTAGACCTCCTGCTCAAGGACGGGCTCCTAGCCAGCCAAGCCCCACCACTGAAACGTCCAAGCAGCAAGCCACCCCACACCCACATCTGAAGTAGGTGCTCTGTTAAACTGCCAATATCTGTAGATAGTAGAATAAAGCTGTCAAAAAATACCCTGAGCTGGCATGAAGAACATATCAACTGTGTTCAGGCAGTTGGCCCCTGGCCTAGACAAACAAAGGCCTGGACAACCATGAATGGCTTCAGAGATGTATATGCCTGGGCTTAACAGGCCACCATTGACCTGTTGTCAGGATAGAACAAGTTGTACCTGACATGTGTAAGATTTCACAGTCTTCCTCTTGTTCGTGTGCTCATTTTCAGTTGTGTGCTATACTCCAGCTGTATCAACACAACAACTACCTTCCCAGCAGGGTGCATGTAATACTCCTTACAGGCTGCAATCAGCGCATTATTGGCCAGAAAGCTCAACAAGAGTCATTCATTCACTATTCTCTGAATCCAGGAGCCACGAAAGGTTCTTTACTGGGCAATTTTTTTTGCAATTGGTAGCAAAAAGGAAGGGGGCGGGGTTCAGTGGAAGTGGCACTACTCATATATAAACAGATGTTTAAGCACTCTTCTGAAGCCAAGCACACCACTGAGTTATTGTGGATCTTCGCCAGCAGCCTTTGCTGCCACCCTTCATGGAACATGTCTGGCTGGCACCATGACAGCAAAGACTGGCAAAAAAATGTTTGGTGTTGACAAGAAGTTGACACAAGAGCAAATTCGTATGAACAGGCCAGAACAAAATACAGGCTAGGAATGAGAAGACAGTTTCTAGACAGCAGAGGAGTGATGGTCTGGAACAGGCTTTCAGTGACGATAGCTTCATTAGCAAAGCAAACCAAGAGCAGTGTACTTAAGGATCAAAATGTTGGTGGTAAGGATGCAGCCACCACACTACACATTTCAGGTACTTTAATTCAGAGTCCAGTCTTGTGCTGGTTGCATATTACTGACTAGGAGAAACCACCCTGCTGAGTCCAAACTCTGTTTTCCATTTCAGCAAATCACAGTCCCTGACAAACACCTTCAGCATAACTGAATCGTCTCAGCGGGGAAATGCCAATGAAGACGAAGCAAAAGCTGAGACCATCCGCAACCTTAGGAAATCATTTGCAAGCCTGTTTTCCGATTAACAGCCCTGCAGCTGGGTCTCTGCTTTTGTCAGCCCTCATTCTTCATATCAGCGTATCTGATGTCATCCTGGAACACACTCAATGGTACCCAGCGATTTGCAACTAACACCTGGGTAAATGGAATTTAAAAAACTATAGTTGTTTTAATACAAAGAAAATATTCTAATAACGGTCTGAAAAGTGACTGTATAAGAGTGGCCCAATTTCATTGTTTTTTGTGCATAACCAGAATCACATCTGTTCAAATGACTGAGTTGTAAAGCAAATTTTACTCTTGCTAACCCCTGTGGAGTCAAAACAATTATGACAGTGCAAACTAGACTTTATTTTCATTTGTATATAGTCAATACAATTGCTAACTTCCAACTCCGTGTTGAGGTCAAGCTTAAAAAAAAATAAAATACAGGCTTATTTCAGAAACAAATGTGCAAAGACAGATTCAAGACTATGTATTCATTGGCTGATAAAGTGAGCATGCTCAAGCATGGAAACACAGCGAACTGTGGAACTTCATGATACCAACTTTATAAAAAGTCACTACTGAGAGCAAAACTACATTCAAGTTAAATACCGTACCAGGCATCAGTAAGCACCAAAGATCACATGAGCAGGTCATCCAGATAGACTGCTGGTTTGTTCCAGATCACTCAGCTCATAGCAGATAAAATGGCTCTGTTTCATGCCTTGCATTTATGTCCCCTGCACATGATTCCTGAGTTTTGAGAGAAAAATGTCATGTTCTAACCCTGTAGACTTAGCTCAAAAATAACCCGAGAAATGGGCCTTCCACACAAAAACCAACTTCTTCCCCTGCCCTTGAAAACACCAGAGTTCACATTCACAGTTCATACAAATTACAGACAAAACCAGCTAAACTCCAAGCATTTTGGTAACTTGGTCACATCTGGCTAAGTATGTCCCTCAAGAACATGCTTAATTACTAGCAGAGCTGATGAAGTGCACATACTTGTGTGCTGAGTGTTCCATAATACCAAATGGACAGAGAGATGGAGTGAAATCCTGTCTCCCTCCTTGAACTCCCACTGACTTCACTGGGGTGAGTGCAACATGAATGCAAGGTGACAAACCTGCAATAGAAAAGGGAAACTATCCTTTACAAATAAGATGAGCTGGGGTCCATCCAGAGACACCAAACCATGGGAAGGAACATATGGGATTGTCCCAAGCAGGTAAACGATCACAACTAGTCCTTGCTGATGCCCCCAAGAATTATTCTTCCCAAGAAGACAGAGGTGGATCTTTGCCAGGTGTGCCTTTCCTCTAAGCCTGCAACAGAGAATGAGGCTGCGAATGAACATATACACTAGAACTGGGACATGGCAAAAACCAGGAATAACACAGGCTGCATTCACGATTGAAAAAAAAAAATCATCCTGAGTAAATCAATAGATCTATGGCTATTTCTACCAGCTGAGAACCTACCCCTTGCACTGTGCTAGCTCTATTTATAACACACCTGATGCAGGTTCCAGTCCCCACCTCGCCTCCTTGCCTTTTCATCAAGTTTTTTCAAGTACTTTAGTCACAAACCACGCATGCAGCTCCAAGGCCAGATTTTCACCCTGTGCTTCCCTTAGCAACTTCACCTTAGCGACACTCAGGAATGCCCAGAGCAGTCAGTAAGTTACAAACATCTGAACCAACAACACAGATCTTTGCTGTCACTTCAAATCGGAGATCATCAGAGCAGCAAAATCAACAGCAGCACTTGCCATCTTGGCTCTTATAATTCCCTGGTGGGAATAAAGTCAAACAAGCAATTCCTTCCTGCATAGCACCTGTAATTAACATCCAAATTCAATGCAGTCATCTGGACCTTGTATGACCTACCCCTGTGCAGGCCTTTACATATATAATGGCTTTTGCGACCTGTGCACTTTCAGGCAAGTAACAGCATAGCTTTTCCAGGTTGAAAGGCTCAAGAGACTCCTCTGGATCAATGATTTATACCTGAAGTTCAGTATTACAAAACCACCCTATTCCCTGATGATTTATCCTTTTTTCCCCCCCTCCAGCTCTGCGTTGTCCTTCCAGGTTTGCTAAACAGTTTACAATGTAACATTATAAATACATGTCATTATTTGAGAAAAAAAAACAGACCCTGATGTTTTGCAGTCTCCGGGAGCAATAAAAGAGTGACAAATGGCCTTGAGCAAGCACTGTACCACTGGCAAGAACAATAGCAGATTAACAGGCTTCACTATATGGAGAAGAGGTAATACAACCCTGGTGGGAGAGGATTTCCTTCTATAACACTTCCTTCAGCATGGTTTATGCCTTTCCCTATTAAATGGTCACCAAAGATGCAAAGACAGAAATAAAAGTTTACTGGCAGAATCCTCAATTGCTCTATCCTCCAAATAGTTTTATTTCTCTCTTAACAAAAAAGCCTACACAAGAAACAAGTGACTAGTATGGTATGGCCCCATAAATTGACCCCAATTCACCACTAGAAACCACAACAGTTGGATCATTTGCTGATGCTGCATTTGAACACAGCAGGGCTGTCCTCCAGGGGACCACGGTAGCAGGACAGCACTGTTGACTTGATACCCAGCAATGACTCAATCTCCTCATTTGCCTACAGCTCTCATCTGTCATCTTTCAAAAGGACAAGCAAACAGAATGGCATCCTCCCCTCTCCTAGGTCCAGCTTGCAAAAACAAGTAAAAGCAACAGGCACTCTCAACTTAACTTGGTTATTCCTATAGTTCCTGAAAAGCATTTTCAGTTCTATCCACAGGAATGCTTCAGTGAAAACAGAGTTCTTTCACAAGTTAAAATGATGGAACTCTACACTGTGTCCTAGAAACATTCCAACAGCACACTTCAATCTACAACTATGACGCTCACATACTAGATGCTTTGGCTAACAGGAGATTCACAAATGCACCATCACATATTCCAGTTATCATCTTTGATGCAGGGTTTCTATTCCAAACCCCCTATGTTCTTACAAAGCAGGAGACAGTGGGAATACAAGGGGTATATTATCCATTTATATGAATGGGGAACTAAGGGATACCCAAGAGATATTTAGGCACCTAAATACAAGAGCTGGAGTTAGGGGCAATAAGAAGGCAGCAGAAAAGTTGGTGAATAGAACTTACATTTAAATCACAGGGCAGGCATGCCCACAGCATGCCTTGGGATCCTTCTTGCACAGCTGTGAAAACTGAGCACCTGGACAGAGCTTCCCTTTTGTCCTGCATGCTTTAGTTTTCTTCACATAGAAGCCAGGAAACACAAATAGATTTGTGTGTTTGGACCCAGGCCAAGAAGGAGCTGGAACACAACTAGGACACCCACTCATATTCACCACCTGGAAAATTAGTTGATGTTTTGCTGTTTAGATACAGACTGAGAAACACCTTGACTTTCTTGCAATATCTAGGTGTGGTATTTCCACAGGAATGCCACTTTTGTTCCCATGCAACTAAAAGTCTTGTATAAAGCTAAGGTTCAGGAGATGAGCAGTTTTGCTCATAACTGCAGTGGTATTTTCCTCTTTTTCACTAGTCATAGTACCTCTGACCCAGTTACTTCATCTGGCTGGTTGGTTTCATGAATAAGATAAAACAATAACTAGAAAAGCCAAGAACAATAGTTTCTTAGTTCCAAATGACTGTTATTAGCAACCCTAACAGTGCTGGATACAGATGAACAGTACAGTTATGAAATGGCTGAAGATGGGCATTTCTTCTTTTGATTTTTCTTCTATAGTGTTCACAAACAGCAATGACACACCTGACTGAGAAGCTGGCAAATAAAACAAAATAAGCTGCTGGTTTTCAAGTATTTCCACTGATTTGTCTTCTATTTTATACTGTTGGCCCTGAGATTCACTTTATATTTCATATCCTCTTTTATAAATAAACGGAAAGCCTCTTTAGTGAACTTGGCAGTTCACAGTAAGTCAAGTTCTTTTATCTGGGGCTCACAATACCTTTACTACAACATGAAGGAACAATGCAGGAAGGGAAGGGAATATCTTCAGGTCACTTAGCAGCCTATCTGTAAAAAGGCAGAGTTCATTTCTGCAAAAAACAAACATTCAAATGACAAAATCCAGGATAAACAGACCCTGTAGCATCAACCTAGCAGAAGTATGCAAGGTCGCCTTTGTGGCAGAGAGGGCCCAACTCCAGAAAAGCGTGGGATGTGCCAGCAGAGCAAGCAACACAACTGTCATCAAGGCATTAGTAATGTGAGCACCATTGGTACCACAAAATTAATGATTCTGACACACAGAGTTGTTCATTGTTCATCATTGTTCATCATTGTTCCCAGAAACAGCTTGCAAAAAAAAGTGAAAAGTTAGGATTTTTTTTAATCAGTTAGAGCTGTATAACCTTATCTGAATGTTATGGATGTATTTCTGAAGCACTCATCACAAGGACAAAATAGTGCAAAACTAATGCAGTGTAGATTTCTCTTCTACTTTTTATAGTCAGTGGAATACAAAGAATCACTGTAAGCTCTAAGAGGCCTAACTATACACTTAAGTGAAGTGAAAATTCTGTTGGAACAAGGTAATTCAACCACTGCAGGCAAATGTTAAAAATTAAGTCTAATCTTGATGTTGAAGGCAAACCACTGTCCACAGACACTCTAAATACCTACTCTTAGGTGTTTAATTATGTCAGGATTTGCACTGGTATGCCATTGCTGTGAAGTAGAAAAGAGAAGAAAAAAGCCATACAACTTTTGACAGCAAAATAAAGTAATATATTTTACTTCCACTGGAGTTAACGGCAAACTTCCTGACCCTACTGAAGCCAGCTGATTTTATACAAAACAAGATGAATCACTGAAATATCACCTAGAAAAGCACATAGGTATTACTGATTAAGTAGCTTGTATTTAACAGGAAATGTCATTCCATTTCCACTGCTGGAATTTCAAAAATATTTTAGAAAATAACATCAGCTGTCACAACAGTCGTCAGTACCATTTACATGTATAGAAACACTGAGATCAATCCATCTTAAAAACAGCATGTAAGAAATGAAAAGTTCTAGCAACGTTTAGTCATCCAAGTCTTCCTTTAATTGAGCTCCAGCATCAGCCTGCAGATCTCATCAGGAAACTTTAACAGTGGTTTTGTTAGTTGCTCATTAGTTAATAAGACAAGACTTGAAAGGTGCTCATAACATGCTAGAACACATTTCCTCTTGGCAAGATACATTTTGGTACTTGAGTAACAGAATTAAATGGAACTTCCTGCAGTAAAATACGAACTCATTCTACATCTCCTGCTCTGATCCCATTTCCACTGCAACCAGGTCAATCTATTTAATTCCTTAAGTTAGGCAAGGGAAAAGATTTATTTTTGCACCAGTTTTAGTTCACACACAGTAAACGCAGCCATGTACTACAGCTCCTTATTTGTAAAGCCAAGGAGAAAGACAAAAGTTTTTCTGCTGGTTCTTTGTAAAATTGCTCTGCTTCTGTTCAGACTTCGGAGTTGTTCTCTAGCATGACTTTATTCAGTTGTTTGTAAAACAAATTTATTTGTGTTCTAATATTACCATTGTAAAGAAAATACCTTCCCTGTATTCTTTGTGTATTAAGTAACAATACAAAAATGCTTTTTACCTAATAAAACATTAAAGGAAAAAGGAAATGGCATCTTTGAAAATTGCTACAAACTCACATCTACCATAGCAGTAGTAGTATCCTGTTCTATGTGAAATATGTCAGATTTTCCTGTTAATAAAGATTATTAGCCAGGTACATTTTAAACAACATTATTCTTCCTGGCAATTTAATAAAACTCTTCAAACTAGAAAGACAAGTAGAGGGTTTGTATTTAAAGTGCTCTTTATCTGATGCAGCAAGTATTTGGCCGGTATCCTTCTGGTCTCTAAGTAGCACTTCACAGATGATTAAGGGCAAGGCTGTGGGGAGGGAGGGTGGCGGTGGGAAAAGAGAACAAACTGTCCTAAGTTGTAGCGCTTGGTGAAACAGACCCTAGTGTCAGATGGTAGAGTACTACCAGAGCATAAAACAAACCCAGCCTTTATGGTTGAAACATTACCATGCACACATGTTCTTGCCACAATCTGAAGAGAAGGCAGATGTAACTGCCTGGGATTTGCAATTTCCTGCAGTTCGGAGGCAAGCTCAGGGACTAGAAAACTTACTGAATGAAAAACCAGCCATCAAATGAACGCACGGCGAATGTCCATGGGGCGGCCCCGGCTGGGTCTAGGTGGAAACCTGTCACTGGGACCAGCTCGTCCTGGAAGTGTAGGGTTTGCTTCAGGCAAAGAACCAATTGGGTCAAAATGTGGTCTGAATGGAGGAAACTGGCCTGGTGCTTCTCCTGGGCCAGGAATGAGTGAGTTAATTGGATCGCCAGCATATGGAAGCGTTGGTCTCTCATCATACTCTCCACCAATGATTATTGGGGGATAAATTGGGTTTGATGGGAATGGGTTGGGAGGAAAAGGATTAGGATAGAATGGGTTGGGATGAAAGGGGATTGGATGAGGTGTAGGGGGCAGCAACATCATGTGCCTCCATCTCAGGGCCTCCTTCTTCTGTTTCAACTTTTTCTTGTATAGCTGCAGACAGAAACAAAGGTATTTTAAAGCTCTAGCAGCAATCTGTGTTCCACCTTCAGCAATTGCATTCAGCTCTGCAGCACTTCTCAGAAAAGCACTCCTTGCCAGTCTGAAAACCCAGAACGGCAACTCCCCCCTGCCAAAGACCAAACACAGCATCTCTGGAAGACCCATGACTTGGGCACGCACCAAGCAACTTGTTGATGCTGTTTTCTCTTACTCTGACCAAACTCACCACACGTATATGTAACACCACACTTGTAAACTAAAATTTAACTCAAAGTTACTGACTCAAAGTCTATACTTTCTATTCTCAAATTAGCCCATGGAGACTAATCTCAGAGGGATTGTATAAAAAAAAAGCCACCTACTTCTTTCCAGTCTGTGTCACGAGGCCTGGCAATAGGATCTACAAAGAGAAGCAAGCACTTAAGAAAGGCAATCTATTTTAAGTGCATTCATGCCACAGAAACCCACAGTTTTGTCAGAATTTGAAGAATCAAGAGATGAAAAACTACTTTTGTTGAGTAAATTTTTCATAAAGATAATGCATCTTAAAAAATATAAAGGACCATTCAATAGTTAATGTACTTGCACACCCACTCTATATAAAGCATCATCTACAAAAGCAGAGAAATCCCAGAAAAACTGTCCCCATCTTTGGGGGACACTGACTGCACTTCCTTTGACCACCTTATTTCTTCACTCTATTGTGAGAAATTATAGCAGGAATAACTCTTCACTCCACTTCCGAATATCTGCAGTAGCCAGTACACCGAGGTAGCCAGGGAAACATATGAAAACAAGGAAAATCTGCACTACACAATGGGAAGAACTATGTGGTCCACCAGTAATGGCTCAGCAGATTGTCACTAGTTTTCCTGGCACAAAACTGTGCATCCACCTGAATTACACCTGACCAACTCTACTAGTTAGCATCACAAATGACTGCATTACAGTGTTTAGAAATCAGAAGTGGTCACCTGACGAGGCTATTAGGAAAAATCTGTCAGACCTAATCTCTGTTCACATGACAATGTAATTAGAAAAAGGCATCTCAACATTACCTCGGAAATCTCGCAGGTACATAAACCTCCATAGAAGCTGGTCATTTGAAGCTGTGTAAAGATCACGGCAAACAGCAGAGAGAGAGATAAGTGAACGGACATCCAGAAGTCTGAAAATCCGAAGCTTGAGCTCAAGAGGAAGGACCACTAACCCAAACACATCTGGCAAGTTCAGAGCTACAAAGTGGGAAAAAAATAGAAGCATTACCTAAGAGGTGCAGAGTTTTTTCTATCTCTGAAGATCAAAAAAAAAAGGACAGAGATTATAATCTTTCCGTTAAATCATTTCCCTTTGATGCCTGAGTTACATCATTTTTCTCAGAAAGTACTGTGACGTGACTTCTTATAAAAGAGATCTCTTGCAACCCTAAGTACAAAGTGCACAAAATAGGGCAAATGGCACTTTATACTGACCACTATTGGCCACTAGGCCTAAGGAACATTCCACACACCTAACTATGTTTATAGGCTACAGAACAAAGGAATAGGTAATGAAATTGGGAAGGTCTATTTTCCTAAACCCACAAGACACAATAAATACACGTTATGCTTCACATCAGCCTTCAAAATACAAAGCTGAGAGCTTTTACGGCAGTATCTATGAGTGAAAGCCTGGCTTCCTACCAACTTCACAAACACCAGCTTGGGTTACTTCCTACCATCCTTTCCAAGCCCTCAATGATCCGTTACTAAGATCATTCCTGGGGTTAGCCTTCCAAATATGATGCTATATAAATTTTTCTGCTTTGACAAAGAAATGGATCAAAACTACAGGACTACTACCACAAAATTATCGTGGTACAATTTTCTCATCACTAAGTGTGGAAAACAGCCACTCCACTTCAGTCTCTTAAGTCAGGCCAGAGCAATCAAAAACACATATTAACATTTTCTGAGATACAAAGATTAATATAATTTCTTTAGAATGTATAAATTACTTTACCCTTACTCTTTATATACCAGCTTAAACACCTTTCCTTCAAGGCTTTAGATAGACTCCCTTTCTTCCATCCTCAAAAATGAAGTACCACCTCTAATCATGTTTTGTCTCACCTTGTCGGGCAGCTGCCAGAAGAGAGTAAACCAGCTGGTCTTTAAGGAGACGGGATAATTTCTGAAGGTCTTTGTAAACACCTGCAACCTTTTCTATCAAAGAGGAGAGATAAAAAGCTTAATTTCAGGTGGTTACAATGCAAAAATTATATATAAGCAGAAGAATTACGGTTTTCTTATAAGCTGAACTGTAATCTGTAATATTGATGTGAGTGGGTCTGCAGCTAGAGTGTAACAATCATGCAATAAATAATTCATCAACAAACTACAGACCAGCTCCATGGTCAGGCAAGGCTTTCCTTTGGCCTTACAAAGCACCATAAGAAAAATACTCGAGTTCCTCAGGAACAAACTGACTCTCAATCTCCCAGAGCTTCCTTTGTCAGATTTCAGAGCTCCTGTGTAACATGCACCTATGTTATAAATGCCTGCAGTATTTATTTTTCTGACAGGAGATGTTTTTCCATTCTGTTCTCTGAAGAAAGAGGAGCCAGAAGACTCTAACGTATCAGACACATTTCAGCATTCAGTTATTCTTCTAAAGCCTTTCAACTAGACTTGTATATCAGCAACTGGGGCTACCCAGGACACAATGTAGAACACTAAATCATCTTAACTGCCTACAAAGCAGTTCACATACTTCAGAGAACAAAAGACTAGTCAAGTCTGCACTCACAAGGATCCACGTCTATCTGCCTTTCACTCCTCCCCCCAACCTTAGCGCTCTCCAAAATGCCAAAATTAGAGGGAAAACTATGTGGTCAGCATATATTTTCTGACAAAGAGAATATAGCAATTACAGGGCCACAACAAGAGCGTAGGTACCACCAGCCTCTGAAGTCCTGAACTGCCAGGCAAAAAGGGGGTACAATCCAGCATTTTTGCCTCAGAGATTCACCAATGAATCTCTGAGGCACCATTGTTGAGCTGGGACCTGCTGGTCAAATTGAGGGGCAAGATGGAGCTACACAAAAAAACGGAAGAAGGGAGTGGCATCCTGGGAAGAATATAGGGACATTGCCCAGCTTTGTAGGGATGAGGTCAGGAAGCCCAAGGCACAGCTAGAACTGAACTTGGCAAGGGATGTAAAGGAAAACAAGAAAGGCTTCTACAGGTACATTAACCAG